>BOPP01000044.1:8704503-8726333 GCA_017312745.1 Gryllus bimaculatus
TATAAAAGCTGAGAGCTGAAGACCAAGTTCACCGAAAGCACCTCAATGAACACGGTGAAGCTTTGGCTGGCACCCGCATCTACCTTGGCGGAGCGCAGAGAGATATTTGGGCGTGCTACTTGACAGCGGCCTTTCGCTGGCATGCGCACGCATACGGTATCTTCGCTGCAAAAGTCAAAGCCTGGCACCCTCCATTTGAAACCTCTTTCTAAAAAAAAAAAAAAAAAAAAAAAAAAAAACCCTAAACTATTCATTTTTTTTTTTTCGAAAAGGAATATTCAGTGGTCGAACTGGCCTAAATCAAAACCGCGGGTTTTTTAAAAGAATTCTTTCAATTTTGAGGGAAGCCCTTTTTATAATTTCAAAATTTCCTTAAAAGCGCTCAAAACAAATCTTGAAAGAATAGAGATGGCATAGATTTAATTTTCTCTGTTACCTCTGAATTTTTGAATATTTTTTTATGACTTCCTACAACTACAATACTGAATATAGATATTTTTTCTTCAAATAAAATTATGTTTACCCAGTTCTTTAATTAATGAAATGTTCTTGGAAATTGTTGTAGTTTTTAATAATTTAGAACGAAATTAGGTAATATAAAAAACAAGATTTTCTCAAAAATGACTCCGATTTTGTTTTTCATACTTGTGTTTGTGGTACAGAAGTGCTTCAAATGATTTCTAATAAATTTCTTGAAAACTCAAAAGTTTTCTGTGAAGATGAAGTCAAAGTTAAACTTTTGGAGAAATGCTCAAATGACATTTTCTCAAAAAGGCTTCATATTTTTCAATGAAAATTTTCATATGGGAGCAGGTTTTACACTTCTGTAATATTTTTAAGTTATATTTCAGTTCTACCAATAGATAACCAAAAAATTAAGGAAATGAGAAAAAATGTCCTTTAAGCAGCAATAGAAGGCAGCTGGGAAGAGGGTGAGGCAAAACCAAAAAACTTCTCCACAACCAGACCAATGAAATTAGAAAACTAGTTAGTACAATAATGTCTGTGCCACTCTGTAGCATCACTTGTTTGTTTCTTGTTCAATGATTTTGGAAGTAGATTTGAAGCAGAATCTTTTTGGAAATTCTAATTCTATACAACGCACAAAGCTCCAACCGAACTCTGCTCTAATGCATAAGAACATCATCATTCAAGATTGATTGTAAGCAAATGCTCCATTCTGTTGCGGATGAGCCATCTGGTTGACCAGATGTAAATTTACTGGATTAAAAGTTGTTGTTGGCATTGCTGTAGGAAATGATCTGTAAAAAGAGTCATCACAATACAGGGTTCAAAAGTGAATAGCTATGTAGGCAAGTTTCTTATCTAGATTGTGCACAATTCATATGATGCATCACCAGTAAGATCAAAAACTTATATTTGTCAAAGAGACCATCATTTTAAATAGTGTCTATACAATTAATAGATAAATATTTGTCCTTTCATACCTAAAATATATAAATAATGGGATTATAATCTGTAACAGTATTTAGGGTAGATAACTCTCAAAAATGTCCCATTTGTTTGCAAATCTTTTTGTCATGGATGATAGGTAAGACCCGACCTGTTGAGGAAGCTTCCAAGATGAGTTTACTATTGATTATTTGTTTCGTAGGAAGATTTAGGATCAACAATAAAAAGTTTGCAAATTCCTTGAAAAATAATCTTTGTTGCCTCCATTATTTCTAAAGCAGATAAACACTAGTACTTGCATGTATAGGTCAGTTTATTACATTATTCATTTAAAATCTTATTTCATATAAAATCATTTCTTTTCTGACATAATTTTTGCTCTATATCATTTCTTTTAACAGCGTTCATATACTACTATATGATCTTTTGAGTTCTGAATTTCACGGGAAGATACAAGTCTCCACCCTAAAGTTTGGACCTCTGGATCAAAGGGAAGTGGATCAGTGTGCCTGCCACTTCCATCTTCAGGGCCAATTATAATAAGGCAATTGCCTTTAAATAGTTTCATGTATTCACGAAAAGCTGTTTTATTATTGAAATAACAAAACATGATTGCAGAATATGATGGAAATGTTCCATCACTGATTTCATTAGCATACATAAGTGGTAAGAATTTTGGTGGAGCATATCGAGATTCCCACCATTTTCTGTCGTGTTCAATACCAATTACGCATAGACCTGCAATAGTGAAAAGATATGAGAAATTACTTCTACCAAATTACTGAAATATACATTTGCTGCTATACCTGTTATACACTGAATGAGCCATTCAAACAAACCAGTTCCACAACCTACACTTGCCAGTACTAGTGCTCCTTGTTTATGTACTTGCTGTCCAATGAACTGAATGTCCTCTTCGGTTGGCTGTATCCAGAGATACAGTTGATTATAAAATTTTGTGTTATACTTGCCAGTGAGCATTTCCAAAACATTTTTCCAGTTTCCTAGAGTAAAAGTTATAAATGTATGTTTGTTGCAATGCAGTTGGATAATTTTATTTTACCTTCATTATGCAAGATGTAATTTCGTATAACATACCTTCCGCGTAATGGTTAAGTAGTTCCAATTCCATGGTTCCACATCCAAAGTTTGCTTGTGACAATGTGTGGAAATAGACTTGACCATGAGGTATCTATTCATAGATATGGTCGCTACTGGCATTTCAGGGATTATATAAATAATTTTAGTATTGGTTAACGGCATAAAATCTTATTTGATTTCAGTAATTAAATTTGTTTTTTCTAATCGTATGTCTGCGTGTAAATAATAATTTACGTAAAATACTAAAAACAAAGTTATTTAATATTCATTGTTTGGAATTAAACCCTTATTATTATAAGATATTAATACTAATGACTGTAAGTAGATATTAGCACAAGTGTTCTTAATTTTTATCACGAGTTGAAAATTGCACGATACGCCAGAGTTTCAAAATATTCCGCCTCTATTGTTTAAAATTGCTATGTGGCAAAGAAGATATATGTCTGGAATCTCTTACATCGTGGGTCGATACTGAGAGATATCGAGATTATACATTGGTGTACTGTGCTCGCGAAGAAAGTTTTGTGTGCATTTTCCAAGAGAATGTAAATATTTAAAGTAAATGCGCTGCGCGTGATACGTTCAATTCGGGTGGAAATCTTGTGTATAGTTTTAAAATGAAATTAAATTTCCACCAAAAATAAACATTGTGATCTTCTGCTGTATATCACTGAAGCATGTGTGAAAACTAATACAGAAGTTAATAAAATGACACGAATGCTCTATAGTTTTCAATTTATTATTGTACTGTATATTCTGATATAAAGAAATATAATAGTTTGGTAAAAAGTGCAAGACTCTTAGTCTTCTGTGGTCTTCTGGATGTCCTCTGCTATGTGGGAATTTCATGGAATTATGCTGACGTGAGTTTGTATAGGTTATGTTAATAGTCCATTTTGAATTCCAGTTTAATATTATGAAGGCCTTCAATTTTGAACAATTTTTACGTTTTAGTGCAGAAGAACTTGTTCGGCGGCGGACGAAACTAGATTTTATTATTCCTACAAAAGGCCCCAAGTGCTTCACCCCTAATGGTTCCTGGCTTGAAACCAAGCAGTTACAGACTTTGTTGGATGCAACTAAAGCGTTAATAGCTGAAGAACGAGTAGAACGGGAGTAAGTAGAAAGTGCTTTGTGTGTCAAATTCTGTCATTTGTATGATTCATCCTTTAATTAATAATGAGTACAAATACAATTGAATATAAAAACATAAACTTATCAGAATAACAAATATTTAGTCTATCAACAGTCTTGTGCTTAATATCTTTCTTTCTTCTTATTTATATAAACATTACACATGCAGGAGACTATTAGTTAACGTTTTTATTGATGTTCATAATGTATATTTAGCAAAAGAAACCTCACACACTCTAGCTTGCACACTCGGTCTTGAATGGCTGATGCTCAGTAATCCTGGGTATTGACATTGTCACAGAATGCATCCTGGTAATGACTTTGCAAAAGTTTGTGGTAGTCTCTACTTTTCCTGCACATTTCTGCAAGATTGTCTACCTGCATTCTAAATTTGTTGCTGAGTATTGTAAATCAGCAAAGATAAAATATTTAAAATGTTGAAATATGTTAATAGGACTACCAAAGCTAATCCCAAACATGTTAGCAAGAAGGGTAATAATAATAGTAATGTGAAAAAAGAAGAAAAAAAAGTCTGTTCATGTATGGGAATAATGGTATATTATCATGTTACAGAGGTTTAAAAACTAAGTTTTGAGTTAAAAGGAATTGAAAAGTTTAATTATACTGTTATTGAACACAATATTGTTGTGTTTACTGAAATTTAGTTCCATCCTGATATTTTGGATTCTGAATTAAATTTAGTTGACTTAAATGTTTTTAGAAATGACAGAAACCCAAGTAACAGTAAATTTACAGAGGTTGATGAATATTAATAGCAATGAAAAAGGATACCAAAGTTTAAAGTTGGAATCTTCTGATGATGAACAGATGTTTATTTTTATCCTAGATCAGAGTATATATTTAATTGTAAGTGCAGTATACTTTTCACCACAAACAAATAATATTTTTTCATCGTAGTGACTTCATTTAGATTAATTCTTTACTTCCCAGATGTAAGTTGGCGGCTGTTAGGAGATTAAACTGTCTTGTTACTAGATATTTAATGATAAAACTATTGTTTACCCCAATAGTTCGATAATATAATTGGATTTTTGAACCTACCATCGAGTAAATTAAGATCTGAATCAATATAATTCGTTATTAGATCAATTTTTACTAACTTAGAGAAGCTTACTTCCTCGGTTGTATTACAGGATATTTTTCATCCTACTTTGCATTGAAATAATGTGTTCTGAATCTCCTCTAGTTATTCATTATGATGACTGGATATACGAATTCAAATCGGCAAATTCTATTGAAATTGGGAATTGCTTTGAGAAAATATATCAACTGATATAGAAAAAGATAGCCTTTTATTTTCTGGCTGTGTTCAATTATTTCACAATTATTTATATTAATTATTGAATTTATAGTAACTATGAAATGTGTAATTTCATGGGAATTCCCATCATATTGAAACTTGATTCTCCTTAAAATAAAGGCTCATAAAGAGTTGAAGCTTGATAGTACTAATTGCAATGTACTCAATTAACCCTCCGCATACAAAACTCTAAATATAACACTGAATACCAAGTGAAGTACACGTGTACCCCTCTCAAATATTATGCAAGATTTCTGTGAAATATGAAATCACTAACAAAAATGTGAACATTTTTATTATTTTGAGCAGTTAATATATATTCAAAGGTAAATTTAATAGAATTAAGTAACTTTATTCCTATATTTCTCTTTTATTACACCAATACACTTCATCAAAAAAATTCTTTCAAAGTTATTCATGTTTTAGGCAACTGGTCAATTTTTTGTTTTTTATCTGAATGTCCATTACATGTAAACGACAAACACTTAATGCATTTTGTTCTACTCTTTCTGACTCTGTTTCTAATAATTAATAAAGAACAAAATTTGATGACAAAATACCAAGTAGGGTAGAAATGTACCACAGTGCTTGTTTCTAAGTAGAAGATGTAAAACATCTTCAAACTATTACTTTCTTTAAGATGTAATTGTCAATGGAAGTTTTGTGGGCAATGTAATGAAAATTCAGTATCCCAGAATGAGCAAAACATACACAACAAATAAAATAGTGAGATTGGGGTACCTGTGTATGAAGATGGATGGTGTGCGAAGGATTAAGATAAACTTGTAAAATATTATCAAGAAGGAATGTTAAAGAATTCTGTTTCAATACTAGACCTCCATACTTTCTGATCCGAGAAAGTTTAATTCGAAAAAGGGTAGTAAGGGTATTTCAAGTCTGATGAATTATAAATCACATGCATACCGAGATGTTAAAGCTATTGTGATGTTTTTGCAGAACACTTTAAGACCTTTATCTAACCCTCAACTAATTTTCACATGAGTCTAAGTGTTCAAACTCCAAATAGAACCAGCAGGCTGGTATCTCTGTTGTTTTATATGCCGTTCTATTGTTCTAATTACATTGAACAATCCTTTAACCAGATTGTGGAAATCTGTGGAAATTAATTAGAATAAATGAAATATTCTTCATGATGTTGACATTAAAAATCTTGAAATATGAATCAAATGAGAATGTGGAATAGTATGAATTTGTAAATGTGATTCATTGTGCTGGTCGAGGTGAAATCATAATCACAGCATTGCCAGCTCCTTAGTCGTCTTCATAATAAATAAATAAGAAATATGAGGAACCATGTTTATTTCAGAAATGCTTTAGCCCAAGCAGAATGGGATGAGGATTTGAAAGTGGCCAGAGTTACTCGTGTTGTGGGACGACAATTTGAAAAATTTGGCCATGAAGAAAATATGACAATATTTTTATATCCAGAAGAAGCATTATATTTGCTTGAAACTGTAAGTATGAATTTAAAAATATGTAATGTAATATTGCTTATTTATAATATTCAACGATTTATTTGATTTTCTTCATAGTTTCTAAAAATATTTGCAATGATAATATCTTTTTAATTGAAATTTCTTTTGTAATATTTCAAGTGTTGTAGTGCATAGTGAATGAGAATGTGAGAGTGTGATTATTCAAGATAATGGTCGGTATAAGAAGTTACTTTACATTTGAAGCAGTAATGGAGAGAAATGTTAATCATACAACACGTCTTGTGCTTTGCAATAAAGTGTTTTTGTAGATAATACAGGAATTTCAACCCTTGTATTTATTATATTTTATATATCCTCGTATAATTACCAGAGGATATACTTAATATCAATCACATGTCTTCTCAATAATTTGCATCTTATGATATTTCTTGAGACATTTTTTCACATCATTGGTGATGGCTGGGCAATTTAATTTTTAAAAAGAAAACTTTTTGCCAGAGTACCTCTGTTTGTAAGATGGAATGACAAAAAGAATTGATTGGATACATGATTCGCTCAGACAAAATTGAATTTTTAATTAGAGGGTGAAATACTTGCTTTTTAATTAATTATCTCCAAAAACTACATGCACATTCTCTCATTACACTACACACACACATGCACATGCACATGCACATGCACACAGACACACACACTCACTTACTCACTCACTCACTCATTCACTCTCTCACTCTCTCTCTCTCACTCTCTCTCACTCTCTCTCTTTCTCTCTTTCTCTCTTTCTCTCTCTCTCTCTCTCTCTCTCCCTCCCTGTCCTAGGCATACACTTTCTCTCCCCCTCTCTCCTCTCTCCCCTTCTCTCTCTCTCTCTCCCCTTCTCTCTCCTCTCTCCTCTCTCTCCCTCTCCTCTCTCTCCCCTTCTCTCTCCCCTTCTCTCTCCTCTCTCCTCTCTCTCCCTCTCCCCTTCTCTCTCCCCTTCTCTCTCCCCTTCTCTCTCCTCTCTCTCCCTCTCCTCTCTCTCCCCTTCTCTCTCTCCTCTCTCCCCTTCTCTCTCTCCTCTCTGTCCCCTTCTCTCTCTCTCCTCTCATGTCTCTTTATTTTTTATTGATTTTATATTTATTACTTTATTTTTTTATTATTAAGGAAAGTTTTACATAGGAGGGATACTATTTTACTAAATTCCTAATCCAATTTTTGTGTAAAGTTTTGTGCTCAAAGTTTCCTGGTGTGTTTGCATCTGATATATACCAACATATCGTTTTCGCAGCCTATGTAAATTTTAAAAAGAATCTTAAATTTGATCCATATGGTCATTGTTCACAAAGCAAAATATTTATTATATAAAAAAATGTTATGTTACTCCAGGCATTATAATTAATTACTAAGACACATGTAATAAAATACAAGTTCCTATATTCATTATTGTACAGTAAATGAAGCAGCTGGCTCATAATTGTCAGAGAAACTAATACATTTTCTAGCATCATCAGAAATTTTTCATCAGATTTTGTAAAATAACAATTGAAAAATGTTGGATGCATCCAAAATGACTAAAACTCGAATTGTTCTTTTTGATTTATTGCCTACTTTGCACTAATATTGCTTGAATGCATTACTAAGATTTGTTCAATTTTTATAGGAATTGTCTTGCATCATTTTGAAGAGATTAAGACAAATACTTCCTTTACTATCTGAGGCATCGAATAAAACAAAAGATATCACTTTTCTTTTAGAGGTGCTTGAAAATTGCCTGAAATCTCAGACATCTGTTTTACACTATGAGTTGCTTCTTGAAATAAGAACCCAGTGCAACAAGTTGCACAAAATTAAGAAGATAGTTTAAAAGTTGAAATTGAAACATTTTCATTCGATTATAAAGCTATCAATGTATTTAATGCAAAAATAACTATTTTGTTTTCAGTTTGATGCCTTGATTGAAAAGGATTGTTGATTTTCATGCTTCTAAATTAAAATATGCTAGAATTAAATTTGGTGTTGGAAATATCTTGGAATTGTTTCGTTCTAGTCAAACAGCTGTGTGTCTATTTAATATGTATTTAATTACGATACTCTGGGTGTAGAGCATTAGTGTTAAGTATCTGGATAATAAATACTGATGAGTTCTTAAATAACATAATTTTAATGTCTTATTTGTTGTTATTGCTTTCAGAATCATCTCCAACTTCTTTTTGGAGGAGTCAGTATGAGTATTCAGCAAGCTTATACAATTCTATTAGGAGCAAAAACCGGCTGCAACTTTTTGGAATACATGGTATTTTCACATCTGTTGAAAAATGGCTTTAAAATTTTACGTCATAGTGCAAAAAGAACTATAACTCGTTACGAACGGTTAATTGGTTTACACGTGGAACAGCCAAGGAATAGAAAATCGAGAAGAAAATCCATTGTACGTGAGCATGAAAGTAGTTGTGAAAGCAATTACAAGGAGTTAAAAACTGATCAAAGAATTCCAACGAAAAATGAAAAACAAATTCAGTGTGAAAAACTAGGTGTGGAATTATTTCCGAGTGTATTAAAAGAAATGTCTTCAGATAAGATTTGTGGTATGCCTTCTGTTGGAGCAACAACTGATAATTCAAGTGTGGGAAGTGACATTGAAATATTAAGTGAGAAAAATGCATGCAGACCTGAAGAGATATCGGATTTTACAGCATATTCATCATCAGCATCAGAAGAAGAAGAAGAAGAAGATGATTCTGATTGTCAAGTAATTGAGGAAATAAATACAGAAATAAATGGGTCGAATACAGTTAGGAAGAAATTTTCTAATGAAAACAAAGTGATAGAAGAAATTAATTTGAGTGATAGTGAGAGTAGCAACGTAGCATGTAGTAATATGGAAGGTCCCAGTATTAAAAATGAAGTCAAATGCGAACTAGAATTATGTGATTTTACAAAAGTGAAGGAGAATGAAATACAGGATACGCACATTATTTCTAATGCGAGTTGTGATAGTGAGGATGATGTGAACAGAAATTCTAGCCTAGTTGAAAATTTTGTTTTGGAAACTAATGATTGTAGTGATAGTTGTGTTGCAGGGCAATTTAATTCTAATGAGTTAATGGAATCTCTGCGTGTAACTGAAGAACCACTGGTTGAACGAACTGTTGAAGAAAATGATATCACTGCAGCTACTATTGGGAATGAAAAGCAATTGTCGGAGTATGAAAGTTGCAATGAAATGTCAGAGAGTATTTCAGTTCTCAGCGATGTAAAAGAAGAAAGCTGCAGTTCTGTATCTACTCCATTGCTGCGTGAATCAGTGATTCAGGTAAATACTGCTGTTTCATATAAGAAGGAAAATGATGATACAGTTGTTCTTAAATCCCATCACAAAGAAAAAGAAATAGAAGTAATTGACTTAGATGACGAGAATAGTGAAAGTGGCATTTTTGAAGATCGGAACACAATTCTACTATCGTTTCCAAACGTTGCAGGATGCCATATAATACGTTGTAATGTTCCACCGCAGCGTCTGTGTCCTCCTAATGTCTGTCCAAGTCAGCAAACATACAACATTGACTTAGAAAGATTACAAGATCCTAGATATGGAGGTAGTCCTAAAAAAAAAGGAAGTGCTTCTGAAAGATATCAACATCAGTATGCAAGACATGAAAGTGCCAACCAATCTAATATATTTAGGTATAATACTGATTCAAACAGGCTGTGTAATAGATACAATAATAATAATTTTAATAATAATTATAATAATCCATTTCCTGAAGAAAGAGGTGAAAGTTGGCATGATTCTCAGAACCAGTCAAGAGGTGAGGGTTTTGCTGATTATTCAGGATTTAGTGAACATCCAATGTATCCAACTTTCCACTCAAGACTCAGGGAGCTGCCAGATCAAATTTCTTATCCTCATTTTTCTGGGCAGCCCATGCGTAATTTAGCTCCACATCAACAATCAAGAGGCCACTTCAGGTCTAGAGGCAATCCAAACCGTGAAATGTACAATCAAAATTCTCCATTCCAGAATTGTCGTTTTCGAAGCTCCGGTGTTCGCAGATTTCCCCGGAGAAGAGGTAGAGGAGGTAGAAACATGCATGGTGCTCGTTACTCTGTTGCGAGAGACAGAGAATATAATGAGCCATTTCATGAGGCTGTAGGAAACTATGTCCCTTTTAATGCAGAAAACACACATTCTTCCTATGTGCAATCAAGGACCACTCAACAAAGAACCTTCGGTGAAAAAAGACATAGAAAATTCAATGAAGAAAATGTTAATTCATCTTGTTCAAGAGAAAAGAGACCTAGAAGAATGAGAGGCAATTACTTCCCGCCCACTAGAAGTTCACGTGATCTTTTGCAGTTTTTGGATGTAATTCATCCAGATGCTACTGGTAGTGCAAATTCTGGGCCTGTTGTATCAAGTAGCGGTTGTGATAGTAACTTGAGTGATTTCCGTGAGATAGGACAAAATGCAAGTGCCTTTGCAGAATCTGAGAGTACCAGTAGCTCTAGTTCAAGAAGCAGTTGCAGTGACAGCTGCTCCTCTGAAGGATCATCTGAGGAATCTGTAAATGGGCCCTATGGGAATGAAGCAGTAGATTCAGTTTCTGTGCTTCTCAAATCAGATAATTTAGAGGATATTGGTGAGTGGTCATTTTTAAAGAGTTTACTATACTAGGTGTTGTCATTTTGCGAATAATTGTTGCTTTTTTTGTAGATTCGTGTTTAAAATCTCTGGAGATTGTTCGCTCTGTGAAATTTAAGGGACTTACTGCAGAAACTGGTGAACCTCTCTTAAGTATTAAGTTTGATTTGTATCAACCATCTACCCATTTTCGAAGATCGAATCCACCTGTTCCTGATTTTCGAGTGGTTGTCATGCAGTAAGTACTTTTTTCTCGCATAGAATTCAATTTTGCTCCTTTCTATTCTGATTGCTTCTGATAAGAGAAATACCTCTTTGAACTCTCAAGTAGGTGGTTACATCAGAATATACAGTACATCAGAAGCCATATGGTAGAAAATTTCCTAAGCTTCTTTAATACGCCCATAATGAAAATTACATTCACTAACAGTAGTTGTAGAATTTGTTGTAAAATCATAAAAAACGAAATGCATTATACAACTAAAATGCTATGATAAGTGAATAAATACATATTTGTCAAAATATGAGTTGTTTTCGTGTAATGTGGGTGAAATCAAGAAAGAAGAGAAAAAAAATCTCACTACAATAATGTAGTTGTTGAGGGACCAAAATATTTTCCAACCAGTACTCGAGACCAAGGGACTATTACTCTTTGAGCTTTTGCAGAACCAGCTCACACTGCATTGCCTAAATGTTTAAGTATACCACAAAATATCAATTTCTGTATTGTCCCTGATGACACTAAAATTTCCTGTACTTCATTATTTTGTAATATCTTTAAAAACAAAGCCTTTTTGGTGAAATTTACAATTCAGTTTAGCTAATACTTTTCAAAAAATGATTATTTTCTAATTTTAGATTTCTTAAAAAAAATAAAAAAGAATAAAAAAAAACTATTATGAAACTTCTCTGATTGGCATGCTCCTTTCACTCTTTAAAATCATGAGCCCTTTTTCTTAGACAGAGATCCATTCCAAAACCCCAGAACCCCTTTTGCATTTCTTCAGAATGACAGCTTGTCTTTTATCTTCAGAGAGTGTTAACATTTCATGTTACTGCTTCATTTTTTCCATGCCAGAAGCTGTGAGTTGGGGTTTTCCTCTGACTTCTTTGTGCAGAGTACTGTTTCATTGTATGAAGAAGCCCTGGTGGTTCCCAATGTTCTTCTCAGAATTGTGTCTTTGTCTGCTAGTGATTTTCTTTCCTAGCACCAATTTTCTTCTCTGCCAAACATTGTCTCAATGATGCTGTTGAAAGCTATGTGCCAGCAACTATTAACTTTTTCTCCTATCTGAGAATTGAACTTGACTGTCCATCTTCCTTGACTTTTGTTTTCCTTGTTGATCTGCTAGCATTCTTCTGAGGGCTCGGGCTTGTCTAATGGTTTGTCAGCTTCCCAGATGTGTCTTTGTCTGGTAGGCGAGTTTCTTTCCTGTGCAAGGACGTGGATGGGTATGACGGTAGCTACTTCCTGCACTGCTGGCTCAGAAACGGTTCTGTAGGATCACTCACTGTACACACTAAAAACTTACATTTTAGGCACCTGAAAGGCACACAAAAAACAATGATAAGCAAGCATAAATAAGCAAGGAAAAAGTAATAAAACCTAAGATTGGAGGGAAAGAAACACTTAAGATTTTTCATTGCATTTGCATCTAAAAATAGGAAAATATTAGTAATTAAAACAAATTAACTGAGGAAATATTAATTAATTTATAACATTGTTGAGCAGTAGACAAATACATAAAATTGTAAAATAATGACAAAATAAATAAAACTAGTGAACTGCAGCTGGAAAAAATTCTACTCAACAAAACAAGAAGAAATTCTTTTCTACAAAGTGGCACTCATGCCAAAGAACAAAACAAATGGGTTTTTAATTAAAATTTTATTTAAAAAAAAATAAATAAAATACCATAATAACTTTACAAAAAAATTAAATATTTTAACATATTTTAACAGTCTTCTTGAATACTACAATTATGTAGTATAGTGTGTTTGTATACACTCAACAACATTCCCTTACATAACAAGAATATCAGAAAAGATGCTGTTCCATGTGAACTAATAGCTGGCTGCTATTTTGCATAATACTAGCTGTATGAGAAGCAGTTACACAATGAGTATGAGAATTCAGTTGAGTTACACAGTGTAAGAACAGGTGGAATAACACAATCTAATATTTGAGTTTTTCAGTTAAATAAACCCAGAGACACCTCACATGGCCAGAGGCTGAGTTATTTGCTTGCTAACTTGTTAATTTGCATGCTTTGAAAATAAGTAATATAGATGGTGACAAAAATAAGCGTTCTAATTTTCTTTATTTCCACAATTGGCATGCGAAGAAACCCAACTCTTGATTATTTGAATTAACAGCAAATCTGGCAAACCCGAGCGTAGCATATTCCCTAGACCTAGTGCTCGAGGTTTTTATTTGAGCAAAGAAGTGCAAGCAAAATGAGCTTTCAGACTCCAAAGATAAAGATTGTCACAAATTCAAACGACATCTTCAGTATAATTAAAAAGTTAAGGTTTAATCTCTGATTAATTACACTATTGTGAGTTACAAAATGAAAAATAATTTAAATATTTATTTAAAAATATTTTTTTTAAGTTGAAAATTTATAAAGTAAAATATTCCCTAAATAGATATTTATGTGAAAATAGGCAAAAAAGACAAAGTAAACCTTTGTCAAAATGAATGAGCATTTTCTATAATTAGTGCTTATAGACTAGCTTTTAAATGTGTTCATTGAAATAAAATAGACTTTTTCCTAAACATCCAGTATGTAGTCGTTATAATTCAAATTAAATACTTCTTAGTTCTTGTTCTCTTTCCATAGAATAAAAGTTATACGGTTTACTGAAATTAATTAACATTCTCATTAGTATTTCTAAACTATCAGAAATTTTGTTTTCTTTCTCTGGTTGACAGTTATTCATTTCTTCCTTGCTTTTCATTGACTAACACATTTTATGTGTAAGACATGTATCAACAAACATGCTTTCAGAATTCATACATGCACTAAGGAAATTAAGAAGTTAATTGAAAATTGCTAATTTATCAGATTGAGTATTATTTCTTTGACCGTGAATGAATGTGTTTTATCTGCCATAACTGATTTGCTGTCTTCCTTGTCATTTGGTGTTTGCAATGTTACAAAATTATTTCATTTGACCCATGCGTTCACTTATGTCAAATGCTGGTCCCCACCTTCCCCTTAACTGTAAAGGCATGTACTAGCAGGTGTCCCAAGGCGTATGGGAGATTTTTTCTTTCTTTCGTGAAATCAGATATCCATAATACTCTATTTTTTTTTTCTTTTTGGCTCCCAAAACTCAAATAATAAATATTATTGTGATTGGATAAGGATAACCCATGCCAACTTGATGCCAAACATAAGACATGAACATTTCTACTGAGTTAATAAGAATGTAGAACTCCAATGTTTATTTAGTAAATAAAGCACGAATATATCTAAGTCATACAATACTTCGAATATGTCCAATCATACAATAATATTTAGAAAATAAATAATTTTCTGTAAATTTTCTTTTCAAACTTTCCTTTTTACAGCCAGGATAAACCTTCAGGTCATCTTGTATGCAGTGTTACAAATATTGCTTCTATTCCTTTTTTAACTATAATTATACCATGAAAGTCTTGTATGAATGTGACCGCTTTTTCAGGTGAATCATTCACTGCCCTTACTATCTCATCAGGGATGGACCAAGTAGTTCTTCCTGCCTTGAGATGTAAAATTTATCATAAGTTGATACATTTACATTGTTGTTTAAATTTTCAATCATTTTTATTTTGGTTTCTTGGTCTTCATCATTGTCAAATAGTGGCAAGACAGATACTTCATCAGTCAAATACCATAAATGTATTTACTTCAGTAAAGCTGCTTTCGAGATGCTTTTATCAATCTTTTCATAAAACTTCATTGACTTCAAAAATCACACATCTTTGTTAGATGTTTTTGCTACTAAAATGCATTGGATCCGTGGCTTGATATGGGATGTCATGACGAAAAGACAGACATCTAACAGTGCTGCCTTATCCTTGCTCATAATTTTCAATTGGGTACTAAACCAGGACATTTTCAGGGAATAAATCCGTCCCACCATCCATCGACGATGTTGCATGGCACATGGAAGTTGAATTTTAAATTCTCTCTATGTCTCGGCCTAGAAATATAACATAAAGCTCTGTCAACTTTCGAAAGTCATCTCTATTTCTTTGGTTAGTTGAGTTTGATAAAATGCAACATATTGTCAATTTTGAAAACAGCCTGGCACAACTATAAGCTTTGCTCTAGAGCACTGTATTTCTGTATTTTATCAGGATTGACACTTTTCCAGTTATCTCGGAAGTTTTTGAAGAGTGGATTTCAGGGCTTTTAGTCACTTGTCAGATTTTCACTTCACACACACTTTTTACCACCAATTCATACACATGCTGGGGACAAACAAAATTTAACATTTTTCTATTAAGTTTTTGTTTTAGAAGCACGCAAGCACCATCGATAGTACCAGTTTTTAAAGCTGTAGTGTAACAACATAGAATTTGCACTTCTTCAGAATTCCAGTCTATAATCGCGTTTCAAACATCTTGCGCATGTTTGCTTCCTGAAAATCTTTCCAACCTTGGTACAGCAAAAATTGTTCTTTATTTCCATATGAAATAACAATCAGAAGATGTTCTTTTGATTTCCGAGCATCTAAAGCAGGCATCAGTTTTCCTTCCCTGTGCCCAATCACATCTAGTACCTCAGTTTGAAAATCAACTTTTTGTCTTCCACATGTTCTTTACATTTAGTTCTTGAATATTGAAAATTCATCTTCTAAAGTGCCTCAATGGTAACTTCAAGAATATACACAGAATTTCTCGTACTTAGCTGACACCTATTACTGCCTCTAATTTTGTAGTATTGAAATCTTTTTGTTTGTATTTGTCCAGGTTGTGTATTCTCAATCAGTGTTGACAAATATGCTTTTAAATTCGTATTTTCACTAGAATCAGAAAATTAATAGTTTTTAACGGTTCATAAGATGGCAGGGAGAAATATTTGGCATGCTGATTTTTCCCCCCTCAATGGTTCCAAGGCATGCCCTTCCCTCTTTCAGTCAGTTTTTTGAGCGAAGTGTTGAACCCATTAATTGATGTTTCACATCTCGTATTAAAAAATATATGCTTTTTAGAACTGTGAAATTCCACCAACATATTGACTAATTGAAAATGATGCGTTTACTAAAAAAAAAACAAACAAGAAATTAAGAGCACGTCAACACGCCAGCCCATTTTCAGCTGAGTCTGCAAGTTCTGATTCAAGTTGGCAAGGGTTGATGTGGTCCTACATACGTAAAATTTCATTTACAATAGTTTTGTTATCAAACAAAAAATTAAGGGGGTATGCATTAAAAAAAAATACTTTTATTATTTTGGGACACCCTAGTGTGTGTGTACATGGAGCATATTTGTGTATTTACTACAATTTTGTTCCTTCCATGTTTAGGCCTGATCAGAATCTTCCCACATCTCGTCAGCTGGCCTTCCTTGGTGAAGGTTTTGAAGATGATGTACCTTTATTATTTGCAATTGCATCAACTGATTCTGTGGCATTTTATCTACAGTCTGTTGTAGATTTGCCAACTGTCAGTGGTAAAGAAAAAATACAAGGAAAATGAATTTCCTTAAATTGTGTTTCCAAATGTTTAAATGAATGTATGCATTTTGAGTGCAAACCATGTGAATAGGTTCATACATTTTATGCTGATATTCATAAGTTATTGGAGATTGTATTAAATTATGTATATAATAGTGTGCTGTAGTATTTCATATCCTGATTTTCTATTTGTTTTTAAATTGTGTTCAACACTGCTGATGAGTGTGTTACTTGTGTTTGAAATTATTTCTCTTGATATTGTGTATTGCCAAATCTAAAGATTTGAATAATTAATTTGGCTTTCATGACCGAGTTCACTTTGTATAATATTGTCGTGGTATAATTTTTTTATCAATAATAATGATGTGCAATATTGAACAAAATTATTTTACATCTTTCCTTCTTTTTCTTCTGATTATTGTGAGTTTGAGATATGTAACTACTGTGTATATGTGTATATATATAATTTCTTATCTAAGGCAATAAGATTTGTATTGCATTGGACTTCCAAAGGACTCCATCTTTTTAATGAAGGTTTGATATAATTTCTAATGTTTCTTGTAGATATAAGTTTTCTAAAATAATGTGCTGTGACTCTGTTTTTTTGGCTGTATTTATTGTTTCGATCCTGAAATAATTGTGTCAAAAACATTACAAAGCAAGAATTCAAGATTGTATTGCAAAAATTGATCATTTGCAACAGAAAATGCATCTCAATTGAATTGGAGTATTGTCTTTACATTTTTATGGTATTATTCACTGAAAGATTGTCTAATGAAATAAAATAAAATAAAATTTAACTTTGAGAATATGATTTGAGATTTTAACATTTTTTAAAATTTCTAGTCACATCCGCATTTTAAACTTTGATTTCTTGAGAGGAATGCTTTTTATGCAAGTCATTATTTAATGCACCTCTGTGTGTCTTTGAATTTGAATCTTAATTGAAGCTCACTTTCGATTGTTCTATTGTTTCAATCAAGTTGTATAGCATATCATTAGAGTGGAATTCTCTGTTTGGAAAATTTGACAACTGTAATTGTATATAGTAGTTAAATTGTTTCAGAGTAAATAAAGTCTTAATCAAAGTTTTGCATTTCAAAAGGCATTTACTACTGGCCACTTTCCTTTACTAAAGAAACTTACCTTTGATGAAAGCTGAAGTAATTCTACTTCCAAAGAATATTTTCAGAATGGTTTTAACAAATTTCTATTCATTTTATAAATAATTTCAAAAAAGTTTCAAAATTGATTTAATATCTACAAAGAAATAAATTTATATGTATTAATTTTCATATCAGAAAACTGATGGATGCTTTTAGCAGATTTATTTGTTAATAACATATTGACAAGTTCATCAAAAGCAATATTTTCTTGTGACTTATGTTAATGTTTCTCTTTGCCAGATCATTATCATTCTGTTTTCTCAGTTCTTCTAACCTTGCAAGCTTACTTTTTACTTTTCTTAAATTTCAAAGCTATCTGTTATCATGATATATATGTTTGTTTTCTTCTTTTTTCGTTCTCTCTCTCTCTCTCTCTCTCTTTTTTTTTTTTTTTTTGTAACAGTACATGCCGAAGCAAATAGAGGCTCCTGGAGCTTCACAACAATACTGTATGTTGAGTTGCCATCTAAGGGGACCAAGATAAGCCTTGTGCTCCCCATGTGTTGCTTTTCTTTTGTAGTGACATTAACTGGCGTGAATGAAAGAAAACATGTCAAGCAAAGAAGTTGAACATTACCGATTTTGCCGAAGCGAAAAATTAGTTAACGCTAGTTAAAAACATGAAATCTATACCATCATATTCATCATTTGTATCAGGATTTAAACATATTTACGAAAATTAAAAAAAAAAAGTTTGTTATGAGGAGCTATTGCGGAGCCTTTTCAAAATTTGATATCTGAGGAGCGCCAGACCTCTTAAAAATGGCGCACCAAGAAAGAAACATTTCTATCAGTATAACTTTTAACAGAATTGCAGCAGCGTATCGAGTCACCTTCTTTCTTAGAGGCGTACTCGCTTCTCAAAAATATTGGGATTTCTTGAGCTGCCGTCTCGTGAACAACTCCTCGCATACTGAGAACGAGTGAAAATACGTAGAGTTTAACCATCATTTCTAACTTTTTGCCCCTGCCTTCGCTGGTCATTTCTTTTATGGATGCCTTTGCATTTTAACAGAATGTTGCGGGAGACCCGGAGCGGCCGCCTCCATTACTTGGACTGGAATAAAAAGAAAAAACGGATAATCAAAACTAGTGGTGACGCAGAATGGCACATGTTTGGTCAGAGGGTGATTTTCTAATGTCCTTTGCGTCAGGGCGAGCTTGTCGGTTTATGCCTCATCTTTTTGCCATATTATCGCCTCCCAAAGTGCGTTAAAAAAGGTAGGTTGCCTAACGCAGAACTGAAATTATTGTCTTAAGAATATTTTTTTTTAATTAGACAAAAACTGCACATCCTATTAGGGCAAGGGACTCCTGCTCACGCAGGGAATTATTAATCCTTCTTTAATTGAAGTGAGAGGATGATAGACGATCCGAGGTCGCACTGTGCTTCGCGGAACGCCCCGAGCCCCACAAGAAAATGAACTGGTGTGTGGTGTGTGGGTGGGGGGGGATTAGAATTAAAAAATTGAAAAAGAAATTAGAAATAGGAAAAAATTTTGTAATCCGTGATTTTATAAAAGGCGATAATTCGAAATAAATAATAAATCGAAAATTTACATAAAAAAATTATATTCTACTTTTGAACAAATTTGTTGCACATCTTTCTGTAGCACTTTCTACAACAACTTGCATGTCATTGTGGATTAAGGTGGAAAAAAACCAGGGGGGGGGAAACCCTTTTTCTTTTACCCCCGGGAAGGGGAAAGGAAAAAATCGGCTGTCAAAGAAACTTGAAGTTGCCTGACAAGAAACATTGAAAAAGCAATTTCAAGGGGGATGTATGGCAGCACCCCAATTGGAACACTGCCCATTGTACGCTGCGAACGAACATAATGTCGCTGTTTTCACAAATTGCCGACGGCGTTCATCCAAACGATTTACTGCCAGGCTGTGTACTTCACGCTGCGGAAAAGAAACATCTGTAAAAAATGCCACGCAGAATAGTCGAAGACATTTCCATTACGCACCACTGGCTAAAATATAGCGGGAATCAAAATTCCCATTGTCGCTAAACTAAAGGCAAAGTAGAGGATGCGCGGTTATTTTCTCGAAACATTTAGACGTTCTACATCTTTTGTTTTTCTCATTTTATTTTTCAGCACTTTACAACGTTTTATTCTTTAGGCCTTTTGGGTGCTGCATGCCCCCCCCCCCCGATCCGCCACTGCGATTACATCAGTAAACATATTGCTGGCGTCGATACGGGTGTATCGAACACAGACTAGAGTGGTTTTTTAAAAAACATTTATTTATTAACATTCTAAGACCGTAGTCTCAATTTAACAACTACCCTGCTCACAACAAACTAAATAAATAGACCCACTGCAAGCAGAGATAATTTAAGAACGGGGTACCACACCGCAACATACCACCGATGTTCCGTGGCCCCTCGCCCTTGGCACCTACACGCACAGGACGCGCGCTTCACCTGTCGGCCGACGATGCTAGAACAAGAAGACTGGCGGCATTGTTTCCTGGCCTTATGTAGTCCCTTTTGCACCACCCGCCCCCCTATTGCCTCCTCCCCAAAGCCGCTCTGGGGCCGCGTACGTCCACGGAAAGTCCCAGCTGCGGCATCACTCCGCTCTTTTGTTTAAACATCCGGCCGATGCTTCGCCGATTTCCACATGGTTGTCGTGTTTTGAGCGGGTGGCACGACCTACAATATCAACAGCTTGAGTTAAGGGCATCTGAATTTGTTTTATACAAAATTTTACGTCACTTTCTTTCCTTTTAGAGGATTTTAAAAAACAGTATTTTATTGATCGTTTTAACGATGTTTTTAGGTCATGAAAAAATTCCGCCCCCTCATCTATTTCCCCTCCCCCAACTTAGGCGGATACTATATAAATACTTCAACTGTAAGTAGTTGGTGATCGGCGAATTAAGAGGGTTTTTATTTTAACTTTTGGTAGAAGTATGTCACATGACAGATTATGTGGAAATTGACGTAGGCTGATAGGTCAGCTCATGCTGCGATACGATTTTATTCGTTTAAATGATTAGCCGAAAATATTTTTAGTAAGAGAGTTTGCAGTTTTGAGGAAGAAGGTTGTGTTAATAGCTGCGCAAATAATCTGGCAAATTTTCAGCAGAAGAACTTCTTATAACGGGGCCCAGGCAACGAAAATATGGATAAATACAGTTGCTAAATTTAGAAGAAAATCCTCTAACACGTGATGTTACCAGAATCCATGTTTGTAGATCCTTTTGATAACCGAAAAATCAAATGACGGCAAAACATCTGTCTGTTCCGTCTGCGAAACAACGCTATCTGCTAAACCGAACAGCAGATTTTGGTCCAAAAATTTGATGGTCTCCAATCGATCTGGCTGATGCCGCGGCCTCTGAAGTTGAAAACCGTTATTTTATTTTTTGGGGGTACCTTAAGTGAAGCTCCTTGCTGACATTTTTGAAATAATTTTATTGATTTTTTCAAAATTAGTTTATTAAAAAAATGGTTACAAACATTTTTTTTTAATTTTTTGTTAGTAGATCTTGTGAAGGTCCGTTTAAGAGAATGATTTGCAGTATACATTGTCGTTTTGAAAACCCGAAATGTTTGAAAATGCCAAAAGTACAAAATTGTTTAGGAGTCTTCTACAACGAAAATATTAGAGATATTTTTTCCTTATGAAATCTATTTTCCTTAAGATAGCTTTTTAAAATAAGGTCATTAACAATCTTTCGAAACGTTTAGTACTTTTCTCGTAATTTTACGTTTGAAAATACGGTCGTTAAAGTACGACTGGTTTGGAAAATTCCCCTCATCACCCCTGTGATCCGCGGCTGATATGTACTTTCGTTTAACATGTGAATTGAGGCCGAAGTTGGCGCCATTTGCTCGCTGGTATTGGTTTGGACTGATATTGGTCCATCGAGTGATGAGCGCAAACGCCGAAACGGTGAAACAAATGCTGAAAGGCACTCAGAAAGTAAGGTCCC
>BOPP01000044.1:8728415-8738693 GCA_017312745.1 Gryllus bimaculatus
ATGGTGTAATGGTTAGCACTCTGGACTTTGAATCCAGCGATCCGAGTTCAAATCTCGGTGGGACCTACACAATTCTTTTTTTTTCTATCTACATTGAAATATTCCTTTCTTTCCTTAAGGCAATGCTATGAAATACGGACAGCACTAAAATAAAAGCTTTCGGAAAAGTCGGGGGATAACGATGAATAACATTTCACACATCGAATGTTAAGGCCTCGGAATTAAAAAAAAAAATTATCACTCATACGCGGTACAAATGAGTTCACAGAACTTCAAAATGTATATAGGAGTAGAAAGCAGCAGGAAGTGTATAAAATCCAAATGACAAGTGCCTGGCTTAATACAAAGTTCGTTTTCCCTCTGTTTACAAAGTAAGGTTTATCACGATTCCACGCCAACTACGTCATGTAATTCCCCATCACAATCCAACTCTCGTACAACATAAATCATTTCTTTGCTTGACGCGAAATTCTGAAAACTAACGTAAATGATCATAGTCACGTTGTAGATCGGGGAATCAAAACATTTTTAAGAGAGAGGAAAGTTATGTTGGAATGAAATGTATTATTAATCATTGATATTCGAGGAAGTAGTACTTCTATGATAACTCTCTACAAATGTTTGAAGATTAGAAATAAATTTTGCAAAATTGTACGTTCTTTTACTATGTCTAGGTGAAAGACTTCTAGATAATCCATGTGTTTATTGACTTTTGTCAACATAGATTCCAAAGACGTTTAAAACTAAGGGCTCATCCGGGACCTCTCGCACCGGAGTGTCATACCCCTAGACCAACGAGCCACAGAGACTCTATATTACCTAAATAATTCGAAATAAAGAAAAATATATTATATTTTATATCCAAAGGAATTATCAAATGTTTTATTTACAGAGACTAGCTGGAAACAATGTACCATGTAATAATAAAATTACAGTTACAAAACTACCCTTACGTGATGTCTCGTGTACATAATTTGCAATCAGCTTGAAAGCAAATTTATATTAATAGTTTTGCGAACAGACCTCGCGTTGAAAGCTCGCTCCTAGTGACTTCTCGAAACATTCTTTCTTCAATTGGAGGACAATCTAATAAAGCATTTGCTTGTGGATGCGTAGCAAACAAATTGACCATCGTCGATGATGAACGGTTGAAGCACAGCAATTGGGCTATTTTAGTTTGTACAGTAAATAAATTTAATTTAGAAAAGTAAAAGTTCTTAGAAAACGTTCCTTCGTTTTCGGGTGTCACAAGAGGTGAAGATACAAAAATTTCCGCCTTATTTTGCGGCGTGTGCCTCGGTAGCATAATAGGCAGCCTAAGTCTCATAATCTTAGGGTCGTGAGTTCGGTCCTCACCCAGGGCATGAGTTTTGATGAATAAGAAGAGAAAGTATTGTAAAACGGTGAATATTCGACACAAAACCTCTTATTGTCGGGCCTGGTAACGAAAAAATGGACAAATCAAGTTATATAGAAAAACGAGTGGTGCTACAACAGCACATACTTTCTCGCGATATTGCTATTAGCTGCGAAATATAAAATGACAATTTCTCTCATACACTTCAATTACCATTTGATTATTCCACATGTAAAATTATAACCAATAGTGTGTAACTATACATACAAAATGACCCAAACAGGGCGGTGTATCTCAAAAAGTTTATCGCCTATTCTATTTATTATATCTTACCGCTGGCCAATCATTAACTGACTCATCTATCTTATAGGAGGCATTACACATCAATCTCCAATCTCCAGTTTTTACGTTTTTAATTTTGTTTTTTATGCGTTATCATTTTTGAGTTTTCGTTTCTGCGTTTTTATTTTCGCGTTGTGGTTTTTGCGTTTTGATTGCGCGTTTTCGATTTTGAGTGTCCGTCTTTGCGTTTTCCTTTTTTTTGTTTTCTGCGTTTTGGTTTTTGCATTTTTGTATTGCATTTTGGTTTTTGCGTTTTCGTTAGGGCGTTTTCGTTGGTTGGTTTTCGTGTGTGGGTTTTCGTTTTTGCACTTTCGTGTTTGCATTTTGGTTGTTGCGTTTTCCTTCTTGCATTTTTGTTTTTGCGTTTGCAATTTTGTTTTTTCGGTTTTTCGTTTTCGTTTCTGCGTTTTTGTTTTCGTTTCTTTCTTTTTGGGGTGTGCGTTTTTGTGTTTTTACGTGACCGTTTTTGCGATTTCGTTTCTGTGTTTTCGTTTCTGCGTTTTAGTATCTTCGTATTCGTTTTTGCGTTTTCGTTTCTGCGGTTTAGATTCTGAGTTTTCTTTTCTGCGGTTTCGTTTTTGCGTTTTGTTGGTGTGTATCCGTTTCTGCGTTTTCGTTTATTCGTTTTCTTTTCTGCATTTTCGTTTCTGCGTTTTCGCTTTTTCGTTTTTCGTTTTCTTTTTTTCGTTTTGGTGTTTTGTTTTTCGTTTAAGTTTTGCGTTTTCGGTGTTACGTTTTCGTTTCTGCACTTTCGTTTATAGGTTCTCGTTTTTGCGTTTTTCCTGTTGCGTTATCTTATCCGCTTTTCGCTGCTGCGTTTTCGTTACTGCATTTCTTTTCTGCGTTTTTGTTGCTACCTTTTCGTATCTATGTTTTCGTTTCTACGTTTTCGTTTTTGCGTTTACGTTTCTGCGAGTTCGTTATTGCGTTTTCGTTTTTACGTCTTTGTTTCCGCATTTCCGTTTCTCCGTTTTCATTTCTGCGTTTTCGTTTCTGCATATCGTTTCTGCCTTTTCATTTCTGCGTTTTCGCGTTTTTTCTGCGTTTTCGTTGCTGTGTTTTTGTTGCAGTATATCCGTTGCTGTGTTTTCGTTTCTGCGTTTTCGAATTTGAGTTTCCGTTTTTGCGTTTATTGTTTCTGCGCTTTTGTCTCTGCGTTTTTGTTGCTGCGTTTTCGTTGCTGCTTTTTCATTGCTACTTTTTCCGTTGTTGGGTTTTCCATTGCTGCGTTTTCGTTTTTGAGTATTTGTTTCTACCTTTTCGTTTCTTTGTTTTAGTATTTTACTTTTTATATTTACGTTTTCGTTTCAACGGTTTTGTTACGTTTTCGAATTATCGTTTTCGTTTTGGCATTTTCGTTTTCATTTTGTCGTTTTGTTTTTTCTTTGTTTTCGTTTTTCCGTTTCTGTTTTAACGTTTTTGTTTTTTCGTATTTTCGTTTTATATTTTTTGTTTTAATTGTTTGCTTTTTCGTTTTGTTTTTTGCGTTTTTTGTGTTTTTTGGCTTTTGTTTTCGTTTTGGCGGTTTTAGCGTTTTCGTTGCTGGGTATTCTTGCTGCGTTTTCGTTTCTGGGTTTTTGATTTTGAGTTTACGTTTCTGCGTTTTCTTTCGGCGTGTTTGTTTCGCCGGTTTTCTTTTCTACGGTTTCGTTTTTGGTTTTTTTTGTTACGTTTTCGTTGCTGCGATTTCCTTTCTGCGTTTTCTTTGCCGCGTTTCGTTGATGCGTTTTCCGTTGCTGCATTTCCGTTTGTGCGTTTTCTTTTCTGCTTTTGGGTTTTTTGTTTTTGTTTTGGGTTTTTATGTGTTGGTATTTTCATTTTCGTATTTTTTTTCGTTTTTTCGTTATCTTTTTTTGTTTTTTCGTTTTCGTGTTTCATTTTTCCACTTTTGGTTTTCTCTTTCGTTTGTTTGTTTTTGTTTTTTTCGTTTTGGTTTTTTGGTCTTGGTTTTTTCGTTTTCATGTATTCGTTTCCGATTTTCCGTGTTCGTTTTTTTGTTTTTTCCTTTTTGGTTTTTTCGTTTTGGTTATTTTGTTTTCGTTTTTGTTTTTGCATTCGTTTCTTTGTTTTCGCTTTTGCATTATCGTTTTTCGTTTGTCTTTTTCGTTTTCGTGTTTACGTTTTCGTCTTTCCGTTTTTGTTTTTTTCGTTTTCCCTTTTTCGTTTTGGTTTTTGGGTTTGGTCGTTTTCGTTTTTTTGGTTTTTTAGATATTGTTTATTCGTTTTAGTTTTCGCTTTTTCGTTTTCGTATCTGCATTTTTTAATTTTTTTTGCGTTTCCATTTTTCGTTATCGATTTCGCGTTGGAATTTCGTTTTTGCGCTTTTGTTTTTGCATTGTCGGCTTTATGTTTTCTGCGTTTTCGCTGTTGCGTTTTCGTTTCTGCGTTTTCGATTTTTTTTGCCGTGTTCGTTTCTGCGACTTCGTTTCTGCGTTTATGTTTCTGCATTTTTGTTTTTGAGTTTTCATTTTTGCGTGTTCGTTTTGTTTTCGTTCCTGCGATTTCGTTTCTGTGATTTCGTTTTTACGTCTTTCTTTCTGCGTTTTCATTTGTCCGTTTTAATTTCTTAGTTCGTTTTTGCTCCTTCGGTTTCGCTTTTGCGTTATAGTTGTACGTTTTTGTTTTTTCGTATTCGATTTCTTTCGTTTTCGTTTAGGTTTCTTCGTTTACGCCTTTTCGTTAAAATTATTTCGTTTGGTTTTTTCGTTTTCGTGGTTTCGTATTCGTTTGTTAGTTTTCGTTTTCGTTGATTTCTTTTTTTCGTTTTGGTGTTTGCGTTTTGTGTTTTTGTTTTTCGTTTTCGTTTCTTATCTTTCGATTTTTGATTTCGTTTTTAGTTTTCTTGTTTTTTTGTTTCAACGTTTATGGTTTCTGCGTTTTCGTTTCGGCATTCCGATTCTTCGTTTTAGTTGCTGCGTTTTCATTTCTGCCTTTTCGTTTAGGTTTTTTACGTTTTGTCTTTTTGATTTCGTTTCTTCGTTTTCGCTTTTGCGTAATTGTTTTTCGGTTTTGTTTTTCCGTTTTTTTTATTTATTTCTATTCGAGTTTTCGCGTTGGCAGTGTCGCTTTCGCGTTTTTGCGTTCACGATCGTGTTTTCACATTCGCGTTCGCGTTGTCGCGTTCGCAATGTCGCGGTGAGTTGTCACGTTCGCATTGTCGCTTTTGCGTTGTTGCGTTTTCGTTTATCTTTCACATTTTCGTTTTCGCATTCGCGTTTTCGCGTTCGCGTTTTAAATATAAAATCGCTCGTCGTTCGTCGCCCATCATTTATCGATCGTCTTTTGCCGCTCGTCGTTCGTTTCGGTTTTTTATTATTTTCGAATTTTTACTTTGTCAAATTTTTATACCTTTCGTTTTTTCGAATTTTAAAATTTTCGTATTTTCTACTTATTGTGTGTCTGGTCATTCGTCGTTCA
This sequence comes from Gryllus bimaculatus, assembly GCA_017312745.1. Taxonomy (NCBI): domain Eukaryota; kingdom Metazoa; phylum Arthropoda; class Insecta; order Orthoptera; family Gryllidae; genus Gryllus; species Gryllus bimaculatus. The sequence goes on from BOPP01000044.1 coordinate 8,733,532, forward strand.
TCATCCGTCGTTCGTCGTTCATCATTCGTCGTTCGACGTTCGTTGTTTGTCGTTCGTCGCTCACCGCACGGCGCTCGCCGCTCATCATACGTCCTTCGTCGCTCGAATCTCGTCGACCGTCGTTCATCCTTCGGCGTTCGTTGTTCATTTGACGTTTGTCGTTTGTCGCTCGTCGTTCAGTGCTCGTCGATCGACGCTCGTCGGTCGTTGTACGTTGTTCGTCGCTCAGCGCTCGGCGCTCGTGGCTCGTCGCTCGTCGTTCGACGATCGTCGTTAATCGTTCGTCACACACTGTTCGTCTTTCGCCGCTCTCCGCTCATTGCTTGTCGTTCGCTCGACACTGATCGCTCGTCGCTAGTCGCTCGTGGTTGGTCTTTAGCCGTTCGACGTTCGTTCATATTTCTTTGAAATTTAATTTTTTTCTGCTTTTAATATATTTTGAATCATTATATTTTTCGAGTGTTTATATTTTTCGAATTTTCATATATATCGAATTTTCATATATAACAAATTTTTATATTTTCGAATTTTTACATTTTTAAAATTTTAAAATTTTAAAATTTTTATATTTCTCGTCTTGTCTTTTGTATTTCGTCGTTCGTGAATCGTCGTTCGATGTTTGTTGACCGTCGATCGTCGATCAGCTTTCGCTTTCGCCGTTCCATTGATCATCGTTCGTCGTGCGTCGTACGTCGCTCGTAGTTTGTCGTTTGTCGCCCGTCGTTCGACGTTCGTCTTTCTTCGCTCCTTGGACGGCATTCGTCACTCGTCGTTTATCACTCGAACTTCGCCGGTCGGCGTTTGTCGTTCGTCGTTCGACGCTCGTCGTTTGTCGTTAATCGTTCGTCGCTCGTTGTTAATCGTTCCTCGCTCGTCGTTCGCCGCTCTCCGCTCGTCGCTTGTCGTTCGCTCGTCACCGGTCGCTCATAGTTCGTGGTTAGTCGTTTGTCATTCGTTTACGTTTCTTTGAATTTTAAATTTTTTATTTTTTTGAGTTTTTAATTTTTTTAATTTTTATATATTTGGTTTTTATATTTTTCAAAATTTTAAATGTTTTGAAATTTTACATTTCCCGAATTTTTATATTTTTCGTTTTGGATTCTTATATTCTGTGTTTTTTCCATTTTTTTGTTTTTGGTCTTTTGTCGTTCGTCTTTCGTATTTCGTTCATGTCTTTTGTATTTTGTCGTTCGTCGTGCGTGAATCGTTTCCCGATGTTTGTTGATCGTCGTTCGTCGATCACCTTTCGCTCTCGCCGTTCATCGATCATTTTTCGTCGTTCGTCGTACGTCGCTCGTCGTTCGTCGCCCGTCGTTTACGTTCGTCGTTCTTCGCTCCTTGCACTGCATTCTTTGCTCGTCGTCACTCGTCGAGTCCTTCGTCACTTGTCGTTCGTCGTTTGTCACTCGAATTCGTCGGTCGTCGTTTGTCGTTCGTCGATTAGCTTTCGCTTTCGCCGTTCATCGATCATCGTTAGACACTCGATGTTAATCGTTCGTCGCTGGCCGTTAATCTTCCTCCTTCCTCGTCGCCGTTCGTCGTTCGCCGCTCTCCGTTTTTCGCTTGACCTTCGCGTAAAGACCTTTGTTTATGTTTCTTTAAATTTTTAAATTTTTCTAATTTTTATATTTTTCGAATTTTAAAATTTTTTGAGAGCTATATTTTTCGAATTTTTATATTTTTCATATTTTAAAAATTTTCAAATCTTTAAATTTTTTGTATTTTTATATTTTTTGAATGTTTATATTTTTTGTTTTTTCGAATTTTTATATTCTCTGTTTTTTCCACTTTATGTGTTTCTGGTCTTTTGTCACTGGTCTTTCGTATTTGGTTTTTACATTTTTTATTTCGTCGTTCGTCCGTTATTTGTCGTTCAATGTTGATCGTCGTTCGTCGTTCAGCTTTTGCTTTCGCCGTTCATCGATCATCGTTCGTCGTTCGTTGTACGTCGCTCGTCGTTCGCCTCTTTCCGCTCGTCGCGTGTCGTTCGCTCGTCGTTCGTGATTAGTGGTTAGTCGTTTGTCGTTCGTTTATATTTCTTTGAATTTTGACATTTTTCTTATTTTGAAATTTTTCGTATAATTATATTTTTTGTTCTATTTTTCAAATTTTTATATAGTTCAAAATTTTATATTTTTCAAATTGTTTTGTTTTTCAATTTTCTAAAATTTTAAATTTTTCGAATTTTTATATTTTTTGATATATTATATTTTTCGAATTTTTTTTATTTCAAATTTTTATATTTATCGAATTTTGAATTTGTATACTCAGTTTTTCCACTTTTTGTGTTTTTTTGGCTTTTTGTCGTTTGTCTTTTGTTTTTCGTCGCTCGTGAATTGTTGTTCGATGTTTGTTGATCGTTGTTCGTCGATCAGCTTTGACGTTCAGATCAGATTTGCGTTCATCGATCATCGTTTCATCGTTCGTCGTACGTCGCTCGTAGTTTGTCGATCGTCGCCCGTCATTCAACGTTCGTCGTTCGTCGTTATTCGCTTCTTGCACGGCATTCGTCGCTCGTCATTAGTCCTTCGTCACTCGAACTTAGCCGGTCGTCGTTGGTTGTTCGTCATTCGACGCTTGTCGTTAGTCATTAATCGTTCGTCGGTCGTCGTTAATCGTTCTTCGCTCGTCGTTGGTCGTTCGCTGCTCTCCGCTATCACTTGTTGTTCGTTCGCCGTGCGTGGTTTGTCGTTTCTCGTCGTTTATATTGCATTGAAATATTTTAATATTTTTCGAGGATTTATATTTTTCGAGGTTTTATATTTTTCTAAATTTTATATATTTCGAATTTTTAAATTTATCAAACTTTTAAATTTTTTGAATTTTTATATACCGTTTTTTTGGCATTTTGTCGTCCGCCTTTCGTATTTCGTTTTTGTCTTTTCAATTTCGTCGTTCGTGAATCGTTGCTCGATTTTTGTTGATCGTCGTTTGTCGATCAGCTTTCGCTTTCGCCGATCATCGATCATCGTTCGTCGTACGTCGCTATAGTTCGTAGCTCGTAGTTTCTCGTCCGTCGCCCGTCGTTCTTCTCTCCTTGCAAGACATTATCGCTCGTCGCAAGTTCTTCGTCACTCGTTGTTCGTCATTACAACCTCGTCGGTCGTCGTTCGTCGTAGAACGCTCGGCGTTAATCGTTGGTCGTTTATCGTAACTTGTTCGTCCCTCGTCGTTAATTGTACATCGCTCGTCACTGGTCGATCGTCGTTCGTAATTAGACGTTAGTCGTTCGTTTTTCGTATTTCTTTGAATTTTAAAAACTTTTAATAATAATAATCTTCGAATTTTAATATTTTGCGAATATATTTTTTCAAATTTTGATATTTTCCGATTTTAATATTTTGCGAATTTCTTTATTTTTCGATTTTTGTATTTTTCGAAAGATTTATTTATTGAATTTTTATTTTTTGGAATTTTTACATTTTTCGATTTTTTATATATTTCAATTTTTTATATTTTTCGATTTTTTATATTTTTCGAATTTTTATATTTAGAAACTATAAAAACGTTTGTGTTATTCTTTTGACGTTTGTCGCTTGTGGATTGTCGTTTGTCGTTTATCGTTCGTCGTACATCGTCTGTCGTTGATTGTTCGTTTCTCTTATTGTAATCGTCGCTCGAGGCTTTTCGTTCGTCGTACGTCTTTTGTCGTCGTACGTCTTTTGTCGTTCGTTGTCTGTCGTTCGTCGTTACCGTTCTACGCTCACCGCTCTTTGCTTGTTGTCACGCTTGTCGTGTTTCGATTCAATTAATTTTTTTGATTTTTTAAATTATAAATTTTTATATTTTTCGATTTTTTATAATTTTCTATTTTTTATATTTTCGTTTTTTCATATTTTGCGAATTTTTATATTTAGATATTTTATAAAAGTTTGCGTTATTCGTTCGTTTGTCGTTTGTTGATTGTCGTTTATCGTTTCTCGTACACCGTGTCTTGCTGATGGTTCGTTTCTCTTATTTCGAATGTCATTCAACGTTCATTGTTCGTCACTCGAGTCTCGTCGTTCGTCGTAGGACTTTTGTCGTTCGTTGTCTGTCGTTCGTCGTTACCGTTCTACGCTCACCGCAGTTTTTTGTTTTTCGAATTTATATATTTTCCGATTTTTTATATTTTTCGATTTTTTATATTTAGAAAATATATGATTTAGCGTTTTTCGTTCGTCGTGTGTCGCTTGTTAATTGTCGTTTTTCGTTTGTCGGACATCGTCTCTTGTTGATTGTTCGTTTCTATTATTTCGCACGTCATTTAACGTTCTTTGTTCGTCACTCGAGGCTCGTCGTAGGTCTTTTGTCGATCGTTGTCTGACGTTCGTCGTTACCGTTCTACGCTCTTCGTTCGTTGCTTGTCGTCACGCTTGTCGTTCTTCGTTTCAATTATATTGTTTTGATTTTTTAAAATTTTTAATTTTTCTAATTTTCAAATTTTCAAATTTTTCGATTATTTATATTTTTGTTTTTTTTAATTTTTTGATTTTTTATATTATGGAATTTACTATTTTTTTATTTTTAAAATCTCGGTTTTTTTATATTTCTGAATTTTTAAATTTAAAAAAATTATAAAAGTTAGCGTTATTCGTTCGTCGTTAGTCGCTTGTTGATTGTCGTAATCGTTTGTCGTACATTGTCTCTTGTTTGTTCGTTTCTTTTATTTCGCATGTCGTTCAACGTTCATTGTTCGTCACTCAAGGCTCGTGGTTCGTCGTAGGTATTTCGTCGTTCGTTGTCTGTCGTTCGTCTTTACTATTCTACGCTCATCGCTCGTATCTTGTCGTCACGCTTGTCGTTGTTCGTTTCAATTATATTTTTTGATTTTCTAAATTTTTGATTTTTGTATTTTTCGATTTTTTATATTTTTCGATTTTTTATATTTTTTGATTTTTATATTTTTCGATTTTTATATTTTTTGATTTTTTATATATTTTGATTTTTATATTTTTCGATTTTTATATTTTTCAATTTTTTATATTTCTCGATTTTGTATATTTTTCGATTTTTTAAATTTTCCATTTTTTTCATATTTTTCGAAATTTTTTATATTTTGATTTTTTATATTTTTCGATTTTTATAATTTTTGATTTTTTATATTTTTCGATATTTATATTTTTGGATTTTTCAAATTTTTGAATTTTTATATTTAGAAAATTTATAAAAGTTTGCGTTAT
>BOPP01000045.1:19880-42391 GCA_017312745.1 Gryllus bimaculatus
CCAGCCGGACAAGGAGAGATATTTCCTGATTTTGGCTTTCTATTGTTTTTTTGGGAAAACTGAAAGCAATTTCAAAAACAAAAAAAAATAAAATTTTTGGGCCTCCCCCCACGCTCTCTATTTAATTTTTTTCTTTTGTCGGAACAAATTCCTCATTAAACACACTACTTTTCCTGCAAATGTAATTTTCCCGAGACTAACAATTTTTCCACATAAAGGGCTGTGTAAGGTAATCTTAAACTACTTCAATACCGCTTCGGATTTAGCAATAGTCATGGTCTATTCTACTGACGTCTTTTTGCAAGTTGCTTACTTAAGTCAAAAAGGTCTTGAACCCACCAAATCTTCAGTAAAAAGCATTTCACTTAATCTAACATAATTTGGCTATTATGTCCATTTCTCAAGATGACATGACCCTGGTTCAATTACAAATCATTCCTTAATGCCGAGACCTTCTGGATTGTAACACAGTATTGGGATTAGTTTCTGTGACCTACGCCCTTTGTTCGTAAAGAAAAAAATGAATTAGAATGGTTTCGGCTAAGCCTGACTGAGTTAATAGGTAGTTTTATAGCTCTTCCCAACATAACTTAATTTTCCTGACTATATACCCTGTTAAGTGGTTCACAGTGCTCAGTTTGACAAAATCCGATATCAAGGTATCCTTCTGGCGAGTCCTCCAGACAATGCTGCCACATTCTAGCAAAGTTTAAATTTTTTTGAGTGAAAGAATGCACTCCAATTTGACTGTCACACTGCAAATCTTCTATGTTTCTCTAGAAAGTGGAAGCATTTGTCCTTTTAACAATTGGATTGACAAACTATTCACATCAGTCAAATATTAAATTCATTTGTTTTTGACGGACTCACTGTACTTTCACAAACACTCGAATATTCATTCATATCCAATATTTTTGGGAAAACAACATTGTACTTTAGCCCTGACAGACTCTGTGATCGTCTGAGCTGCCTAACCATCCCCTCCGAGCTTCCTTTTCTGTTTCGTACAGTAAATGTGTCTATAATTTATTGCCGCTGCCAACGCGTTATTTTTTGAACATTGTTAGTTTTCATAAAGTGCTCTCACTTTGAGACCTTCATTGAAAATTTCCTGCAGGACACCATCATCTATGAATTTTATCTTCTTTAGAGGATTACGGTTCTTCCAGCTATTATGAGCAGCATCAAAAAAGAAATAGTTTGGTTTTAACTCTGTGGTCTCTCTTCGTACTCGAGATGTCATTAAGCAACCCGAACCCCACCCGGACCCGACCGTACCCGACCCGACCCGACCCGGACCCGACCCCGACCCGACCCGACCCGACCGCGACCGACCGACCGCACCGTACGCGGACCGACCGACCGACCCGACTCGATATCCGACCCGACGACTCCGACCTGACCCGACCCGATCCTCGACCGTACTCCGATCCGACCCCGACCCGACCTGACCCGACCGCGACCTCACGCGACCTCGAACCTGACCCGACCCGACACGACCCGATCCCGACCCGACCGACCCGACCCGACCCGACCCGTACCGACACGACCGCACCGACCCGACCGTATTTGTGTGACCACGATCCAGCGAGCTGTGTTGGGTTGGGTATGGCGGTTGGGTTGGGTTGGGTTGGGTTTGGGTTGGGTGGTTGGGTTGGGTTGGGGTTGGGTTGTGGTTGGGTTATCAATCCTATCAGACGTGCTTTATACCAATGAAGATTGGTTTCTTCATGCGTATGGTTAAAAGCATTGTATTTTCAATAATTTGTCAAGGGTGCACATGGGGTATTTTTTTTCAAACTTTGGAAATCAATTTTCCATATTACATATCTTTCCTTGTACTTACGTATTAGTACTTCCGTATAGAAAAAATTAAGAATTGAGAAACGATAATAACAAGTAAGTAACTTGAGAGAGCTTCATTCAACAAAACAAACTATTACAGCAAACGCCACTGGAAGAAGTCATAGATCAGCAGAATAGTCCTGTATGTGAGTGCGTGTCATGCAAATTTTAAATAAATACTATGTATTACCTGACCTGAGAGGTGTAACTCTTATTTCAAATATCTCTTAAAGTTAAACAATTGTTATCCGGTAGTTATCATCCGGTTAATACAGTTTACTTCGTATTTTTGAGTGACATTTCTATAAGTGACATATTTCTCGCTTCAATGTTGATACGTAATAATTTTTATAATAATTTATATAATTATATATCTTTTATAAACTTATACACAAAAATACAATATTCCTTATAATTTATATAGGTCTTTAAAAAATGTGGTCTTCATCAGTGTTAAATACATGGTGGAAGACAGAGGTTGTGCAAGACTAGGTGTATGTGGAATTTCTGAATAAAATTGAAGGATATAACTTTATTTACATTAATAGTTGGGTAAGCTGATACCCTATTTTTCACCTACATTGTCAGATCATTATTTTATCAAAGCTGGCAGTTTTCGAACATAATTACGTGTACATTAGTCGTTGATGCTTAATATGTTAAAACAAAGAATGCTTAATATGTTTGTGGGTGTTTATTCGTGCAATGTATTCTTGGTTTAAACAATTTAAGTGAACTTTTACTTCATATTACATCAAGACTGACATTGTTGTTAATATGGCAATACTTTTTCGTTATTTGGTAAATAGATATTTATAGATTTTTATAAGTTATATGAATTTCATTTTTGGAAATATTCTGGGCATTTTTCAAAATATTAAATTTCTCTCTCTTAAACTTCTGTTATTTCTGAACCGGTACGGTTACTTTATTTTTGCATTTGTTTCTTTTCTTTATCGCATGCCTCAATTACACTTGCTATGATCTCCCGACCTTCACTGTGAATAGTCGAATTCGATTTCCGTTTCGCCATTTCACGTGTAACATTCGCGCACTCTGAATTACAACTGAGCTGATGTTTGCGAAACCAATGCAGTAACCGAGTACCCGCTCGCTCTTTCCTGCAGCCCCACATATGAGTCACGGATGTCAGTCAACCAAATCCTACAGCCCATCGCCTTATCGCGCTCCCTCCTCCCCGCGGAGAAACGTAGACCCTTCTCACAGGGCCGGAGAACTCGGAACCGAACACATCTCTAACTCGTAGGTCTCGAATGAGGAGCTAATGCGATCTTTGGGTGCCTCTTGGAACTAAGAGGTAGAAAATGACAATCGACGTGAAGGCGCTTCGTGCGAAGGATGTGGCTCGGCCTTGAACGGGGAGCTGATGAGATCTTTCGGTGGCTCTCCGATCTAACAGGAACCATTTGACCAGGCACTTCCTATGAAAGATCTTTCACTCTTTGTCTCGAATGGGGAGCTAATGAGATTTTTAGGTGACGCGCGGAACAGGTAGGTTCTGACTATCGACGCCCAGTCATATCTGACGAGATGTAAATTTTCGTACAAAGAAGAAGAATTTTGGTTCTCCGACTGGAACGAGGGGCTGATGCGATCTCTCGGTGACGCTTCGAACTAACAGGATGGATTTTTAAGAACATTAAATATTATTGAGGAAATTGACTACCGTTTAAGAAGGAACTTTTCGACATTCAATTTAATAACTAATGAATAAACCTTTACGAACAAATAATCCAATATTGAAAATTATTAACAATTCTCTATTTGACTTACCAACTTCATTTGAAATTTCGACGTTGGCTCCCTATTGAGATTATGTTTAATTATTCAAATTATAACAAGTATTTTACAAGCTATACATTATACTGTCGGCATCAATATAGCACTTAATAGAATCAGTCATATCTGATGAGATGTAAATTTTGGTTAACTTCTACCACCAATACAGGCTAAATGGAGCATCATTCTTCTTCAACTGACACTATAGTCTTTGAATATCACGACCCAAGATTTATAACGTATCCTGTACATACCAATGACTGGCTTTGATAGAGCTGGTCCGCAGTAGCTTGTGATAAGAATATTACTTTTTTGATTCGTTCTAATATGACAGGACTCCTCAGCACAAGGGGTTGTAAGAAAAAGTTCTGAATGAATTAGTAATTGTACGCTACCACCTTCAGCATCATTTTTCCCTATTGTTTTACAATATGGTTTTTCCAAATCGTTTTTTCCTATCGTTGTTCCTTATCATTTTTCCCATCTTTTTTCTCTATCATTCTTCGCTATCGTTTTCATTATCATTTTTCTCTAACGTTTTCCTCTATCGTTTTTTCTATCGTTTCCTTATCGTTTTCCCTATCATACCTTAAAAGTGAACATTATTATGTCTTTAAAAATGACCTTGAAAGTGAATTTGAACATGATCTTGCTAGTGACATTGAATATGACCTTCATTGTCCTTAAACATGACCTTCAATGTGCCGATAAATATGATCAGATAAGAAATCGTAAATATGACTCTGATTATTACCTTGAAAGTAACCTTAAACAAGACCTTGAAGTGACCTTAAACATGACCTTTGAAATTACCTTGAAAGTGATCGTGAATATGACCTTGAATATTCTGGATATGACATTCTAGATGGTTGCTAGGGACGTCTGGGTGGTTGCTAGGGACGTCTGGGTGGTTACTAGGGTCATTCTATGTGGTTCCTAGGGACGTCTGGGTAGTTGCTAGGGACGTCAGGGGGTTGCTAGGCATGTCTCAGTGGTGTCTGGGGGTTGTTAGGCACCTTGAAAGTGACCTTGAACGTGACATTGAAAGAGACCGTGAATATGACCTCGAAAGTGACCTTGAACATGTCCTTGAATAAATCTTGAAAGTGACCTTGAATATGTTCTTGAAAGTGATCTTGAAAATGACCTTATATAAAACCTTGAATGTAACCTTTAAGATCTTTCGAATACATATCAATTATTTTAGCAACTACATAAGATTTAACAATTTTAGTACATTCTATATTTAAAACTTGAAATGGTGAGGAGAAAGAGGCAAGTATTGACAAGTGTTTTTTTTTGCTGTTGTTGTTGTTTTTGTTTCTCCTTTCAAGTTGAACACGTAATCCAGAGAGAAACAGAATTGTTTGTTGTTTTTTGTTAGGCATTCTCCTTCTATTTCACAGGATGCGATATGGCATTTTTTCTTTGCTAGAGTTCGAAACAGCATGAAACAAAGTCTAATGGGATAGAAATACCTTATTTATATTTTTTAAGGGAAATGTAATTTGAATACTCCTTTACACTGTAGAATATGTTGTTAAGCAGGAAAGCTTTCAATTTACTTTTAACTGTATGAATTGTGTTTGTCTTTAATATCATTGCCTAGTTTATTATAAAGTGTAATGTTCTATATTAGGGTACTTTTTTGATGTGTAGTTTTAGAGAGGGGACAATGAAGGTTATCCTTTTCACAGGTGTAGTTGTGTACATCGGAATTTGAAGTAAAAGTGACTTTGTTTTCCATGAGAATTTTCTTTGTGAAGACCACTATTTCAAATATATACATGCATGGTAGAGGACGAATACTTAGTTTATTGAACAAGGGTTTGCAAGACTCCAGTTTATGAGTGCTGGTATTGTTCGCAATATTCTTTTTTTTGATAATAAATGTACTAGTGATTTCAGTCGCATTTTCCAGAATATTATTCCATATTTTAGGTGTGAGTGCACATTTGCAAAATACATTGTTCGAAGTGCTCCGTGTTGGAGCTTGACTGGCAGTGTATAGGGCATAGCAAGATTTGGTGAACTTCTTGTTAAATTTGAGATGTGAGCATTTCATTATAGGTTTTCTTGAATTGTTAGTCCAAGGAAGGTAGTTTCATGAGATATCGTTACAGGGTTATTGTTTATGAGCAAATGCTGTGAGAGTTTTTCTTTAGATCTGGGATTCATGAAATTTAGAGAGACAGTCTTGCTGGTGTTTATGATGAGTTTGTTGTCTTGAAACCATTTAACTAGTGCTTGTAAAGTTTTGTGAGTTTATTTATAATGATTGTTGCGTTTTTGCTTTGATGATTATGTTTGTGTCATCTGCTAACAAAATTATTTTGTTGTTCCTTAAAGCCAAAGGCATTGCATTTTTGTATATAAGGAATAGTATTGACCCAAGGATGGATCCTTGCAGGACTCCACAATTTATTATTTGAGGACAGGAGTAGTATGAGGAGATTTTGTTTTCTTTAGTGTGCTGGAGGGCAACTATTTGGCTACGGTTTGGTAAATATTACTGGACCATTGGCCTGCACTGCCTCGAATCCCTAGCATTTCTAGTTTTCTTAAAAGTGTATGATGGTCAATGATGTCACAGGCTTTTGACAAATCTAAGAGAAGACCAATGGGAATTTCCTTCTGATTTAGTGCATCAAGTATGTAATTTAAAAAGGATAATATGGCTGTGTCTGTGGATCTATTACTTCTGAAGCCATGTTGTGCATTTGTAAGGACATTATTTGCATTGACAAACTGCTTGAGTCTATCATTGAAAAGTCCTTCCAGAATTTTTGAAAATCCTAATGACAGGGAGATAGGGCTGTAGTGTCAAATAATTACTATTATATATTTTCAATCAATTTGCATTTGTTTCCCAACACTATCAGTATCGTATTATTTATTAACATTTAATTATTTTACTTTCTCCGTGCTGCTTATTTTTCGCAGCAAATGTTCTACGATTTCAAGTGAGTTTTACAAAAAATAATTCGGAAAAAAATGTAGAATAAAAAGTATTATATTACAATTACTAATGGTGAGAAAGTACGTGCTTAGAAAGTTCGTAGTGGTAGAAAGTAGTAAGTAGAAAATACGTAGTACCAAGAGGAGAGGTGGCGGGAGGTGGCGGTGACTGGCGAGATCCGGCGCCGCGCTACGTCCGCCTGCGGAGATTTTCCTCAACCAGTCGCACCCACCAGCGCGGACCCGCCCCAGTCCTGCATGTGAATATGGGTGTGTTTGTGTACGTAAGGGTAAGTAGGACAAAGAAGAGGAAGGAAAGATCGTGCGCGGACCGAGGCCCGTTTTTTTACGGTTCTGCTTGGAGATTCGCCTGGTATTAATCCGAGAAAACACCAAAAACTCTTCTTCAGACAGCGGTTGACTTTGTCTTATTTCACGCAGAATTTTCTAAGTTTTTGTTATGTAAATTATTATCATTCTTTATGCTATTTTAATTAATCAATCATTTATCAGCTAGATTGATTAAAATACTAAAATGCCTGAAATATGAGGTGTCTACAGGTATTGTTTTTATTTCACACAGATTATAAGAATTATTTATTATTTGCTCTGCTAATTCTTTTCTGTATCTCTCAAAATATTCAATAAATTATTGTACAACGTAAAGTGTGACCACACTCTAGAATATTTCAATATTTGTACCTTTATTTTTAATTTTATGGGTTGTTACTGAATATTTAATTTTCATCTGGTGATTTATTTATTATACTTAAATTAGGAACATTATATGTCTTCTACCAATCCAAAAGTGTTCAGTGATTAATTCTAGCTCAGTATTCACTGCAAATTTAAGCCATAAAACTCTGTTTGTATTTATTTTTTTGGGAAAAATGAATTTATTTCTGTAATAATCACTATAGTTTACTGATCTACTACTAGAGTGCAGGTATGTCACACTCCTATCGATTATTTTCTACTGTCATTTACTTTTTGTAAGCCGCCAATCTCACTCATAGATTACGTTGGCATGCCATCAATTCCGCCGTACAATGGGTCATATGAATAAAAATGAGCATTTGCTCTGAAGCATTTGTTTCAGAGCAAAGTGAGTCTACTCCATAGTACTGAACAAAAGCTTCATTTCGTATGAATAAAGACTTCGTCTCCGAAGAACTTGCTCTTGTCTCGCGAGTATTTGCTCGTTGTAAACAAGTGATAGTACAGGCTAAGAGTTTTAAAAATTGGTTTCCTGACGTTAGCAGTAACGAAGAACAGGCTAGGTCCAGCTAGTTTTTTGCTGAAATGCTTTATATATAATATTATTTTTGAAAAGAGCCAGCTTCCGGGAGTACGCTGTGGCCGAAACGAAACATTACAAAGTTTGAAAAAACAGTACCCCGAAAAATTCCAAGTAGAGAAGAGCGATGGCCAATTAACATAGAAGATATGCAATATGAAAATGCGCCTGAAAGCAAACGCCGATGAAAACCGTACCAACCATACGTTGTCCTTTTTGAATCGGCAAAGATTCTAATAGTTACATCACGAGAATTTCGCCTTTCTTGTAATTTTTTTAGCCTGCTGTATCTGCATATCAACACACGGTAAAAAAAATCGGCCAATTTTACCTTACTTTCCAAACGTGAGTCTGCTACTAACCCTCCGGAATTTTGGAGCAAGTGCTCACTCTAGAGAGTAAACGCTTAACTTTATTCATACCAATTCTAAGCATTTTCTCGCCAGTTGAGAGTACGCTCAGAGATGCAGCAAGTGCTCAGAGACTGAGCAATTGCTCGTCCTCTTTATTCATACGAAACTGAGAAGGATCTCCGAAATTCGGAGCAAAGAGTAATTGCTAACTTTTATTCATACCACATAATGTATGTCTGTGGATTGATACTCTATTTTTTTCTGAATATAACCGAGCTCCGCGCCCTCTTCAACGCGCTTTGACTCTTTCACGCCCGTGGCCTTATGTCACGTAAAAATATTCTGTGATATATCTGCTTTTTGTGTTTAAATTAATTCTTTTGCAAATATGCTTTCTTCTAATCTGTCTGCCTATTTTTAATTGGATTGTTTTTTCTTGGACGCCGCTCAATTCGAGGGCAGACATTACTTTTGGCAAAATGTCTTCGAAATTTTTGGTCGGTTATCTGGACGCTGCCCAATATTTGTAATAATTTAAATGATTTTAGGAACACTTTTTTTTTAAATTAATGTTCAGTCAGTGGCAATTTTTTAAATGTACATAGCCTATAATGTTTGAAGTGTGCTTATTGGATACGCTCTAATATTTGTGTAACGCATTCATCCTGTCAATTGTGGTTGTTATTATTATTATTATTATTATTATTATTATTATTATTATTATTATTATTATTATTATTATTTAATTATGTTTCAGCATTTATTGTGAAATACCCTGCATAAAGGCAGCTCTGTCTCTTGTATTTCTATGCACTTATTCTAAGAATATTGTTATCAGTGTTAATTTTGTATAGAATTTCTGACAGGCCTAGTGAAGCTCGAGCCGGATTGCTCCTGTTTTTCGCGACCTGGGCCCAATTAGCTGAAACTGTGGTGTTTCCTCTCGTGTAAGCACACAGCTCTCATCCTACTCCATAGAGTAGCGCCCCAAATTTGGGCATTGCCCTTTCTCCGGAGCAGAGTGGCACCCGGTTGGTGTCGTAACTCAAGAGAGTGACTTGCCACTTTCTAGTTGTAAAAGCGTTGCCCTAATTGGCATCGCGCGGTAAACACCACTTTCAACAGGTGAACGTATTTATTGATTGGTAATGAGCAGACGTAATTTTCTATGTTATGGCTATTTGTACTGTTTGACTGAAGGTTGTTCCTAATATCATTCAACTTGTAATATTATAGTCGATCGAACATATAAGCATTCTTTTTCCACAAACTCCATATTTGTACACCATTTAAAAAGTAATGGTTCAATTTGGTATTTTCCTTGCTGAAATTCACTTTTGTTAAATAAACATTGATTGTTACTTGAAAGTTTGATATCTGATTTTCCTCCACCGTAGGAAGCTACTCATTAACTAGGAAAATCCTCGAGCCGTTACCTGCATACTGAATTTTCATTTATTCAACTCTTCGGTAAAGTTCTAGTGCCATCTATTGAGAAGTTTAACGTTACTTCGTGCTTTGCCAGTAGATGTCCACTGCGGTTAACTAATTATTGCCAATTTTTTGACTGGCGACCGTGTTTCATTTAATATTTATTTATTTCGCCCTTTTCAGATTTAATATTTAAATGGCGATCTTGAAAATTAACTCGATTTGAAACATAACAGATTTCGACCTAGCTGACAAGCTAATGCCGAAAACCCTGCCACCGTCGGGATTCGAACACAGGACCTGGTCAGAGGGACTATCAGTTGATGTCGTGAGCCGTTGCCTGCTACACACAACACGCACACGCACGCACACGCACGCACACGCACGCACACGCACGCACACGCACGCACACGCACGCACACGCGCACACACACGCACACACGAAGAAATCCATGAAGCACATGCACTCTTATTTTAACTAGCACAAACACTTTATCCAATGTAGTCTGATTTTGTGGCCTCTCAACTGTGGCGGCCAGGCCTTCTGCGTCTTGCGCCCCCTTAGCTACGTCACTCGACGGACAATCTTGTGAATTCAGCATAGAGGGTACAGCAACGTTCGACTCAGCCAGCGCCAACACGCCGCCAGAGAAGTATTTACATTTAATAGTCAACGACCTTCTTCCACGATGGGGAATTTGCACTAACATTACTTGCGAAATAACGCGCTGAAAATTATTTGGCTTCTACTAAGTGGTAGTTGGAGGCTTCTAAACTCAATGTTTTCTAGAAACATTTTTGAGGCAAGTCGGTTTTGAAGCAAAGATATTTAATTACTGGAGAGATTTAATTGCATAAAATAATTTTAAGGGAGTGTTTTGGTTAAGAAATAGTTTTTTTTACTTATATTGAAATTTATTATTTGCATTTACAGTCAGGAAACTACCAGAGTGCTTCTTTTTCTCTATTTGCTATCTCATATTTACAAGAATCCTGAGTGACTGAGGGTTCTGAAAGAGTGTGAAGAAATTAAGTAAAGAATTTTTTGACATATTTAAATGGAAAATCTAAGATGCTCGTTTTGGGACAGTTGTTTAGGAATATTTTAATATTTTATATAAGTAATTGTGTTGGAAGGAGACTTTAAATTGGAGAAACACACAAAAGTATTAATTCTTCGTTAATGTGGGATTTATGTTTTTATTTGTGCATGGATTATGGTGAAGAATGGGTTATTCAAAGAATGTCCCAAAATATTTGTAATAAAATGTGCGTATTTTGAAAACAATTTCCTGAAGCAATTCCTCTTGTCTTGCGAAATGAAATTAGCCTTGTCAAGGTCTGTTTATCACGTATCAGAGAAAGTCTTTTAAATACCTCTCCTGCAAATACGGCGGTTGTTCGGGGCGAAACAACAAAAAAAACCATGAGGACAATTGGCGTCGTGCGTGCAAGTCTTCCACGGTTTTGGCGGGTATTCCAAAGAGCAGTCTGTAAAATGACAGACAGATAAAATATCATTTATTGATACACTATGTTCGGAGATACAGTTAGTGTAAAAGGTGAATGAACTCCTGTTCTCTTCATTCAATAATAATTCTGTTTTGGGGTTTGGGCGTCACAATATTAGAGGTAAAAATAAATTTATTTGAACTCGATTGCTCTCTTCGTTTACCTAAAACACCTTTTCGGATGAAAGTCCATTCCTCCGTTTTTGGAACGAAAACATCTGCACTCTCCTTTCAGTCTCCGAATCTAAGTCATATATTCGGTATTTCATAAGTATGATATTTCATAAAAGTTTTAATTAACTTCTACTTTCAAAGTGTTTATAGTCATTGCTTACGAATTAGGACTCAATGAAATGATTCAAATGGCGCTAACATTAAAATAGAATCTACTGAAACATTCATATTTATTTCTTGTATTTCGTTTATTTAACAAGTAATTTTATTTATATCTAACCAAACGCAACAACAATTTAACATTTTAAGTTCACAATGGAAATTGTATTATATGATCTCTAAATACTTTTACTTAAAACTATTATTTAAAATATACTTCCAAAAACTTTTTCTAGTTTAATCGTAATTTTGTTATTTGTTAAAATAAAATAATTCAAATAGTTTATTGAAACAACTTTCATAGTTTTCAGTTTTTGAGAGGATTATCTAGTTCCGACAGTTTGTATCGTTACTATCGTGTGAACACATGAGCATCATTGAACCGTATGATTGGAGAACGTTGTGTCGGCCAAATATTTCATTCTTGCGTGAGATTAATGTTATGTAATTGTTAAACGAAAGCGTCTTGTAAAAATGTGTTTGCACTTACGGGGTTCATGTATAGGTTCCAAGGTACTTAGGGGTAGCGCAGGTAGCATGTCTGTGCTGAGGAGCAGCAACACAGTGGTGCAGGCGATTATTCCTTTTAAACCTGTCGAAGTGAAAATGTGATAAGGAGTATCTATGAAAAATCTAGAGTCTGGAGTACATTGAAACACTTGTGTTTTAATCCTTACAAATGATTAATTGCACAAATAATTAATCATGAGAACAGTCAAGCTTCAAGAAGTGGAATTCGTTATAAAAGGCATTATGTATAAAGTGTTTGTTAAAGGAGGATTTTTACAGTAAAATAAAATTCTTGTTATTAACTAATACATTACTAATTTATGGTTAAGGGTCATTACGAATTGAACGATAAGTATTTGCCTTTAATAAACAACAAAATTGAAATATTATTTGAAATATACAAATAATTACTCCTATTATTCTTAGTTTGAAAAGTTACTGTATTGTTGTTTAAAGATGTTTGAAGTAAAAGTTAGCGCTGGAGATCAAAGAGAAGTGACAACAAAGAAAAATTATTCACGAACCCTTTTGTGGTTCTTCCTTCAGTAACAAGGCATTGACTAATGATTGTTGTTTTAGCTTTGTGACTTCTTAGCTACTCTATTCAGTGGCATTTCATTCAGTCTGACGGGACCGGCCGCATTTGTTCTTTGAACCCCCGCTAAACATATTGTCACGTGAATGTGTGGTGGGAACTAGAATATTCAAAATTATTTACGTACTTATGACATAAAATGTTTAGTCATTACCATAATATTGTTAATACGCAGTCATTCATTTTTTCACTGAAAGATCTTTAAGTTCTCAGGTTAATGTAACCATTATTTTGATCTCAATGTTTGCAAACCCTTCGAAAGGAATTGTTCATTCATCAGTAAGAAAACATTGTAAAATGAATCAGAAACTTATTATAATTCGTTCTTCCAAAGCGGGCTCTCTGTAGATGAAAAGGAGGGCGCATTGTTCAAGGACAACTTCCAAAGAATATCGAGTAGATCGCATATTTTAAAGCGGATCAGAACTTCACAATATTATCCATTTTCTTCTAAATGCGATTTATGATAATTTTTTAAATTCAATTTCTTGAGCTTTGCTCTCAAAATTACTAAGACACAGTAAAAATGTCATTTATATTAAATATTTTAATTACAATTATAAGAATTTGAAAAAACTTTCAAAACATGAATTACTTTTACAGAAATGAATGAATGAAGCTTATCAATAATTCAATTATTGAACTAAAATGGGCTGTGGGAAGTACTTCGGCACAGCACTTCTCGGTTTCTATCACCGACGTGAATAAACCCATAGCAAATCAGTTTAGATTATTTTAAAGAAAAATTTGGAGTTATTTTTGAGATTTTTTTTGTAAATTTCAATCGTAAAATACGCAAAATATAATCCTTTCTTCAAAAAGGTTGTACATTATCTTTGTTGAAGAGCGAGTTTATTACAACAGACTGTCTGAGACAAAATCTCCATTTCCAATTTTGAAGTTTATAATGTTTTCCCAATTTTCGAATAATCGAGGAAGTCAACGAAAATGAGACCTCCACGTCTTAAACGTCGTTTGCACCATTCAACAAAAAAAAAAATTGTTCAAAAACTTTATAGCCATTTTTTTGAAAATTTTCAAAATGTGCCAGGAACTTCATGTAAAGTATCCTCCAAAAGGAAAATATCGTTTTTATATTCCAGGGTCTTCAACATCAGCTAGAACGATTGAAAAATAGTAATTTTGGAGAAAGTCGGCGGAAGGGTTAATGCACAGGCCGTCAATTTGATTTTTTGGAATCAAGAAATAAGATGGATTCTGGCTACACCGCGGTTAGAATTTTTCCCCTAAATTAAGCAATAGGATTTATCCACTTTTCCATTACCAGAACTAGACAATAAGGTTTATTCTGGCGCAATTTGGCGTTTTCTAGCCCAAGATTACATAACTTTGAATTGAATTGAATTTGCCTTATTTTACGTGGCGAGACTCGGGCCATTAGGCCCGCTCTTCCGTCTGACCACGCAAATTTCGCTCCTTTCACCAACTAGCAGAGAAAGAAGGTATTTCTTGGGCGAGAAACAGGCGATTTGAATTTAGCTCAGAGGCGTCATTTAGGCTTGAGGATCTTTTACATGCAAGTAAATCTACGAACATGGGACAGCCGGCTTTACTTCCCCTCCGAAGGAAGGCGTACGAAGGATTTTTTCGCCCTTAAAAATCCACGGCTTCGATCGGGTTTGAACCCGCCAACTTGGGTACAACAGTCCGGTACGCTAACCGTTACACCATCGCCGCCGCTAACTTTCTCTTCTTACGAAGAATTCGTAAGGGAAAAGTTATAATAATTTCTTAATCGTAAGGGACATATAAGTTGCTCGCATGGCTAGTGCTAATAATGTATTTAAATTTCATGTAAATAAATTCATTAGTATACTTAAATCGGTTCGTACAGAAGCACAGAAAGTCAACAATTGATTTGACGTGACATACGTTTTACAAAACCCAAAAGAAAGTTGAAAAAATGTTTAATATTTACAATTTGCAACAGCACGTTCGGTTTTTTAGTAAATTTAATAATTGCATTTGTGAATAGAAACGCTCCATATGATCTAAAGTTAACCGAAACCCTATGGGTTTACTACAACACTTTCATCAAATTGAAATCCCCGTGTGAGACTCGAACAGTCAACCTTTTGGTTTACAGTGATGAACTTAAGCCTAAACTTCTATATTACTCAAGGCACAACTGTTTCAATTCTAGCACTACGAATCTGAGAAAATGTGAAAAAAACGAAGGGATGAAAAATTGCAAATTCGAAAATTACATAAACATTTCAAATTTATCTTAATTAATTGTATTTGTTAGTAGAAGTGCTTCAAGTGATTTTTAATAAAATTTCTGTAATTTTCAATAGTTTTGTTCGATAAAACAGAATTGTGACAAATAATTAACCCCCAGCGAGGTTCAAAGAAGCCGACCTTGCCTCCGAAGCCCTGGGTCAATCCACTACATTTAACCAACCTCGGCCACTGGAGTCGCACAGGGGATAGGCACTCCTATAATAGTCTTGGCTTCGTGTTTCAGTTCCAGTATTAGGCAGCGGACAAAATAACCAAATGAAAATTAAATATCCCTTCGGGAGAAGAAGTCTGCAACTCTTTGCTGGTTAAAAGCAACAGATCGTTGTGAAAAATAATTATCCCTACACGAGCCTCGAAACAGCAACCTCCCTCCATGAAAAGCTCAGACCGAAACCGACACTCCGGCCATTCGGGTAACAGCGGATTTTCACTCATAAGCGCTGAAAGACAACTATTAATTTGACGAGACATGCGTTTTTCAAATCCAATAAGATGTTAAAAATTGTTTAAAAGTTAAAAATTCAAAAATCACATACACACACTTCCAGTTTTTCTTTATTAATAGTATTCGCGATTAGAATTGCTTCGAACAGTTTTCAATAAGGTTTGTGGAATCGTCCATTTTTTTCTGCGGCAACACAGAATTGTAACAAATAATCATTCCCTGCCAAGACTTGAACCAGGTAACGTTCTGTTACGAAGAGCTGAGCCCTTACGCCACCAATTTAACCACCTCTGCCATCTTGCAAGAATAAGTGATTCAGACTTCTATAACAGTATTTTATGAGGTAAAAATATCTTCAATTTTTTCGTTCTGATTTTTTTTTTTGTAATTTTTGAAATAAAACGTGCAATTTCCGGAAATGGGACTAGATCCATAATTCTTACCGTCTCTTATTACACATATGGAAAAATTTAAAGAAAAAATGGAGCAGTTTTTGAATATTTTTTGTGAATTTCAAGAGAAAATTAAGCAAAAACTACTCATTTTTTAAAATATTGTAGATGTCTTTTTTTTAAAGAGGTAATTTTGTACAACAGTCTTGAACTGAGCCAAAAATCTCTATCTTTAATTTTGTAATTTTAAAAATTATTTTTGCCATTTTCGAAAGAAACGATCAGTACCCGAAAATGGTACTAGCACCATATTTCTAACCGCCTCTTATTACATATGTGAAGAAAATTTAAAGAAAAAACTTTGAGAGGTTTTTGAGGAAATTTTGTTTTGTAAATTTGAAGCGCATATTATGCAAAAACTACTAACTTTTACAAAAAATTGTATAAGACCTTTTTTAAAGAAATCGTTTTTGACACAAAAAACCTATCTTCAATTTTGTAGTTTTGACTAGATTGTTCGCAATAAAAAAAGAGGATGAAACCTGCATCATTCTTTTAAAGGTATTTCGCACCATTGATCAGCAAAATTTAATAAAAAAATTGAAACCACTTTTTTTATTTAGAAAATTCCGAGAGGCTTCCTGTAAAGTACTCCCCAAAATTGAAATACCGATTTCCAATTTCAGGGGTCGCGACATTAGCCAGATCGATTTGGTGATATCCAGTTTGGAGAAAATCAGCTGAACAGTTTAGCCGCTAGCGTTGGCCACAAACGGACAGACAGACGTTTTGCCGTCAATCGATTTTTGGTATCAAGAAGCAACAAAACATGGATTCTGGTTACTCCGCGAGTTAGAGGATCATTTTTTCTAAATTTAACAACAGGATTTATCCACTTTTTCGTGACCAGAACCCGGCAATGAGTTTTTTTATACTTGCCCATGGCGACAGAGCGAGCGGAAGAGCGCATGCGGAGCTTCGCGGCCGACGAGTGACAAGAGACTGGCTGCGAGCGGATCCGCAGCTTTATAGTGTCTCACGCCGAGTAGTGGGAGGTGGAGCACGCGGCGGGGTTGGAAGTAGAAGTGGGGGCAGCAGGGCATTTGCTCGAGGCAATTCCGCGAGGGTTGCACAACTGCGGGCCCCCTGAAATCTCATTCGCATTCGATCATCAACAACGTAATGAATCGTGCATAGCGATAGTAGAATGTAGCAACTTTTAAAAAAAAATCGCATTGTGATAATAAGACTGTAACATTTTATAGCACCATAAAAATTAATATTTAGCATTTTGTAGCATTTACTGAGAAACTTATTATTAAGGTAGAACGCTTTGAGATAAAAAAAATATATTGATGCTTGTTAGGTTTTCCCAGTAAAATCAGGATAACTAGTTTAATATTTTGCCATTTGTGAATTTCAACAAATGCGCAAGAAGCAATGCGTGTGCCGCAAGTATAGAGCCTTCCTCACCCTTCCGTGAGCTTTTCCGAACGCCCAACAAAGGAAGCTGAGACCCATTGAGATGGCCCTGAGCTCTCAGGCCTTCAGGATCACTTTTTCTGTTCTTATTGTTTTTACTTTCTCAGTTAAATCTTAACTATAAATTAATAAACACGGCCACTCAAATTGAATGTTTTCAAACATCGATGTGTTGTGGACGATGTCACAACCGAGAGAGAGAACACAAAGGGACCAAACACAAAGGAACCCATAAAATGCAATTTAAGTATTACATTCGCACTTTGTACGTGATTTCGCAGTTTGTAATCGATTTCCCAATTTATTGCAGATTGAAAACCTATAGAAATCCTCAAATACCGCACCAACCATCAAATACACAATTACAATTTTTTTCGCAGTATATTGCGCATGTATATTGACTGTGCCAAGGTTGCATAATTATTAGCCTTTTATTTGGAGGTTGGAATGAATGGTTTGACAAAACAATATGTGTCTCAAAATGATGCGGTGATACATATCAACCCTAAATATAAATAGCAAATGAATTACGTTAACCCTGCATGTGATTAGCTCTTGTCGCACACCTTTACGGCTCTTGTGCTCAGTGTCTTCAACACCCCTTGTTGAGACTGCGAAATATTGCTTAGATGAATTGGTAGAGCTTTAGCAGAAACTGCAACGAGAAGTTTTATGCCTTCTGTGTTATCAGACGAGAGAGTTCTGGAAAGAAAGCAACACATAATTGGCAACGATTATTACTTTGCCAAAATAATCAATGGGTATTGAAGATATTGTCATGGTTACCATGGTTACCTGGACGAAAACAAATGTTTTCCTTATAAATTTCACGCTTGGTGCTTATGCACGCTCTTTCCTGCCGCGTTTTGGAGATTGAGGTCACGGAGACTGCAGAAATGTGCTGGTATCTATTTCAAAGAACTTTGTACAAAAAATGAGTATTTGTTTAATTGCAAAGAAATTCGCATGGTTTCTTTAGCAAGATTAGACGATCTCCACGACGGGGAGTTTGAATTGTATGATTTTTTTCTTCTAAAGTGCCTTCAGAGAGCAGCGAAACCGAGCTGTTCGAAGCACGGCGCCAAATTTAAATTAATTTGGCGGCCTATGTACCAACACCTTTAGTTTAGTAGATGTATGGTTGTTATAACTAATGGCGAATTTTAAATATAATAATGAAAATATATTAAATAACAAGGTCGCCTGCCTAGAAAGGTAAAGAATAAATTGTCCGCAGCGTACACCTGCTAGAAAACACGAGCTAAGATAAGACTCTCAACAGATGGTGCTAAAATCGTTTCCGAAGCATCAATATCTAAAGTAGGAAAGAGGGATCGGGTCAATGTCTCACATATGTGAAAGGTATATTTCTACGGTATAGAAAATCATTATATCAAACTTTCACAAGACAATTTCAGTTTATTACAGCAGAGAAAATTCTGGTAGTAAATGCGCCAAATTGGACATATAATTTGGGTTTGTTACAGGCACATGGGGTCTTACAAAAAATATATCAGAAATGTGAATACAGTAAATAAATATAGCTCCAATGTCCAATAAATAATTTAATTAAATAAGTTAACAATATTCTCCTTACCATTTCTTGAGCAGAAGTGAGTGGAGTTAAACGACAATTGGGTTGCTTTTACAAGACGACAATTTTAAACAGGATTATTTATGCGAAAGACGTACAATTACAAGATTGATGAGCTTCCGAATTTCGGAATAACTCCATAAATTCGGATCAACAATTAATTGTTCAACAAATACAATTTTTATACAGAACTAAGCGCATGAGGTGCGCAGAATAACAAATTTGACAAAGTTGTGTACTCAGGCAAACTTTTTTTTAAACAAAAATAAGTAAATGCTAAGCTGCTACGATATTTCAACAATTCAAATAACAATAAATTCCATTATTAAACACTCGTCCTCGCCTTCATAATTTGTAGATTAATAGGAAACCCTTTCTAATCAACGTGTACAATAGCCATCATCAAATTTACACAAACGATCTGCTTGGATTACGCTCTTACAAATAATAGCCAAGCGCTAGCGTTGACCATAGATGGACAAACAGACAGTCGGACGATTAGCCGTCAAACGATATTTTTGCTCTGAAGCATCAACAAAACATGGATTAAGGCTACACCACGAGTTAGATTATTTTTTCTAAATTTAGCAATTAGATTTATCCTCTTTTTCCTTACCAGAGCCGGGCTATAAGACTTTTTCTTGTGAAAATCCGTCGTTCCGCCCACGAATGCATAACTCTCTAGTCTTACGAAGAATTCGTAAGACGAGAAAGTAAAAATATACTTTGGGTTTTCGTGAGATTGACTTGCATGATACTTGTGCTCGATGAATCTTTGCATCTAGAAAATAATTTTAAAATTTGATACTTTGCTCGTTAAAAGTTGAGGCATGGGTAAAATTAGTTAAAGTTTCGTAGAGATACAACGCGAAAGTTTTTTATTGTAAACACGATATATTTGAGCGTAAAGATGGCTTGAATAGCCTAGTGTCGACTGAACTAGTTCAAGGAAGTGCACATTGCCATCACTAGGGATGTTTATATGTGTCATACTACAGTCATTGTGATCTTTGAAGTGTTTCCGCTCGAAATGAATGGTTCAGAGAATACGGTCGCAAGAGTAGAAGATCATTCACATTGAAGATGTTGACGTACAAGTGAGGGCAATATCAGGAAACTTATTTGAACATTACACAGAGGTGCCCAGAAGATGGCAGCTGGGGTAAATTGCTCCCAGCTCCGACTTTATTAGGATCGATATTTCGTTTCAAACAAAACAATTGTATTAATTTCTAATTCAATTCAACCGCCATAAGTTCGTATTTCTAATGCATGGAGAAATCACTTCTGTTTATGCCTGGGGGGAGGTGGAACTTTTGTTCGAAATAAGGGGCCGCCATGGATCTACGGCCCAAGGCCTCTTCTTTTCTCTGGGCGCTCCTGCCATTACTTTCATAATGACCGCAAACATGGCCAGCCACTGAACGACTCATAAATATCGATACAACAAATACTGAATACAAATTCTATAAACAATCGACGATGCACGCAATCACATTAAGATGACTGATTACTTACGAGGCGCGAAGAGAGGTGATTCTATGGTGCGTTTCATAAGTAAAGGTCATGAGGGAGAGCAATTTCAGATTTCACAAACTGCGTTAGCTATTGTTTAACGAAAACTCTAGTCATTATTTTTATGTTGCTCTAATATATGGATGTGGGTCACATAACGAAATCAAAAAAGTTAGGACTTAGTAAACTTTCTCGTTTGTCTCGCGTTAATGTTTTATGTCCAGGTTTATGATCACTAATGTGAATGGTTTCAATTTATAAAATAGTTTCAATCTTTAGCGTTCACATTTTATGTTCATTTTTAATTTTCCGTATACATGCGTATATACGGAGAAATATACTTAGTATAGGGAATGTTATGTAATGCTGCGTAAAAAAAGGCAGATTTTTTCCAGTATAAAAATTCATTGTCGCGTGCAAATAACGAACTAATGATGCTAAAGAATGGCTCAGACTTTCCCGTATTAGTTTTCTATTTCCTTAGGTATTGATTAGCTATTTGACCTTGCCACATATTATTGCCTGCTGCCATCTCTCACCGCCCAAAGTACATTTTTTGACTTTTTCTTAATTTTTCGGTTTCTAATTGTAAAGCGGAAATACTATTTTAAGATTATTGAAGAACAGTAAAAACTCGTTCTAAATGGCAACTTTCTTTGAAAAATTTGGAGCCATTTTTAAAAACCGGCGTTTAAGCGCTACTGTAAATTCAAAATTTAAAGCTCCTTTTCACAGACAATTTTTGAGTTTTCGAAAAAGTAAATTTGAAGTCATTTGAAGTACATTGACTCACAAATACAATAGTGTTTACAAATAGCTGGAAATGAGCATATCAATGCGTGAGAGATCTTTAAAAAAATTTACATTTGTGAAATTTTTGAAAAATAAATAAAAAATACACTGAAATTAACTTTACGTTACATTAAAGAGTGTAATTACCACTATCCGTGTGAAATATGTAAAGAAACATTTGAAACCGTTTATGAGAAAATGGGGTTTGAGAGTATCAGAAAATGCTAAGTTTTGAGCTAGTTTTCACAGAAAACCAAGAGTTTTCGAAAAATGTAATATGACAATATTTAAAGTACATGTACACATAAATATAACAATGTTAACAATTGCCACTAGTGTCAGTATTAACAACGAGAGGGGCACGTTCAAAAGTTACAAAATTGCATAGTTATTTTTTTTAATGAATAGAGCAATATGGAATTTATGTCATCTTATAGAGTACATTTAACACTATCCTTACCAAAAGTTCAAAGAAAAATTTTGTAGCCGTTTTTATATTGAGAAAAGTCTCAAAATGTTTTTGATGCTTTACGTAAAGTACCCTCAATAATCAAAATATCCGGTTGAAACTCCCAAAGCTTAGAGTTCGTTCACATTTGTCGCGGAGTATCTGTTTTGGAGAAAATCGACTGAGCGGTTTACGTTAGTGTTACGTTTTGCCGTCATTCGACTTTTCCGTATCAAGAGCCCACAAAACATGGATTCTTGCTTCATCATCTGTTAGAGAAAGTAATGTACTTTATAGTACTACCAGAATTTATCCACTTTTTTTCGTTATCATGACCTGGCATACGTTTTTCTGCAGAAAATTCGCGTTTTCCGGTCCACGATTACATAACTTTCTCTCTTACAAAGTAAGTGAGAGAAAGTAAACTAGTGTTGCCACAGAATGTACAGTTTCTCGTGTAAAGTTTTCTATTTCCTATCGTGTGGACTGGTTTACGGTCATGGACTGGTATTATGGTCATCTATCGTCACACAAACTACATTTTTGTCATTTTCTCAATTTTCGATTTCCTAATAGTAGAAGCTAAATATTACTTGTAGAATATTAAAGAAAAATAAAACCTTGTACTAAATACAATTTCCATTAAAATATATTAAGCAGTTTTTTAAGAAATGGCGTTTTGCGCTACTGTTAATACGAAATTTAAAGGTCTTTTACAGACACTTTTTGGGTTTTCGAAAAACTTAATTCATAGTCATTTTGGAGCTTTTAACTCACAAATGCAATAGTCTTTATAAATCACAGCATATGTTCATATTAATGGCGTGATAGATATTTCAAGAAAATTACAATTGTGTAATTTGTAAAAAAAAAAACTCAAAATTCTATAATCATATTAAACAGTGAATTAGTACTTTTCGTACGAAAAGTTTGAAGAATAAACTT
>BOPP01000045.1:44621-67020 GCA_017312745.1 Gryllus bimaculatus
AATAATGAGACATTTGTACCATTTTTCCGTTTTTCATCAATGTATTTACGTTAAATATTCATTAAAAATTGTTATATGTAACCAAGAAATTATTTAATGATCTATTTATTGGACAGAATGAAAATTTTCTACTATAAAAATATATCTTCTATAGAAGTGAGGTTCTGTCTCGCCAATTGTATCAAAGTGTTCATATTAGATTAATTTTATTATTATATACAATTTTATTAACTTTTATAATATTTCATACATAATATAACAATTAAATCTTTGCGATTTATTTTTTCAATCATCGTTCACGCATCTGTTGATTTTTGGGGAGCTAATGAAAGGGCATCCTCCAAGAGGTTGAGCATCCTCTTGCAGAACATTTACCCATCTTCTGCAAATAATACAATTAATTTTTTGTAGTAAATCATAAGAAAAGCAGATAATAATTCATGGATATTTCCTAAACGCACCACAACCAGCGCTTTCGCACAACTTTACTTTGAAAATGCGCGCCAAACCGCAACAACTGCGCTATCTTCACCTGGTCCATGACTGAGGAAGCAAACTTAGTCCCCCGCCTTGTAACCATGCCTTGAAATATACTCTTTGCCACGTTTGCCACTCTTTGCCTTGTAACCAGAGAGCGCCAGAGAGCCAGAGAGTATATTGTCTGATGGAACCGACCCTGCTCCGAAACTTGCGTGTGAGCGTGAAGTGAAATGTTATTTTTCTTGTGTGGTGTATTAAAAAAATCTGAAATATGTTAACTCAGCTCCTTTAACAATTTGCCTCCTCATAACAAATTGCCAATTAAAGTTGTTTCCTTTCATAAACGTGTGGGTGGGTGTAATTCTTGAACATGGATCGAAAGTGGGAGAATTTGGAGGTTAATTTGTGTGAAGCTGTGATAAAAACTATTAATGAATTGGGTTTTGAACAAATGACGCCTGTCCAGGTAAAATAATTAATTTTTGAGTTTTTCATAGTAAAATTTTTTGACTTCCATTAAAAATAATGTATTTTAGGCTGCATGTATACCTTTATTACTGAGGCATAAGGATGTCGCAGCAGAAGCTATCACTGGGAGTGGAAAAACGTTAGCCTTTTTAATACCAATGTTGGAAATGCTCCAGGTAAATGTTGAAAATTATGTACAAGTGTTTGAAACTCAATAATAGAAAAACCTAAAATTTGTGATATAATTATTTTTATTTTATTGCTAATGACCATAATTCTGTACATTTGTATCACTCGTTGTAGATTATTGTACAAGTAATGAATGTTGTATTTGTGTAGTTGCGAGAGACTCCTTTGAAATCACATGAAGTTGGAGGTATTATTATATCACCAACTCGAGAACTTGCTACTCAGACAAGTGAAGTATTGAATAATTTCCTGAAGAATATGAACAATCTGACCCAATTAGTGTTAGTAGGTGGCAACACAATATCTGTAGATGTGCAGAGATTTAGAGAAAAAGGTGGTAATATACTTGTTACTACACCAGGGAGGTTGGAAGATTTGTTAGTAAGAAAACATGACATAAACCTACCAGTTGCTGTTAAGTCATTGGTAAGTCGGTAATTAAATTTTGAATTACAACCTTAAAATTTCAAAGTTCGAAATGTAATTCAGATATTAAAATAATTTATCTTTTAAATTTTTAACTATTAGTCAGTAATGGTAATAACTGGATCGATGTTTCTCCATTAAATGTGTTATGTTTATGATCTTACATAGTTAATAGCGTTTGATTCACCTTTCTGAGTTGAATTTGCTGGTGACAATTTATGTTGAAGGAATTTCTGGTACTGGACGAGGCTGATCGCCTATTGGACATGGGATTTGAGCAAACTCTGAATACTATCTTGCAGTATTTGCCACGACAACGTCGAACAGGTCTCTTCTCAGCGACACAGACAAAAGAAGTGCAGCAGCTGATGAGGGCAGGCCTCCGAAATCCGAGTCTCGTGGTAGTGCGAGAGAAATTAAACAAGTAATGTGTTGCAATATTCTTTTGATTTAAAGTCGAATACTTAGCTGCTTCCCAGTGTGCAGTTAGTGCAACAAATATAAAATTCTAATGCTTCATTACTTTGTATGCCTTTTGATGAGATCGGGTTAACTTTTTTATTCTGCTTTTAATATTTGGGAATATGTTAAAGTTAGGGGTATTTATATCATCTTACTAGATATTCGTCGATTCTGTTACTGCATTAACAGCTAAATATTTTTGTTGTTTTCAGTGTGAGTAAAGCAATTTCACAGGTATCAACACCATCAACTTTGAGCAACTATTACATGACGTGTGAACCAGAGAATAAATTATCAATACTCATTAATTTTCTGAAAACGAATGGTGTGGAACAAAAGTATATGGTCTTCTTACCAACATGTGCTTGTGTTATATACTTTCACGCTATTCTGAAAATGTTAGTAAAATAACTATTATTACTGTAAAATTAACATTCAAAATATATATTTATAAATACTTGGTTGAAGTCTAGTAAACGGTACAACTTACAGAAGTCGTCTTTCTTGAAAAGAGCTTTCTTATAAAAGTGAATTGGTAGTTATGAAGTGGATAGACTCAAGAATGTTTATTGTGAACGTGAGAGCCGAAGGCCCGAGCCTGGTCATGACTTGGATCTGGGCGAGTGAAGCGAGAAAACTTGCCTTGAAAGTAAATTGGCATTGCAATGCGACGGGGACAAAAACGTATGAACGGTAATCCATAACAATTGCCTATCCGTAGGTTTTATTAATTTCTTTCAGAGTGCGTAGCGTAATTTGAGGGAGGGCGTAAGGAGACCCTCTCCCTCCCCCCTCGCCGTCACTCTTCTCTGAGGGTGTACCGTGTACTTTCCTACTTTAACCAAATACTTTTCTGGATATCAGTGAAGATAGAGTTATTTTTTCTTTTTGCAGCTTGTTACCTAAAAATAAAATATTTTGCATACACAGGAAAATGAAGGAGGCACGCAGTAAAGTGTTTGCAGAATTTAGAGCTGCTGAATCAGGTATGGTAGAGGAACTGAAAATATTTATTTGTTCCCCTTGAAATGAGCTTGAATTGTATTCAACAAGTGAAATAAAAATGTATTTTAAGGTTCTTCAGACCAAGGCACCCCAAATAAATTGATTCAATTACTGGTTGTGTATTCAGTGAAATCTGCTCAAAAGGCCACCTTGATTAAGCAGTCACTTTCACTAACAGCAATTTTTTCATTAAACCAATTGATTTTTCCATTAGCTTGTAAATATTCCCTCTTTTATCAGCCACACTATGCTGGGACACAATGTCAGATTTCTTTGATTAATGATATCCAGAAATGCTTACCTCGCAGAGGGATTACTTTCGGTATTGGGTAATAACAGATCCTATTAATAATACAAAAAGTTTATTTTCATTTCTCAACATTCCTGTGGTTTGCTAACTCAAACTTCCCTAATGTGGGAATCTGTTAAAGTCTCATGGCGAACACAACATGCAAAACTTTTATGTAAAGGGTCTTTCATTAACTCCTTTGTCAGGCAGCCGTAGTGTAAATTTTCTACAGGATATGCATTGCATCTTCAAATGTAGTTTGCCTGTTTTGTTCAGAGAGGATGGAAAGTGATTGTCTTCAGAGGAGGTTTTAAATCATTGTCTTTACTTTGTGGAATTGAATTTACTCATTTATAGTAATTTAAAATTTTAGAGAGAATATACTTAATTTCATAGCAAATAGCACAATTGTATTTAATTTATGCTATCAGTAGCCTCACAACCTTGATTAAACAGAAACTTCTAATAAAGACCAATTTTTAATGGACCTACTGTTGGCAGATTTCACTACAATTGAGAATAAAACTGTTGAGAGTTGTGTTTACTCTGAGATGATTTCTTTCCTTTCAAATGGAAGTAATGTTCAGTATTTTGTTTTTATATTTTGTCATTCCAAAAATTATTTTTCCTTAGTTCTAATTCATATAATAAAAAGAATGGCAAAAAATGCCTCTTGTTGTCAAAAAGTACATTTTTCTTCATTGTGTGCTTGATACAGGACTCTTTGAAAACATACAATGTATATTCTTTGTTTTCTCGGATTCTTTCATGGGTTGCTGGCTTTATGAAATTTCTAGTTTTTAGGCTATTTTGACACGCTAACCCCTTCTTTTTGCCCTTGCCTATATATGGATGATTTGACCTCTAAATTTTCATCAATGTCAATTATTCCCCCCCCCCATTTAGCATTGTTTAATACTGGGCCATAATGTAGTGAGATAGCTTGACTATTGTGAAATTCTGAAATGTAGTGCTGAAACAGGAGAGATCCCAATCCCATTGTTAATAATGTGACTGGTTACTCAGAAGAAAAAGTCCTTTCAAGAAAGTGTCTTTCAATTCTATGAATTTTTATAATTTGGGGTTTAAACAAAAGTTATATGATTAATGTCTTTAAATTAGTATTTGTTAATTCAATTAATTAACAAAAATTCTTTTACATTTGTTTATGCATTAGAACATCCATGCTAAATGATAATAATAAAATGTTAAATTTTATTAGAAGTATAAAATTGATTAGATACTTCAATTTGTAACAGATTTTTTTATATCAACTTTGGTGGAAACTAGTAATTTAGTGAAGGGGGGGGGGGTTCTAAATCACTTTATTTATTTCCACTGTGTTTTCCTCCTGAAATTTTATTCTGCTTATTTGGGATGTGTTATTGGATATGAAGGTCATTGAAAGTGCTCGGTGGCTTTCATCATGTCATAGTGAGTCTGTAAGAAAGTACGAGAGAGCTTAGAGGCCCCAAAATTAGTTTCAGAGATTTGGTAGGTAGCCAGAAACAATTTGACATGTAATGGAATTTGCTTGAGGGGAAGGTCCTGAAAATCACTAGTGTTATATAAAATTTGAAAGCAAAACTCATATATAGCTTTATGAATATTTACGAGTGTGATTGACAAACTTGTTTTCAATGTTTCCTGCAGGAATATTGTTATGCACAGATGTAATGGCTCGTGGAGTTGACATTCCAGAAGTGCATTGGGTGATTCAGTATGATCCTCCTGCAAATGCTGCTTCTTTTGTGCATCGTTGTGGGCGCACTGCACGCATTGGCAACTATGGATCAGCATTAGTTATGCTGATGCCATCTGAAGAATGTTATGTAGACTTCATATTTCGCAACCAGAAGGTAAAGCAGCTTCGTCTGTTGTTGAATGAATACAGGTTTTAATTGTTATAATTATTTCAAAAGCAGACTACATATTTCGTGGCATGGCATTTTTGCATAGCCATAACTAGATTAACCCCATATCTATAAAAGTTAAAGATAAATAAATAAAAATAAAATTTAAAGAGAACACAAGATTAGCAACATTTGAAAAACTAGACATTTTCATTCCCAAGTTATAGAAAACGTATTTGCAATAGTTAATGAACTGCAGATATGATTATTCTGCATTGCTAGCAAAATAGTAACTCGTCCTTACTCCTACAACTAACTATAAGCAGAAGGAGAGTTCAACAAAATATGCACATAGTGAAGCCACGTTTATGTCCAGGAGCAAAACAAGGTGCCATCTCGCCATTTGCTCAATGGATCAGGGAAGCTGGACAAAACCTGATCGTGATGGGGGTCATTGACCCAGAAACCGAAGTACATTATTGGTTGCAAGCATATTAAGTCTTTTAAAAAAATTATCCTATACGAGTGTAAATTAATTCATTATATATCACTGTTTTGTTAAAATAAACAATATTTTTCTTTTTGATAATCATTATAGTTTCTAATTGTATAGAAACAGTTATGAAGCAGAAAGATTTGGCTTTTAACTTAAATTTGTGATCTGACTTCAATTGTTTATTGTCATCTGGCAATGCGTTGTAAAGTAACGTATGTGTATTCCCGAGTGTGAGCCGATACTGACACTTGATGAACATGATTCCTATGACATGTGTTGTAATTATAAATATCAGTACTGCATGAAAATATGTTTCCACCATTATGTAAGTTAGTTTTGTCAAATATTACAGATTTGTAAATATATAGACAAGATACGTAGACCATTGAAGAGAGGCTTGCAGGGATCATGCGGATGACATGTTTTCATTATTCATGTAATTTTCTTTTGCAATCGAAAGATCTGAGTACTACATGATTAGCTTCCTCAGAATATTACGCCAAAACTCAGGCGACAGTGCACATCTGCAAAGTACACGCAACGAGCTGCATGACAGCTGACAGAATTTGAAAGAATTCTGAATGTGTAACATAATGAACTTCATTTAGTGTTTAATTCTGTTGTATTTACATTCCATTTGAGGTTTAACTGAATTGAGAAACCTAGAAATTTTGTTACTTTAACACCAGCTAATTGCATATTGTTCATTTTCAATAGAGTATGCGATTGCTGATTTGAAATGCGAAAATGCATTGAACCTGTTTCTCCTTCATTAACTATTATTTTATTATTACAAAACCAATTTGAAACTTTTGTAACTGTACTTTTCTTTTTATTTATTTTTTAATATTTTTTTTTATTTTTCCAAAGACATTTATGTCATCAGCAAACAGAACTGTTCTTCTGTTTTTAATTGACGAAGACATATCATTTACATATGTCAGAAAGAGGATGGAATTTAAGATCAAATCTTGCAGGACCCGATATTCAATTGGCAAAGAATTGGAAAGAAATATAAATAATGTCCTTTCATGTCAATAGGGTTTTTCTACTCTTTGAGTTCGATTTTTAAGGTACAAATTATCGAATCTAGGGCGATACCATAAATTCCATAAAGAGGTAATTGTGATAGCAAGATGGTATAGTCAATAATGTCAAAAGCTTTTGGAAGATCTAAAAATATTCCAATGGGTGGTTCATTTTGGTCAATTGATAAAGCATCATTTTTAAGAAAAGAAAAAATAGCATATTCTAATAATTTAGATTCTAAATGATTTTAATTCATAATAATGTATGTACTCCATCATATATAATTAAGTGTAGCATTTGGAAGCTATCATGTTAGTGTTATATTGACATTCATGAATTTATAAGGTAAATATATGAAAGGTCTCGTAAACATCCTACGTTACACAATCCTATGCAGGGTGAGTCACATATCTTTAGCATAACCTGTAACTTTTGTGTGGTGGTGGTGGTGGTATCATAAATTCCTCTGGCAAGTTTAAGTTTGCAAGGTACACATCTTCATCTGTTTCATGGCTTTATAAACACTTGATCGTATAAATATGGTCCGTTACTTCTGATTTTCTAACATTTCTGAAGGATAAATTAATAGTGAAATGAAAAAAATAATAGATAATTTTGGTAGAAATCTGAAAGATGATAAAATCGGTTATCTGCTTACTGACACACACAATATTATATCTCTATCGAATCCAACAACTTGTTAAAATGATAATTGCAACCCCCTTTCGTATTTAAAAATTTCAAAACTTGCTTATGATTAATTTAATACTGCCAAATTATGTGATAAATAATCGTAAAATATAGCTCTCATAATAAAGTTGCATACTTAACTTAATATTGAGATAGCAGAAAGCAAAGATAATTACAATTAACTATTGTAAAATTAGTTTTGTTTGTTTTACATGATTATCCAGGTTATTTTAGAAGAAATGGAATCTCTAGACTCTCTTCCTTATGTCATTCCAAAAGTTCGCAAACTACACTTGAATGATAGGGCAATAATGGATAAAGGAATGAGAGCATTTGTTTCTTATGTTCAAGCATACGCCAAGCACGAATGTAACATCATCCTGAGACTGAGAGGTAACGTGCACCTGCAGCCACACAATAAATGAAGTTTAGTCACCAGTTAATTTCATTTTATCATTTTTCCAGACTTGAATTTTGGCAAATTGGCTTCTGGATTTGGTCTTATTAAGCTTCCAAAAATGCCAGAATTGAAAAATAAAAACATAACAGATTTTGAAGAAGAAAAAATTGATTTTAATTCAATACCGTACCGGTAAGCTGCATATTGAACTTTTCACTTCATAATGTTGTGTAGCTCCTAACCTTATATATGCTCATCCTGGGATGGAATGGACAGTAGTATATTGCCATTACCCCTCAGAAAACAGTACAAAAACAATGAAGTGTATAGGATAAAACTTAGTATTTGTTAAAAACTAATTGAAATTCTTTTGTGGTATTTTACGTATGGTTGTTTTTACTTGCCTTAAAAACAAACTCTGTTTTCTGTTAACACTAGGAATATTATTGTTTGTAAATGTTACGGTTAAGAATTTTCCCAAGAAATACTTTAAGTACATTTGATAATAAGTAAAAAATGTACTTTTTATTTATTTTTAAAGGTCTTCCCTTTTATTTATCTTTGAAAGGCTTCTCAGTCCATCCCTCCAGCTCCTGTTGCAAGCCAATTTTCATTCGCTTTTCTGAAAGAGGAGAGGGTGATATATCCTGTTCTTGCTATGAACATTTTATGCTAAGTACCAAATAAAACAGTATTCTTAATGGGCCTAGAATATACAATTTTTCATCAGCTTCAGAGTATAACTGAATTAAGAATTGTGCTTGTTGGTAATCTGTTAATGTGGATAATTTGCTCAAGATGTATTAAAAAACTTTTCAAAATTACAGAAAGAGTAGCTCACCAGTGAGCTATTTCTTTTAACAACATTTGGCGATTGTTTTGTTTTGTTTTGTTTTGTTTTGGAAGGGTAATTTAATCTATTTGGTTTACAAGTGTCGGATAACTTCTATGGACCTTTTTCTAGGGAAAAACAAAGAGAGGAGGTTCGCCAACAGAAGCTTAATGTGTTCCGGGACACTGGGTCTTGGCCAACAAAAGGACAGAAGCGAAAACGGAAGCAAACTGAGCCCTGGTCTGAAACCAAGAAGAACAAACAAGAACGAAAAGAGCGCCGAAAAGAACGTAAAGAGAGGAAAAATGCAATGGCATTGGAAGGCAAAGTAAAAAAGAAGAAGAAAGGAATATCTAAGGAAGAAATGGAAGAATTAGAGAAAGATATAGCCCTCATCAAGAAATTTCAAAGAAAAAAGGTACAGTATTTTTATCAATAAACTATTATCTACATTACACTAAAGTTGGTGTTAAATGTTATTTGAAAAAGAGGTTGATGATGATTGCGATGATGTGATTTCAAAATTTGCTGTCAAAATCAGCGAGTGTAGTTGTTTTCAGAATAACAGAAATGGTTTATTCATGTCTTGGAAGTTGCGACTTGTTTAAAGCTGTATAGTGATTTTCAAATAATTTCACAAATTGTGTTTGTAAAAAGTGACCATTTTTCCAAAATTGAAAAAATTTGTCTTTTCCATGTGGGAAATCGAATGTGAAACAGCACATAGCAAATCTAACCACACAGATGAGACTAGAGCGGATTTCCAAATGCTCTCCCACTACTACTTACTAATTTTCTCAGCATTTCAGTCCTCATAAAAGTATAATGAACTTCACACAAAATTAAGTAAATGGTTTTGCTTACCATTTCCTTCAGACTTAAAATAAAAGGAATTTTTTTTTATTCACATCAATGTATTATTTTCCTCATCAAAATGTTTTATATTCTCCATTTAACTAGTGAATATTTATAGCCCATTGATATCTAATGTACCATTTCTAATTTTAATGGAAAGAATAAATGAAGCCTTCTAATTGAGAATGGTATACAAAGAAAATAAATTAAGACAGAAGAAATAGAATGTAAAGTAAAATTCTCTATTTCAGTTTTTGAATGATTTCAGAATGCAACCTATAATACACAAGTAATGAAGTACATTTGGATTAATTTCATAGAAACTAAAGTAGTTGGTTTAATCATGTGCATGGACTGTTGATGGTGTCAACCCCAGTAGAAATACGAGGGTTGCCTTTTATATATCAGGATTAGAGAACAAAAACAAATATTAATCATCGAAAATCACTTTATTGTTTTTCAAAATATTCCCCATGAAGATCTATACACTTTTGCAAGCGTTTGAACCAATTGTCGAAGCGCTTTTGCTACTCCCATTGAGGTGTCTCCAAAACATGCATTCTGAATGCAATAACCGCTTCTTCAGGTGTCGAAAAACGTTGACCTCTCAGTTTGTTTTTAACGTACGGGAATTAAAAGAAGTCATTCGGTGCCAAGTCAGGACTATACGGCGGATGACATCAAATCGATGTTTTGGTTGCTCAAAAATGCAGTTTGAGCCGATGTGCGAGAGCTCGCATTGACGTGGTGAAGAGTGATCCGTCTTCGGCGGTCGGTTTTCCTGATTTCTTAGAAGACAGCTGGCAAACAAATCGTCGTGTACCACTCAGAATTGACTATTCTGCGTTGTTCTAGTGGTACGGTTGCGACATGTCAAGTTTTCCGAAAAAAAAAACAGGCGACCATGTGTTTGGAAGTGCTTCGTGCGCGAAACAACTTTTGTGGATTTTGCTCATCATGAAACACCCATACAGTCGACTGCTGTTTATTTCGGGCTCATACGCGTAAATCCACGATTCATCACCTGTCATGATGTCATAGATGTGTTTCGAAGTACCGCGATCGTATTTTTTGAGCATTTCTTTCGACCAATCGACATGAGCCTTTTGTTTGAGCCATTGACAAATTGTGCGCGGATCAAACGCGACCAAATTTTTTTGACAGTCAAATGTTCATGCAATATTGAATGTATGCTGGTCCCACTACGAAACCTAAGGTTGTCTCAATCTCACGATTAGTTCACATGACGATCTTGCAATATCAGTTCACGCACAGCATCAATGGGTTCGGAACAGCAACTGATTTTGGACGACCTTCGCGAATTTGTCTTGGAGTGAACTACGACCACGATTGAATTCGCCATAATACCTTCGATAAACACTGGTCCTTGATGGAGCTTCATCGCCAAAAATTGAATTAAGTTCATCCATGCACTGTTGCTGAGTTAATCCACGTCGAAAGTTGTAAAAAATAATCGCACGAAATGTTCACGATTTAATTCCATTTTTGGGCCAAGATGAATCTCTTAAAGTTACTGTAAACAAACAAATAGCGCTCGTTGTCACAAACGTTCTGAGTACGTATAACCGCAAAACATCCAACTTTACGATAGAGCTGTCAGTAGCCAGATTGCAACACCAGGATTGCCAAATCCCGAAACATAAAAGGCAACCTTCGTAAGATTTTGGAAAGCAGAAAATCGTGAAATGTCGTGCCTTTCCATGGAAGGGCAATTTGACTCATGTCACAGTATCTAAAACAACTTCAAGCTTAAAAGTGGCCTCTTAGCAAAATTTGAATAGAACTGTCTTTAAGTGATATCTTAGATTGTAATCACATTGCACCGAGATGACCTTACAGCCCCATCACACAGAGCAGTATTATGAAATGTGTTTGGAAATGAATCAATGGCTTCGGTATGATCGTGAAATCTTTCCAAAACAGTCATACAGTCAAGTTGTTAATGACAATGATTTAAGACATTGAAAGAAGAAAACTATTTAACTGCTAAGAAATAATTTCAGCAGTCGTGCATGGAAACTAGTTCTCCCCTTCACTATTGATTGGAAAGGGTTTCTTTGTTGTAGTTGTCAAAGTCTGTTTTGCGGAAAGAAGTCATTAAGTCATGACCATTTAAAACAACTAATGTTTGTCATGGAAGTTTATTAGAACTAACTAGTAAATACATTCAAAATTAAACATAATTTCTTATAATGAATGCAAAGTTTTAATTTTTAGAGATTGTTTACTATTTTTGATTTATTACTTAATGAAATTAAAGGTGCAATTATTCAAATGATTAAATGCCATTCCTTGGGGCAAAAGGTGATTCTTGAGATCTGCTATACATTCACAGTAGAATTGCTATTATTTTTATGTGAATTTCTGCTACATTGTTTTCCACAAGTAATTATCTTAGAAATTATACTTTGCTAAATACTAATTCTCCAAAATAGCATTCACCAACGAAAGATGATTGCCGTCCTCCTTGATGTTTAAGCATAGTCGTATCTGCACCACTGTTGACGTGTAGGGACACAGAGGTTCATTGAAAGCAATGCCCTATGTTCCCCTTTGTGTCAGGAAGATCTAAGTACTCAGCAATAATTTGAGGCATTTTAGAAAAAGTGTGAATACCAACAGGCTATACTCTACATTTTCCTTTGGAATAAAGTAAAAAAAGGTGATTTTTGCTTTTTAACAGTTATTTTTTCATTTTTTCACAGATGTCTGAAGAAGAATTTAGTGAAAAATTTGGAGTTAATGAGTGATTTTTCCTGTAAAGAGTCATTATTATATAATTGTAAATATATATTATATTTTGACTAAGGGTGTTTTGTTTTTTTATGTGTGTTTCCTACAATACATTCATTCTGTTGCTGAATTCACAAAATGTTGGTAACTGTTAATAGCAGCAAGAGCACTTTTAAATGAACAATCAAGTTTTTAGTATTTGAACATTGGTGTGGAAAATAATATTTGTGAAACAGTTTCAGAATTTTTAATTTTATAGACATGGTTATAACTGTAATTTACTTTTTTGTTCAAATATTGGATCTTGAGTTTGATGTACAACTGCAACTTGTGAACTTGTAAGTTTTTCATTAGATTCTCCCCTTGTCTGGTAATTTTTCTTTCCCAGAACCTTTCACTTTTAAAACTTGTACGTGTATATTTTCTTAACTTTTTGTAGGTTAGTGTTCATTTTATGAGATGACACAATGCAATTTTATTCATTTCTTTTGGTTTTTTCAAAAATTACACAAAGGTATTTTTGTTTACAACTCTCTTGCAGTGTTAATATTTACATTACTAACATTTGTACTCATAATGTTATTTGTGAAGAAGTGTGAGAAAAGAAATGTGTAAATGAAAATGAGATGAAATTTCGTATTTCCAGCGATGTTCAAACATCAATGCCTTGTTAATGGTTCCAAATTCTTTCTTTCAATTTTTGAACTAATGGTGCTAAATGGACTAAATAACATGACATAAATGCCACTTCGCCATTGCATGAACGTTGTAAATGACTTTTTTTTTTTAATATTTCTCATACTGTTAATTTTTATACTATCAGCATTTTGTATACATTATTGCATTTATGAGTCAAAGCATTTCAAATGATTTTGAATGAAATTTCTCAAAAACTAATGCTTTCTGAAGAGAGCTTGAAATTTCACATTTACAAAAATGCTTAAAGAACATTTTCTGAAAATTTTGCATTGAAAATTGCCACAAGGGGGGAGGTTTATTCTTCCATAACATTCTGAAAGACATATTTTAATTCTACAATTAGGGGACTGAAAAATTGAGAAATTGTGAGAAACTGTACTTTGGGCAGTGACAAATGGCAGCTGGAAAGAGGGTGAGGCAAAACTGAAAAGCTAGACCAGACCAAAGAAAATGGAAAACTAAATAGTATAAAGACTAGTGGTGCTACAGAATAGCACAGCATCTCATTGATTTGATCATATAGATTAAAACCTTTTAGAAGAAAAAAGTCTAGCATACACAAACCTGTTTTCTGGCCTCAGGTACTACAATTCAATGTAAACTGTGAGTGCTGATGAATTGCACTATTGGAAAATATTCTTCTGAAAATTGATCTGGACTGGAAAATATTCGATACACACCACCTAACTTGAGTTGAAATATAGTTCTGGTGGCTCATGATTTGTTGTGATAAATTTTTTGTCAAAAAAATTTTAGAAACTTTGCAATATGAGTGGGGGGGAGTATATCACACACGTTTCCAATTCCAGAATATCTTTCCCACCATTGTACTTTACTTAGTTTTATGATGAATAAAAGAACCAACAAAGCAAGGTTAGCAATATTTGAAAACTAGATTTTCGCTCTCAAGTTGTAGCCTTTTTTTTCCATTTCAATAAACTACAGATTTGTCTTTTTAGTATTGCTAACAAAATACCAAACCCCATCCCAGGCTCTTTTCCTACCACTATTAGCCCTCTTTAGGACCCCCTCACACACCACCACCACCACCATGAACGTCATCTGTAGGTACAGTAATGACTTGACCTCGGATTTTAAGACAAATGCCTATTTAGTTCCTTTATGAGATTGTGGAAAATAATTGCAAATATTTACGAACGATGAAATAGATCTGAAAGCATGTAAAATGCCCTAAAAGGGTCTCATTTAACACGTTTAGCCTAAAAAAAATTGAAGATTTATTATATTTTATTTTCACATTTTAAAAAAAATTGTTGTACGGAAGTGCAAATA
The DNA here is from genome assembly GCA_017312745.1 of Gryllus bimaculatus. NCBI lineage: Eukaryota > Metazoa > Arthropoda > Insecta > Orthoptera > Gryllidae > Gryllus > Gryllus bimaculatus. Next base: position 58,842 of record BOPP01000045.1, read on the forward strand.
CCCAAAACGCGAATATTCCCTGATCAAATATGCAATAGACATTTTTTTCCATCTGAAGTAGGGTTGCAAAGGTATGTAAACAATGAAAACTCACAAGCAGTAGCATAGCAAAATGAGTGCAGCCCCGCTCGCAAAACATATATCCGGGCCACCTTTATAAAAGTGTAAAGCTAACAGAATAGTGTTGCTACCGTAAATAATAAAAACATCTCCTAAAAACGGGCTCGCCCGCATTTGTCAGCCTTGCGGAACCGAACGTTACGCCACTGCTCATGTAAAATGAATTTTACAAAATTAATAATTAAAATTATTCAATCTAAAATTTACACTTAAGCACTTTCGATGTTTTCTTTGTAATCTTGATTCCGCATGACTACACATCCCGTGGTATGATACTTGCAAATATCTTTTTCTCACCAAGCTGTCTCTTCGAAATGCTATTGTGAACTTCCTTTTGAATGTAGAAATGCCATCAGTGAAAAAGGAATTTTATTTTTCGTTCTTCGCACTTTTGTTCAGAGAGTAGATAGTTGTGTAATCGCCAATACTGAGATGTGTATATATACAGAGCTGTCCCCAAAAGTATCGGTGGTCAGTGAAGTCGGGAGTGAACTAAGCCTGACAGCGTCAATGAAATAATTCAAAAATCTTGATTGGTATCATCTTCCTTTTTCAATTGAATTTTTATCACAGCGTTTGCTTCCACAGAAATACAAAATACGACTGTTTCGAGTTGTCCAGATTTGCAGAGGGGTGTATGTGGTGAATATTGTAATGGGACGGTCGCACGTGTCTGGTTGCAACGCGTATTTCAACATTTTATCCAATATAACGTGGCTATAAAGATGCTTGGAAATATTCATTTTTTGCTACCTGCGAGGGTGTAAGGAGCGCAGGGGTCGCGGAGGCATGCAGCTCTATTGTCCTGACTGGGACTCACCGGGAAATATGGACTCTGCCGTCTCCTAACCCAGCAATTCAGCTACACCTGTTCCTTGAATTTCGATTACGTTTGAGCCTCAATAGAATTTGGCAAGACTCAAACGGTCGTCAATGACGCCGCGATTGGGCGGAAGAAACCACGTAACGTGCGCTCACCAATCGCGGAAAACGAAGCGGTGGAGGGCCACGTGACCCGCGAAGGTGAGGTAGCTGCAAGGCACGAGGTCGGTCATTTCGATATAGGAGGCGGCAGCGAGTAGAAGTGCCATTCCGAGGTAGGGAGGAGGGCGAGTTACTTTTGATTACGGGGGACGCATTACCGCACCGCCGCCGCCCGAATGCATTATTGCCACATCGCGGGCCGCCTCTGGGGTCGCTAACTCAAGGACGAACGCCATTGGCCATGACTGGGTGCCCGATCGCGAGCCCAGGAATGGATGACGGGACGAGACGCAACCACCGCTGCCGCCAACCGCGCCGCCGATGCCCGAACCGGCTTTGCTGTCGCCTGACTGCGCCGTCATCGACCGCAACGCGCCAAGCACCATGGCCGCCGCTTCCGTAACCGGATTCGTGACCGCCGGGAAGGGCGCCGCCCTGCTTTCAAGGATGAACTCTAGCTCGTACGGCCTAATTTAAAATAAGCTAGTTTTAAGGAATAATAACGGGAGGCTTCACCTCATGAAAGGGGAATATTAAATCCACCTTTGAAAATACCATGTGTATCTTCGTTCTTGCACAATCTCAAAGAAAAATTAAAACAACGCAATTGATGTTGCGACCAAATTTTCAAGAGTGGTTCGGTTTATTCAGAATTATAGAGATATGTTCTTCGAACAATTCATACTTCCTTAAAAACAACATTTGAAGTAATTATTCAATCTTCCTTGACAGCTTTCGTTGATACAAAAATATTAGAACATATTTTCTCTCTTGAGAAAGCCAAGTAAAGTTTTTCATCCGAAAATACAGGATCAGGTAAATACAACCGTACTCTGCAATATTATTTAACTTTCTTGGATTTGTTATGAGGAACAGAGGGGTTTTCGAGGGAGGGCGCCAGCTTGCTGGGGTGTGAAAATTGAAAATTTATTTGTATATTAAAAAGTATTGGATTATTTTCTGCGTTCTTACGTACCTGAAAAAAGCAATTCCGTGCCCAAAAACGATAAAACTAATATTTTTACATTTGAGCAATAAATACCATTTGTTACTATCAGCAATAATTCAGTGGGCATTGATGTAAAGACTTCCAGATACCGGCAACATTTTAATCGTGCGTCTGGATAGTGATCGTTGGCAGTACTCAAATGACTTGCATTTTTCTTCATATATTTTTGAATTTGGTGCCTTTTTTAATGCACGTATAGTATTGTAAGCTAGCACGTTTTGGTTTTTGTTCATTTCTTTCAAGCTATTTTACTTTCGTTAATTTTAAATTCTTTTTCTTTGTGTTGTGAGTTTCCATACTACCTCCGTGCAAGAACTCTTGTATGTTACAAAATAAACGCCACACTCTTCCCTATCCTATTTTCATTCTGTGAGAGAAAATTGTTAATGAAACGTAGTTATTTATTTAAAAATGTGTAATGGTAACTTCTAGTGAACTATCACAATATCAAAAATTAAAAACAATGCAATTGATGTTGAAAAGAAATTTTCACTTAAGTTTTATTCAGTATTATCGAAAGATTTCTTGAAACAATTCACAACACTTTCTTAAAAATATTTGCACAAATTATTCAATATTCTTTGACAGCTTTTCGTGATGGTCACAAATATATAAAAAAAAGCTTTTTTCTCTTGAGTTATTTCTCTTACGTGATTGAACACGCTGACTTGAAATTTTCACGGCTGATAACAAAAATACTGGGGCAGGTAAAACAAGCCAATCCTAACAAGACATCTCTTCACTGAACACCCACATCCGTACACAATTAGGTACACATCACTTTTAGATCTCGAAAAAACGTTAAATGAATATGTTCACTACTCGTCTAAGAAACAAGTCTTCATTGCAATCAAGCAACTATAAATAGTACTTCTAGTTGTTGCTTCGAGAGCGAATCTTGAAATTATAATTTTGCAAATACACCTCGTCAGTCTGCGCAAACCACGGTGTGCACAGAAAAAAATAGTGTAAGATAGAGGAATCTAAGCCTTCTATGCGTGACGTCACAAAGATGGCCACCATGAAGATTTGAAATATAGGTGTCATTGTCAATAAGTGCCGAACCAGCAAAAAATAGTTTTTAAGTCCCCAAAACACTTTTTTTTAGGAGTTATTTAACGATATATTTGAGTGTTGCGGGTTGCATTTGACAATAATATTTGTATGCGTTTTTTTAAACAAATCGTTCATAATTTTAAAGTCAAAGTGCAATTCGTTACGTCTAAGTGAAATTCCTTTCTTTAGAGACCTTATTTAGAAAGATCAGTTGCGTGTGAGAGCCGCAAAAGGTATGCCTGCTGAAATAATGCAAAAATAAATGTATTTTAGCAATCATGAGCTATTTTGTTTTAAATATCCCCAGCTCAGTGGCGGTTCTGTGATTAGTCAACAGGGAGGGCACATAAATTTAGAGGATCAAAGTTAGGCATTTGAAAAATTGTTATATTTGGATTGCTTAAGTCACGTAAGTAATATTTACAACCTAATTATCTTCATGGAAGACAGGCTAAACACATGATCTATAAAATAAATTTAGTCTTCCGTTTTTAGATTCTGCAAATTATTACTTCTTTAAAATTAACAGAGTCTCGTAACAAAATTATTTTTAATTAAAAACAAAAAAGTGCAGTCAATCTCTCTTTCGACATGGTATTACTTAAAACTGTCTATAATCTTTTTCAAAGTTGAGAAAACTCTCTCGGATTCTTTTATGTAGCACATTCAGCTCAGATTTCAGTTAGCTAACTCACGAACGGAGAGTTCTGTGAAACGCGATCAACCTTTCATAGGGGGAAATTTTCTCGATATTGTTGGAACATTTTATAATCAAAGAGAACACAAGGTTAAATGCCCCGTAAAATTAAGATGGCCATTTACCCTGTGAAATTTCTGTACCAAAGGAACTATATCCATTTCATTCAGATTGTATAATTTTCATATCAGGCCGAGGTGGTCCAATTCTCTTCATGAACAGCCTTGTATCATAATCAAGATTGACTGTTTTCAGGCATTTTACAGAATTGGAAACCATTTTCAATCTCAACGTACAACACGAACTGGACGTAAAGATCGGAACACAGAGCACTCACATAGTTTGTCTACTGATCGGAAAGATGATAGCGACCATACCGACTGCACACTACTGCAATGAATTATTGTGAAGGGGTGATCAGTTAAACAGAACACCAGCAGATAGCACTGGCCTGGACGTAAATCCAGCGAAATGAATATTGTAAGTATAAAAATCGACCAATAGATAGCGCCGGGCAACAAAGGTCCAACCTCCCTGTCAGGCTGCTGGGCGACTGTCACCATTTGCCGAACCCACGATGTCATTTGAGCACTCATTGGCGGCCATTTTTATGTCAGTACGTTCAGTAACAACACTGCGTTTAGGATACAGAGGCGAGTGTCCACAGTGAATGAAAACCGTTCTACGGAACAAGCGGGAGTATTAAAGCTAAGATGCGTTCGATTCAAAAACAACCCTACAGAAACATAGAGATTATTTTAAACAAGAGGAGAAATACTGATCTAGTGGGAGGGGGCAGTGTCCCTAGCGCCTCCCTGCCGCAGCCGCCACTGCTCCAGCTTCTGGTAGTGATTCGTATTTGGCGGATGGTGGGTTTTGTGATACCTTTGTTCACCGAAGGACTACCACCACACGACAGAAGAGCGCTCTACGGGTAATCGCAAGAACGTTGATGCTGTGCATTTTGGTAAAGGGCAACCACGAAGTATTCTTCATGAGGACACCTGGTGTGTACCATCGCCTCCAGAGTATGGGAAGTTCCATCTCCAGTATATCAATACAAAGTCGACAAAACTGCGTTTCATACAGCTAAACCACGTCCCAAAAACGAGACGGAATTCACTTTCGGTATCACGGACCCATTATACTGTTGTTTTTCAAGTTGTCTGATACGATTTAGTAGTGAAATGCCTTGGCAATTGCTAACCATGCAACTGCTAAGTGATATATGTATTCTGTTGTTCTATATATGTACTATTGTACGTTTAAAATATTGTAACCGTTGCCTATCTGTGGTTGAAATAACATGGTTAGATTCAAATAGCGCGGGCAAGAGGTTGGAAACCCGTATTGATAGACACTCTGAGACATTTGAATTGTGGTGTCCGTGCCGACCGACGCGGGAGAGAGAATGGAGGAAACGAGGCGGCCTTAGGGGAAGGATCTGGGAAGGGCGTATGTTAGATGAGGTAGTGTGAGGAGAAATAAGCGAGAGCAGGGTGTGGCAGTGTACGCAGGAGTTGGATTTATTTCGTGATTGCGTGAGGCAAAGTATTCTCAAAACCGGCAAAGCTTGTGAAAGTAGTGATGATGTTTCGCGACTTGCTCGAATAATAAAAATAACTGGGCAGAAAAGACATAAAACTGGGCGCTGACGGTGCGAGCTAGAAGAATGTTATGGTGATTGGACCGTGATACGCTGCGGATAACATTGGATTGTTAGCAAAACACCACGAGCGGGCGGCGCAGCTAGATACGCCTTTCAAGCTCACGACCGCAAGCAGACGCGGGCAGAGCGTCCGGCATTTCCACGGCCACTTTTTCGGACGCACTCTGGCCTGGAAATACCGCCAACACGAAGTTGGGTGAAGAACCGTGATTTTCCAACGGCGGAACATCGCGGGAGTGAAGGGACTCCGATCCAACAAAGATCCCACCGATAAGTATTCCCCGAAACGTGTATTCAGTATTTGTTATACAACGCACCGGAATGGATTAATCGATGTAAATGAATGCTGAAAGCACGGGCTATGTGGTTTAGAAAGGTTGTTTGAAAATCGGAGAGTGATATTAGATATTTTGGAATTTCGTGCACCAAAGAAGGAGGAGAATTGAGGAATGGAAGCTTTATTATAATGTCGTGGATGGAAGAAATAGGAAACTAATCATACTTTCTAACGAAGTGGTTTATGAATAACCACCTTGGGATTATGAATGAAACTATAAGCGGGTGTAAAACAATATTCAGTTCGGGGATTTTAGAATCATACTAGAGTAGCATAAAATTGTGATTTCTTTGTTCTGAAACGGTTTTCGGTAGTTTATGGTAGCGAGAAATTGCATTGATTTAAGTGTTTTCATGTTCAATATATTTGATTATTTTGGAGGGGAGTATTGTGTGATTTTACATTGAATCTTAATGTTAAATTATGAGATGCGGTAAATCTTTTACTGTCTACCGATGTTATTTATAGTACTGTTTGTGACTTTGACAATAACTTTGCAAACTGTGATTGATGCTTCTTTTTTTATTATTGTCAAAGTGTTACAAAGATTGTATAAGTGTGTGTGAATATGTTATTTTTTTTCTTTCAAGAGAGAACAGCCATTTTGTTTGAGTGATTTTATTATTGGTAAACCAACAGGTAATTTTCGTGTTTTTAGGTTTGTTTAAGAAAAAATGTATTTGAGTTTGGAAATTTTCTGGAAACGTACTTCCTTTACTTAAACGAGATATAAAGATCCACGATCGTTTAAAAAAACATTTCCACTTTTTTTACTGCTTCTTAGAAAAAGATTGACAGTTGTGAACCCCCTAACAATAAAATAAGCTAGGAGAAAGGTTTCAATATACATGTGCTTCTTCAATTCTCATCCTGTTATTCCAACACAGTGGCGGCTCGTGCTTAGTCTCTCTCTTCGGTCCCTGGTGCCTTGCCAGGCGTTGCACCACGCTCTTCGTTCTTGACTGGGTTACTGGGTTTACTTTATTTCCTCTTTGGTCCTCCAATTTAAATCGGACAACATGGGGCGTCCTCTTAAGATATTATCTATGACGTAGGGCCTCTTGATTGGGCAACCAGACAGATGGCGCCGTCCAGCTTTGCGCTGGAGAGGAATACCAAAATTATATCTTCACCTGGCTCGCTGCAACGTTATTTTGTAAATTTCGTGTTGTTAAAAGTACACAAGTTCAGTCAATTATTGACGCCATGTAATGCATTATTTATGATGTTTAGAGAAATTGTTTTCATTTGATATTAGATTTACTGATTTAAAATGTACAGTTGATCAATTCTTCTGTGAAGTTGGCCGATTTGGAAGGAAATACCTTTTTCGGTAGATGCAGTCGGATGCAGTGGGCTGCACCACAGAGAGTATTGGTGAAATAGGTGCGTGAGCGTGTATAGAAGGATATTTGTTACAAGATATACTTGAGCAGTGATATTTTCAAAATAAAATAGTTTTATTTGCGTGAAACGTGTCGAAGCAATAGTGCTTGTTGCCATGTACTGGAGTCGAACTTAGTGCCCAGTGGAAATCAATGCTAGAACAACGAGCGCGGGAGGTGTACAATATCGGTATAATAATAGACTCGGTTACAACGCATAAAATTATGTAAGTAATATCTCAATATAGACTTTTGTGCAACTTAGTTTTAATTCATTTGAATTGCTTACACTTTTATTATATTTTCGTATTTTCAATTTTGGAAATTACATTTCCGTCATTCGATGGAGATGCAACCTGCAGTCTGTAGAGGCACCAGCCGCCACTGTTCCAATACAGTAATTAGTGCGCCCTCTAATACACACAAGATTCTGACTACATTTCTGGGAGGAAGTAATTTACTTGTTATAGAGACAAGATGTATCCACTTCTTTGTTACAGTACCCCGTAAGCAAGGTTTTTCTGTCGAAAAATCATTGATTCTTCCCGCAGCATTAGAATGCTTTCTCTACTCTTTGTAAGTAGTAGCAAAAATGTAAAATATGAGTATGTGATAACCAGTACCAAATGCCTTTTTACGAGAAAAACGAACTCTAAACATCCACCTCAACACAATAGCGGCCTCAGTATTATTCCTCGCGATAGAGTGCACTGAGACGCGGGGGCGGGGCGTCTGCTCCGGAAAGGAAATGGGCGAAATGAAAATGGATGTGACGGCCGGAGGTGCAAGGAAAGCTCGGATTTCGATTCCTAATCCCCCTCCCCCCTTCCCGGAGGCCTGTGCGCCTCCGGCGGCGCAAAGCGTGGGGCCTGCCCAGTGGCGAGCGACCGCTTCCTGCTGCTTTAAGACGCGTCGAAATCAT
>BOPP01000045.1:68954-80564 GCA_017312745.1 Gryllus bimaculatus
AGTGCAATTAGTGTTTTTGTATGAATAGTTAAAAAAGTTTGGAGCAGTTTTCCAGAAAATGGCGTTAACAAATTGCCATTAGTGTGAAAATTAACGACGAGGGAGGATAGTCAAAACAATTACATGTTAGTAATTTTTGAAAAAAGAAAGAGTACGGCAAATTTAATATTCTGTCATATTAAATATTGCCAATATCACTATTAATTTGAAAAGTTTAAAGAAAAAAATTAAAGCCGTTTTCGAGAAAATGGCATTTGAAAGTTTCTGAAGATGAGAAATTGCGAGCGTGCGTGAAAACTTTATAAGGCATTATTGAAATAATTTACTTGTAAACGCAATAATTTAAACAAATCGCCGCTAATGTAAATATTGACGACATGAGAGACCAGACAAAAACATTTTTTGTAATTTTTGGAAAAACAACAAAAGAATAAAGCAAATTGATGTTTTGCCATCTCATTGATTTAGATACATTTAGCACAATCCCTAGTACAAGATTAAAGAAAAAAATTGGAGCCGTTTTTAAGAGAATCTTGTTTTTGTTTAGATTGCAAATATTGCACGTAATATTGCGCGAAAACTACTCAAATTTACAAAAAAATGTACATGACCTTCATAAAAGAACTAATTAGGAAATTCAAATCAAATCAACATCAAATTTCTTTTGAAGGAAAAATCTCTGTCTTTAATCTTGTAGTTGTAGGAAGACACCGAAAAAAAATCATACTTTTGCAATTTTCGAAAACTCAGCGTAAACCGTGAAAATCGCACGTTTGCCTTTATAAGCGTATTGTTCTATTCTTACAAGAAATTTAAAGAAAAAATTCGAGCAGTTTTTGAGAAAATTTCCAAAATGTGCTAGAGGCTTTATGTAAAGTACCCCCAAATTGTGAAGAATGGTTTTTCAAAATCTCGAAGCTTTGACTCGAGTCAGATGGACAGGGGTTTCTTAAATTTTGAAAACCCCTGAAGTATGGTTTAGGCGCTAATAGTGTTCGCAGACAGACGGACGTTTTGAAAAAACAGCACTTTTTCGGTATCAGGGGACTCCAAAACATATTTCCATTATAATTTCGAAATCGGTTATCCCCAGCTTTGCGTAACTTTCTATATACTACTTATTTAATCTGTATATAAGTATGTATACGAGAAAGTAACTAGTGGGGCTAGAGAATGGAACGGACTTTCCCGTATTAGTTTTCTATTTTCATCTATCTCGGCTATATTTTTTTGACAATATTCTTTTTTTTTCTTCCTTATATTAGAACGGAAATATTATTTTAGAATATTAAATAATAGGAATACCTCGACCAAAATGGCATTTTCTTTGAAAAAGTTTGAGCCGTTTTTAAGATAATGATATTTAAGGGCAACTGTATATTCGAAATTTGAACTTCTTTTTATAGAAAACTATTGAGTTTTCGAAAAACTTTATGTGATGTCATTTCGAGTACTTCCAGTCAGAAATAAAATAGTGTTTACAAATCACTGTAAATGTGCATATGTAACGAGTAAGAAATATACAAAATTTACATATGTGTAATTTTTGAAAAAATAAATGATTACAGCAAAATTAATTCTAAGTAATATTAAACAGTTAAATTACCACTATCTGTTAGAAAATCTTAAAGAAAAAATTGGAGTCGTTTTTTACAAAATGTATTTTGAGCGTTTCTGAGAATGTCATAGTTCATTTCACGGAAAACTTTTGAGTTTTCGGGAATCTTAAACTGACATTACTAAATGCACATGTACTCTTAAATATAATAATGTGAACAAATTGTTGCTAATGTAAATATTAACGACGTGAGGTTACAGTTCAAAAATATACATTTTGTAATTTTTGAAAAAAAACAAAAGATAAGAGCATATGGGGTTTATGCCTTCTGAGATAGTGCATTTAGTACTATTTCTATCAAAAGAAAAAATTGGATCCGTTTTTGAGAAAATCTTGTTTCTGTATTTTTTTTTTAAATTGCAAATATTACTCTTAATATTTCTCGAAAAGTACTAAAAGTTCCTTCAATAAGGTCATGTACAGTGTCTTGAAAATAACTATGGAGAAGAAATTTTATTTGAAGGAAAAATCTCGATCTAAAATTTTGTTGTTTTAGGAGGATGACCGAAGAAGTTTGAAATTTTCGAAAATTCAAAGTTAATCCTGAAAATTTAATCTATGCCACGTTTGTAAGTGTACTTGTATGTTACTCAATTCTTACAAGAAATCTATAGGAAGAATTTGGAGCCTTTAAAAAGTTTGAAAAACCGGGGGATTTCATGTAAAGTACCCCCAAACCTTAAGGAATGTTTTTCAAAACTCAAAGCTTTGACTCGGGCCAGATGCTCAGGGGTCTTCAATTTGGAAAAAGAATCCTAGGAATGGTTTAGGTGGTAGTAGTGTTCACAGACGGACGGACAGGGACAGACGGAGGTTTAAAAAACTGCACTTTTTCTGTACCTGCTGACCCCAAAACGTGATTTCTCGTTGAAATCTTGAAATCGAATTACCTATTCACTTTCATAAGAAAGCAATTTAATAGATAATTAACAAAATGAAACGAATAAAATTGAATACTCACCTAAGTCTGTTATTGGGTAAACTTATTACATCAATTAATCGCATATCATATCGATAGTCTGCATTACGTCAATACGGTGACAAATGAACGTCGCACAGCGCATAACCCAGTCTCCATTAGAATATCCAATTATAATGAATATCATATTTATTACATGAACATTCTGTTCATTATCTCACCTATAATGTAAATATTGCCTCAGAAACATAATTTTTCCATGCCTTATTATATAAAATGGAGGCGCATATGAGTGTGTTCGTGTTGAGAATTAATGCGGAAACAGCTTCAACAAAACGTGATGCACATTATTGCTCAAATAGGAAAAATGTTACTGCGAGGGGAGCATTTTCAGGCAAAATTATGCAACCCGGAAAGTACATACTACGTATAATACGCATTGAGGGGACACAGTGAACGAGAGGAGCGCGGCTCTTTAATAGATGATTCTTATAAATAAATACCCGACATTGATGTTATCCGATAAAGTACAGTGAAATGTACTTCTAAATGTACAATTAATCTTTTTAATTCATTGGCGAGCGTCCTTCTCAACAGTGCTCATTGCCTCAGAAATGTGCTTTCCAGTGTTAAAACGGTTTTATTTAAAAGGCAGGAGGTGTAACAATGACGTAACGTCATCGGCCACTCCAGGAAAAGCGAAGTGTGAGCGCGCTTCGCCCAGGCCGGGCGGCCGATGGTTCGTCCCCCGTTGGACGCTGCGCAGGCGACGGGGCTCCTCTGCACTGGTGCGCTTCCTCGCGGCTGAGCGAGCAAGAAGGGAGGTCGGCAAGCCACGTTAACACGCCGGAACGAAACACGGCAAATGCTTTATTGCTATTTAATTGCCACAATTTGGAATTAATTGTCACGTTTCGTGGCGAACATGCGTGTAAGCTAGGCATTATATGATTTGTTTTATTATTGTGCCGACATCGCTTTTCCAGCTTGAATCACCTGTTTAGGGTTAGACTAAGGATGGGGAAACTGTCGTACCTACGGACACTTTTAATTTTTCTCTTCCTTGTTTTGGTTTTGAAATTGTTGATGTTCATAGTTTTGGAATGCTACACATCTGAACATATTTATGTATAATAAAAATATTTTCAAAAACATTCTATAAGATTATTTATTTTTGAGTCAATTTCTTTTGTGTCCAACGTGTCCCTTGGTACATCGTACTGATATATCTGGGGACACGTACTGATGTACTTGTGGACAATGTAGATTGTAGCAAAAGAAGAGGAGAGAATATTGAATTTTGATTTTGTATTGAGGATTCAATATTGGACCAAGATGAAGAGTGTTTTGGGAAACAGACAGAGACGTATATTGAAGTTGTCAGTTCGGGAATTAGAAGGAACATGTTACAAATAAGAAAATATGCTAGTTGCGCAGACAATGTTTTAAAACAAAATGACAGTTGGACAAAATTAACACCTGGTGTACTGTATTTATGTTCTGCATCGACACAGCTATTCACAATTGCTGACATCAATTTAGAAAGACAGACAAGGTAAAAAAATATAGTATCATACTTGATTTCATCTGCACAAAGCAAGGAACATGTGCAATGTGTAAATAGAACACATTCGAATTTTGAATCAATATGAAAAATGCATACAAAGTTGCATGAAAACTGTATCATACTCCATCCTATTATTTATATTTTATTTTGTAGTATTTTTTAAATTTAAATAAAGAAAAAATATTATAGATGTGGCCTTACGCTTGAAAAACCTTGGACTCGTTTGAGCCTCATGTTTCAATATAGGAACAGTCCATATTTTGAAAATGATTAACTTAGATCATTTCTATACATCACCAATGTGATCATTTATTTGGCAAAAATATAATTATGTAAAAAAATTAAACTCGGGCAAAAATAAGTTCAACAGAAATGACTTCAACGAAGATTATAACTTCCAAAGGAAACTGGAAAAACAAAGGTTTGTTGCATTTGAGAACAACCAACACAAATGTGTCAAGAAGCTTAACGTTTAGGTCTCCCATTTTAATACTTAGTCCATTTTCCATACTTATATGTTGCAGAACCTTCATTAATTTTGAATGAGTGATTCATTATATGCGCATTTTTTAAAATATTGCCTTATAAAATTTCTAGATTCGCCCTTTTCTATAACTGAAATATTGCTGAACAACGACATTCGATCTTTAGTAACAGTTATAACTACATTATTAATTGTTTCAACTGGTGGTTGAGGATTTTTGTTGTATCCATTGCTTCGTAGCATGACCAGATTACTTCCTGAAACCAAATGAATTCAATTGCATACTACACTTGCATACCTAGGGACGTCCCTAGGTACAACAATCTGCAATCATGAATGAACATGGCTACTGTTAATTGTAAGTTAACTGTAGGAAAGAAGTATATTTCTTGAAATAACCACATTGCTAGTAACAACTATGCTAGTAAGTGAAGTAAGCCTACTTCAATAAAGTAATAGTCGTTAGTACAAAATTAATAAGAGAAATGCAGAAATTTCTACTTTTCACTCGAAAAATCTATTAAACTCTCATAAAAGCCCTGATAGAAGCTTAAAGTACGAAATCGTTCACTTGAATATGGTAATATCGGTGTACGGTGAATAATAATTCGAAATCCCATTCAATCTCACAGACTCCTCGAAAACATGCTTTGTTCCTAGGTACTCCTCTCTTTTTGTTCCTAGGTACGACAGTTTCTCCTACGTGTACAGTGTTCTTAAGAAAAATAAACTTAGATATTGTAAAGCTAATCCCACTATGAGAATATTATTTCCCAATATGTGACAGAGAGTTTGCTTCCTTTCGCCTGAGGGCTCCTCACTCGTGCTGCGCTGTGATAAATATAATGCTCTTCTTTGGATGGGAAGGAGGGTATCACCATCAATAACTAAGTAAAGGGAGTCATTATGAAACAAAAATAAAAGGAACTATACATGCTGTAATCTTTTTTAAAAATATTTTAATAATTTTAAATATTTATTATGGACATACATAATTAAGGTTTTAAATATTTATTTAATTTCATTTTTAAGTTACATTTTATTTAACAAAAGGAAGACATGCGTATTAATATACATGGAAATAGTAATCTTAACTTTTCCTTTCATATGAAAATATTACATTTTTACAAAAGTGGTTCTGAAAATGCAACATGCGACATCTAAAAATAGTTTCCCACTATCCCATTCTCAATGAGTGAAGGTCACTTATAAACTATTATAATAAATATGCTTAAAGTTTTCTACATTTTTTACACATTAACAAAATTATTTTTAATACCGAAAGAATTGGTAAGTCGAGCATCAGTAATTGTCTTAATAATTCGGACGTGGTTACATTTTCAAAATAGAAGATCCTGCCCAGTATTCACGCACAGTTTCCTGACAAAGTGGTTTATCTCAGCCTCGTTTGAGGCAAGATTCAAGGATTGAATTGAATTTTTTTTAATGGAACTAATACTATTAAATATATTATGTGATACAAACATTTGAACATGTGTGAAAATAGTTGTATAATGAAGAATAGTGGCAAAGAGGTACATTCGATCTCTGGACAACAACAGTTCAACCCAACATTGATTTTCGCTTAGAAGAACTAGGTGCTTCAACATCTCATACTTTGTCACAGTATTTCTAACTTAAGTAATTTTCGAAATTTCAGAGAGGTCAACGAAAATGAAATCTGCGTCTTTCCTTGCGTCCTTGTTCTATCTCAGAAACAAAATAATGGAAAATGTTAGCCGTTTTTGAGATTTTTTATAATTTGCATTAACATCAAACAAGAATTAAGTCAAAAAACTTATTTTTTCAAAAAAACGTGTACACGGCATTTTTTTAAGAAATTGATTTTTAGAAAAGAGTTCAATACAAAAATATCTCATCTTCAAATTTGCAGTTTTGCAATGTTAACTTTTGCAATTTTTGAAAATGAGAGCCAAAAATGAAGATCCAAATTTTTACCGTTCTGTGATACATACATACCCTAAAATTTAAAGAAAAACATTGGAACCATTTTTGAGAAAATAATTGTTTAGAAATTGCCTACATTTCATGATATATTACACTACTCATATTTTCCACAAACTGTATATGACCTTTTTTGAAAATATGTATTTGGAGAACAGTAATTATTAAGTACAAATCTGTATCTTATATATTGTATTTTTAGGAAGACACAGAATATTTTATAACATTTACAATTTTCGAACAATGAGAGATTTCAATGAAAATGAGACCTGCGCTTTTTTTAAGCACGCTATCAGAAGACAAGTTAAATCCAAAAATTTTGAGAATATATTGAAAAAAATTTTGAGGCTTCTTGTATCTAACTGTTGATATTTGTGAACAGGGACTGACAAATCATTTCATCTCATGAGAATATACTTCACATTTTGAAAAAAATATTATTATCGCTTTAAGCAGTAAAGTTATGAATAGAGACGTAAAATATATGTAATATGAAAAAATGTAATAAACAGAGAATCTGTAATGAATATATAAAATCGGATATAATATGTAATATTGAAATATATTAATTACTAGCGAAACCCATTGTTCTGCCCTTCCTCTCCGTCTCTCCGTCTCCTCTCTCTCTCTCCGTCTCTCTCTCTCCGTCTCTCTCTTTCCGTCTCTCTCTCTCCGTCTCTCTCTCCGTCTCTCTCTCTCCGTCTCTCTCCGTCTCCCTTTCTCTCTCTCTCTTTCTCTCTCTCTCTCTCTCTCTCTCTCCCCCTCCGCCTGTCCCTGTCTCTGTGTCATTCTCTGACTGTCCTGACCTCGGCCCCTCCCTGCGCTCTGGTATACACCAATATATGTATTACTATATAAAAAATTCCAAAACATTTTAAAAAAAGAATACAAACGTTTTATCATTGGGATAACACACGTTGATGCATATTTTGGCAATACAACTTTTCCTTCAGCAGTAAAAGCTTCATCTATTGCTACCCAGGGCCGTGGTTTTGTAGCCAGACTAAACGCAATAAAAGACATCGTACATAATTACATAAAAATACGGAGTCTATTTATGAATATTCTGATAAAATAGGTCGTAAGAGAGCATACATTACTGAAAAATTACAAATCTTTAGTTATGGGAAACAGTATTGTTTAGTATTAGGCGAGTGACATTTTTGAAGCGAAATAATTTTATTTTGTTAAATTTTACTTCATTACCCTTACCAACACTATCAGGAATAAAAACAAAAATCTTGCAGTGAACTAGTGTAAAACTTGTCCAAACAATACTGTTTGTTGTAAAGTGCACGCGTGAGCTAGTGTTTTTTGGAGCTTAGTCTGATTTAATTTTGTATTAATTCAATTACCTGTAATGGAGGCCTATTTCGGAAGAAGAGCCCATAAGTCTATTTGCTAGCATAGTCTTATGTGCTCTTCTTCCGGAATAGGCCTCAAGTAAGGGACGAGAAAGTTTGGGACGAGGCTGGAAGGCGAGTGTTCTTTGAACACCAAAGCGGGGTTCACGAGCAACGGGGGTGTACTACTCCGGATTCTACGCATAAAATTATGTAAGTCATGTTTGAGTACAAATTTTATTTAACTTACTTTTCATGAGTGTGTTCTATGTGGGGTTGCTTACGTTTTATTATGTATTTATGTTCCAAATTTCGGAAATACCCGTTGGAGCTGCAACTCCCATTTTTGGAGGCAGCAGCTGTCATAGATGATATCCAGTGCCTCCCTGGGAGTAATCAACTTCAATGAAAACATTCAATACCGTCAGGTGGTGCTTGAGTGTTTCAGTCGCCAAAGAATAAGAACGTTATTTCCGATTGTCTAGAATAGCAGGGACTCGAGGGAAAAATAAACATTTAATCAAATTCGGAACTTGCCTTGGGAAATAATGAAATCAGAAGTAAAATGAAATTCATTTATTATCACCTTTGATTAAAATGAACTCCACCTCTCGAGTTCACCCTTAGGAGCTCAGTTAATCGAAGATTTCACATTTGGGTAATTAAGTCATTTACATAGCATGACTTGTCCATATACAATCACGAATCGATTGCTACTAAACCATTTTATAGCTTGTGAACTAACACAAATTTGTCAGTAATGTGTTTTAAAATTCCACAAAATAGCAAAGTCAAATGTGAATAGTTAACAATTGCCTATTTCGTAAGTTATTTAATAGGTTTCGAAGATAATATGGAATTATATCCTAACTGAAACATTGTTTTCCGTGTACACATAAAACAAAAAATCTTTTCCATTATTATGAATACCACTCAACCTACAGACAATTTTCTGTTTGGATTTTGAATCGTGAGTAGCATTTCCTCAACTGAATCGACCGTCACACATTTTTATCCCAATGAAGAGGTTATACAGAAATTTATAACCTTTAACTTCTTGATTTGTTTTAGATAAAAGTAATAAGTTAATTCAAAATACATTATTGCACTAAGTCAAAATAGGTTTGCGTTCAAAAAAGATTTAAAATATTGTCGATTAACAGATGATCCTATTATCAGTCATTTTCCGTTATAATTTTATATTTCATTGATCGACAGATCAATGGAATTGACATATAGATATCATTAAATGTCTTGACTTCGATCAATACAACTGTGTAAAAATGCAGCTTTATCATTATTGCTATGAATACGCCAACATTACTACTCATTTCTTTATATAGAGAAGAAGAAAAAACTGCATTATGTTTTTAATTGGATACATTTAATTATATAATGTAATATTCTTAATAAAATGAAAATGATTAATAAGTATTTTCTTGAGATATTCCATGCAATTAAGTATCAGGCATGTTTGTGACAAAAATATGCAACCTTCATTCATTCAAGCTTCGTATGTCATAAAATATCGTCTTATACAGTGGTTAAAATATGTTCCCATCACAATCGTACCATGTAACAACAATGAAGCAACAAAATAGGTACTAAACATCCGATCACCTTGATCCCGTGACATAGTTATAAATTATAGAACAAACACTATTACGTTGCAGATTAGTGTCGTATTGGAAATATCTGACTCATTAACAAATAGAGATAGTATAAGACGATAAAGAAGCACTAGAAACACGTGTTAATATGGAGTCATTGTCGTAAAACAAATGTTTATAGTTATCTTTACGTAATATTTCTCCAATTTAGTACGCTTTCCAACATACAGATATTGGTTAAATTATATATTTGTAAAGCTGAATTTCTAATATTCTTTTCGATTCAGTTGACTTTGAGTTTTCTGAATATCATGACAACACTGCAATTACATCCTAGGGGAAGTAGAGCCGTGTATAAATTAACACTCTGTGCGCCAATATTTCTCCCTTACGGGGCCAGTGTGCCGTGAGTATTGGTAACAATGGCAAGGTGCTAATAGTGAAGAAATGTACCTTTATTATTTAATGTTATGAAATGTTGTTATAAATATGTTTCAATATGTTATAATAACTATCGCAAAATATCACAGAAAGCATCAAATAATTAATATTTCTTACAATCGCAAAACCTTCAACATAAAATTTGGCCCCCTTTTGCCTGGCCCGTCCGCATTGCGGGCTCGAACGTACGCCACTTCATCAGACCTCTACTGATTATTATAATATATTACAATTATAATACAGTTTTGAGACATGTTACGTTTTGTTATCTGTAGATAATTCCTTGCGTTCTCACATGTTAGACGGAAACAGGGGTGACTAATTTCAAAACTATTAAAAAATTCAATTGTCCCCTTTTTGAAGGAAGAATTGTTACATATCCAAAAAGGTGTGTGATCACAATTGAATAATATTACACAATAGAATATCATAGGACAATACATTACTTCTCACGTCATCTTGGTAGTTCTGTGGCAGGAGCAATTTGCTTTCAACCAGGAGACCCAAGTTTGATTTCCTGTTGAGGTGACAAGCTGTGAGCAAATTTCATTGTTAGAAAATTTGATATGGTGTAGTAAATGCCGATTGAAAGTTTGTATTATTGTTATGCACTTGGCCACCTGAACTGAGCATGGTGTGTATCAAAACTGATACCCTTGGCATACAAAGTGTTAAGTAGTGAGAAAGAGAGTATAACAAAATACAGAAAATCCGTAATGAAAAAATCACATTACAAATGCATCACATTACAAATGCGTCACGGACGTTTGAAAACATGACTGAATTCCTCATGCATTAGATATAGTGAAATGAAGCAATTTTCCTGTTTTGAATTAACTTCTTATTATTTTGTTGCGTCAATTTGAAAAACATTAATTGTTAGTGTTTTTCTTAATAAACACAACAAGAAAAATTAGCAAATAAGTTCTCATGAATAGATTTTCTAAAAGATTTTTCGTAGAAAATTAGGATATAATATCATCAGTCTGACTCGAGCAGCCGAGGTGAACACATCGCGCTGAGGCAGCTCTTATCTTCTCTTATCGCAGTTCACATCGCAGTGGTCTCTTTGCTAGTGCCAAGAGCGGCTAGTGCAGTGAAACATGAAACGAATAGTCTCTTTTCTTTATAAAGTGCTAAATATAAAAAAAATTCAATAAGTGCAATCAGTTCGTGTTTAAAAGTTTCTGCTCTGGTCTCGGCCAGAGCATTATCCAGTGAACTACCAGTGATTTACGCGCATTGACTACAGCCCTCCACGCTATCACAGTGTTCATGGACCCAAGTACAGACTCAACAGCGGAAGCAATTAAAAATGCCCTAGACGCGTTAAATAATACAAACAGTGGTGTAAATTCAAGCATTGAAATGACCGAGTGCAATACAGCCACCCAGCAGCAATTAGATCTTGAAACTCAACAAAACCGCCAACTTCAGGCAGAGCAACAATAGAAAATGATGCAAGACCAACAAAAACAGTTGCTGCAATACCTTCATGAGCAACGCATACCTATTCCGCAATTGCAACAACAACAGGATTCTCAACAGGTTCCGCAGTTTCAGCATTCTTCACAATTGCAGCTAAGTAGCTAACCCCCTCAACAAAATGTAAGTAATGAACTCAATATTTTGGAAAAGAACTCTGCTAAAAGGCAAAGAACTT
>BOPP01000045.1:84578-103036 GCA_017312745.1 Gryllus bimaculatus
ACTCAACGTCATTAATTCCCAACAGCTATTAATATAAAATAATAACATATAAATATTTTATTCAATGATTTATAAAAATAAATTCACATCAAATCAATTTTTAAAATTATACATTGAACACAGCCTGTAATATTCAGGACAATTAGCGTGAGAACGAATGTCAAAGCATTATTTAGTAAAATGTTAACACCTCTGAAAGGCAGCAATGCCGAACAGGAGGAAATAAATAAAAAAAGGATATAATATCATTTTAATGGTTTTTAATGCTATTTTCCATTTTATTTATAAATAAGTTCAAAAAATACCATTCTTGAATGTTTAACTTAGAACTGGTATTGTACATCGGGGAAAATGCACGATTTTAAACTATGATATTATGCAAGTTATATACATTACATTCTTCAGTAAAAACGCTTATATTTAGATTTACGTAGTCAAAACACAGTAGAAACTATGTGACGTATGGGGTAGATAATCTGCGCACGTTTTGAGTTCCATCATTTTAACTATAAATAGTTTAAGGATGAGTAAAAGTTAAAGATAAATAAATAAAATTTAAAAAAGGGCGAGATTAGCAACATTTGAAAAACTAGACATTTTCGTTCTCGAGTTAAAACTTATTTGTAAAGTAAATTAACTGCAGATTTGATTTTTCTGCATTGATAACAACATTGTAACTCGCCCTGACCTCTACTCCTACCACTACATGCAAAAGGAGAGTTCAACAAAACGTGCACATAGTGAAGTTTACGTCCAGAAACAAAACAAGGTTTTATAATTTAAATGGGCGAAGCTTTGTACGGAGTTTAACAAAGCTTTATAGTTTAAATGGGCCGCGTTATAATGTGCTTTCCTTTTGATGCGTTCAACACGTAGTAATAGGAAAGGAAGAAAATGGAGTAATGTCTATTAGAATAAAAGTAATACGTAAGTGACATAAAACATGAAATGAAAAAACATGAAAAATTCCCAAAATATTTTTCCTAAGAGGCATTTTTGAGATGGTCACTACTTCTCATTTGCATACTTGAATGATGGCAAAATGTGGTTTACTTTCCGACCCCGAATAGAAATAAAATTTTGGAAACCGAAACTTCTACCATAGCCAAAAAAATCTTTTGGCGATGAAGTCATGTTTTGGTTATCATATAATTTGTAAATGCGTTAAGGACAATTGCAAGATTTCGAGAAATTTTGCGCATCTGAACTGAAAAAAATTCATAATAAATTATACTAACTCAGATCACATGTACAGTACAATAAATGTTAATTAAGAAAAGTTTTCTTGATAACATTGTTTATATGATTAAATTAATAGAGATACGCTAAACACGTTGTGATAATCAAAGTAATCAATGTGGCACAATAGCCGGAAATTTCACCAATAATTTTAACTATTTGTTGGTAGAAAAGGTATGGATTCCATCTTCAATGAAAAACACTCTGTGTATACTTCTTGTAGATATAGAGCAAAATATGTTCCCAGTTATTCAACTGTTTACTCCAGAGACATGCGACTAAAGCACAGAATCTGTAATGTAGAAGGAATCTCTTTTGAAACAAATATTTTGGGAACCTTTCCAAACGAGAAAATATCTCACTTTTGAGAATGTTACTCCAGCTCTGAATAGGAGCTTGTTAACACGAAGTAAGCGCACTTATGCTGCTGCACTAGAGTTTGTCTGAAGCACTGCACTGCGAAAATCTCATTCTTCTTGAGGACTGTGTAGAAAAAAGTACTCGTTTGTCCGCGCAGTTACATCAGCCTCCAAGGATATGAATCATGGTCACGAGGCGATAGACACGAATCAGGACATCAAATGTTCTTCAGTAAAAACATTACATTTACTTTGTTATTATTAATAATACCAGACATTCTGTACCTGTACTTTCGAATAAATCAAATCTTATTTCCTTATTCATCTAAAACGTCTGACTTCCAATAGCTCTGAATGTTATTTTCATTTACTTGAAACATTCACCTATTCATCACATATTAACACAAACTGAAAACTCGTCGGTAGTAAGAAATTTCTCATTTCAGATGTTTAAGAAGTTAGCTGCACAATCAGATATGTTTTGTTTCAAATCATTTTATGTATGAAATATTATCGTATTGTATGCTCAATTCTGTCCTTCAAAAGACCTATTCATCCTTGATCATTTTCACTCGGGAAATCTCCTGCAAGCAATGGATAATAAATTTTGCAATACAAAAGCGATGAAAGCAAAGCATGGGGATAACCGGGATCAATCTGGAGAGGAGGCATAACATACAATGACACCGTTAGAGAATAAAAATACTTCCATTGCCTTTGCGAGAAGTTGATTACTCAATAAGCCACTAAGAAAATGACGTTAAAATCCAATAAATTTTCTCAAAGTTCAGAAACTATTTGTTTGAATATTGAAGTCAGAACTCGGCCAGAATGACGACAAATGTCTGTCCGTCTGTGAACAATGCTAGCGACTAAACCGTTCAGCCGATTTTTTTCTGAAATTTGAAACCAATATTTTAATTTTGGCGGATACTTTGTATTAAGCCCCTGAGACATTTTTCAGATATAAAAAATAGCTCCATTGTTTTGGATTAAATTTTGTTGTTGGATAATTAATAATTGCAAAAGTTCAATTTTTGGTGTATTTTTACAACTAAAATTATATTATACAGATTTTTCTCAATTTGAAATCTTTCTTTAAGATAGATTTTGAAATAAGGTCATTTTTTAAAAATTTGAGCACTTTTCGCGAAATTTTGCGTGAAAATACGGATAAGAAAGCACGTGCTGTTTTATCACCATGAGTTTAAATATTCGAAAAACGTTTCAGTTCTATTGCAATTCATTGAGGGCAGCAGCTCCCTAGGTACCGAAATGGCGCTGGTGAGCGACTGGTGACCCTCCAAACCTGAAGAGTACGATTTCTCATATCAATGTAATTTGGGATTGATTGAACTTACAGTGATATTACAGTCAAAACTTCCTTTAGGGGACAATATCACAGCAAAAATAACCAAATGCTTCTTAATTCTAAATGTTTTCTGTAGTAGCAGTAAAGACGAGCTGTTATAACCTGGCTCTGGCCAGCAGCTTTGAAATAACATTGCAAGACAACAGAAATTCCCTGGAAAATTCCAATCCAATGAATAAGATAACACAAGACAATAACATTGGTTTTGAACGATGGAAAGAGACGGACTCTGAACGGCTAAACAAACATCACCTTTTGCGTCAGATTGGACTTGTACCATTGCTCTAGAATTCATAAAAGCATAAAAACTACAAATTTTATAACATTAGAGGAAAACTTCGATATTTTATTGTATATTTATATTCTACTATATCATAACATTTTCAAAGAATAGTCAAACATGTGTTCAGAAACCTGATAAGTTTGCGCTACTTCAAACATCTTTTACATCATATTGGCAAAACTATGTTTCAAGTTCTGAGTCCCTAGTGACTTGATAAATTTAAATGTTGGTTCTGTGTTTGAAAGAAAAGATATTTGATCCAAAACACAAACTACCTATATTACTCGTAGTATTACACCTATACTTTTCGTCATAGTGCTTAGATGAATCTTTACTAATAATAAGGATGTTCTTTATCAGGAAATAACATAATATTGCAGAGTTGGCATTTTTGAAGTTGGCCATTAATCAACACACACACACACACACATACACACATACACACACATACACTGCCTACAAAAATTGAAGATTCAGGGAAGCAATGCATTTGTAAACACTAGTTAAGAAATTTACTGATTTGTCCCAAGTGTATTTTCTTGAAAACCAATATATAATTCTCTGAACAAGGTAATACATTGAGCTAGTGCTAGTGGGTAAAATTTGAATTTGAATTTGGGGTGAGAGTATTGTGGAGTATTGCGTCGAACCAAGAAGTATATGCTATCAGCTATGTTGCAAGATCGGCTCAACAATATTGCGGTTTCACATGTTTATAGCACGACAAAAGTATTACTTTATTTAAAAACATTACTGGCAAAATAGATTTGCAAATATTGTTAAATTATATAGAAAATACAATGCAGCGATGTTTTTGCATTGCAAAAATGAACTGCTGAAGTTACATGAAATAAATGTGGTAACAATTTGATGAAAATTTAATGGTAAATATGGCAATTTGAAAACATTCTGTCTCATATTTTCCCCTTCAAATACATTTTTGGTGGAGGATGGAGGGGGAAGGGGACCCACCTGGGTCAAGTATCCATTCAGTCTTAACACCAACCGCCAGCACCGCAAACATATATGACTATTCAAAGAAAATGCAGTTTAACAGCTTAAGTGTTGTATTAGCAATTTCATTGCAACCTAATTAAAAATGAGACAATTCCTCATTCCTTTTACTAGAAAATACAACAGAGATATAGTGCAATTCCCATGCCACGAATGTGCTAATATTAAAATTAGTTTAGGATTGAAATTCGTAGAAAACAAACGCTTCAACACAGATAACGCGTCTCACAGAGTAGTGTCTTGACAGTTTTCCTGAAGCTCTGCTCAGTACTACTTGTCCATACCTACATAACCCTGCCGCAAGAACAAATTGCAAACACTGCACAACTATTTAATTCCCGCTTGAAGAAGACATGTAAAAGAAATGTTTTCTATTATGTTTAATTGTAAGTTTTGTTAATATATGTTTGCAATCAACAATTTTGAACGAGTTTTTGACCACGTATTTCTGTATGCTGCTAACATTCAAGTACTTTTAAGTCTGTAAATGCCAGAGCGGGCAATTCCACATTTTCCAAAAAAAAAGTCCCTGAGTTTCTACCTCTTGGCCGATAGAGCAAACACTTGTCCGCGTTGGAAGCGTATGTCCCAAGTGTAGCGACGTGGAGAGGCTGGGTAGTTGGAGCGCGTATTTCGCAGCCGCTTGGTCCGAGAGAGGCCGTCTACCCTTCCGGGCACGTGTGGAGATCTCCAGAACTGGAACCTTTTGGCCCTCCCGGGTAGCGATGCAGCCGAGAGAACGACCAGAGATTCACCACTTCGGGGGCTGTAGAACAGCGACGTCAAGGTCTGCTACTGATAGCAGTGGCATGCCACGAGATTTTCAGCGCAACTAGCGTCGGGAAAGGAAACTATCAGTACACCCTGCCGTTTCCAACTTAGTGGAATCGCATGTAAAAAAGACGATATGCACAAGCGTTCTTAATTTTTTTTAATCTAAATCCTGCGAAATCGTATTTTATGTGTAAAGCGTAAAACGTTGAGGGCGAAATCGACTATCTAGTGCTCTCATGCGGCGAGGTTATCAACTGGGTGGGGGGGAGGCGATGTCGGCCTTGAGCTGGCATTCACTTCCTCACTGAAGCGTTACGTAGGTGCGGGTAAGGGCTGGTGGCAGCACGGTTGGTGCACGAGGGCGAGTGCCTGCGTGATGATGGTGGTGGTGGTGGTGGTGGTGGTGCCTGCGAGCGCAGCTCACTTGGGCAGCCGCGGAGGGAGGGGCCCGCGGAGCTCTTGCAGGCAGAAGTTGTAGGCCAGCAGCACCCCGCAGATGCGCACTGCAACAACATACCGACCTTACAATTTCAGTAACAAAGGTGTTGCGCCTTCGAGCAAGATTCCTAATCGGCACTAACTTCTGCGCTAAGCCCAACCTCCAATACATAGTACGCTCTCAACCTACAAGAATGTAAAAATTTGCCAACGGCTATCTGTATGCAGCTGAGAACCATAATTTTGCATTTTCACAATGCATCGAAGCAATGTTTGCGTTATGTTGAGAGGGCAAAACTCTAGACGACGTATTACTGTTTTTAGGTTCATGAATTTCAGAAAATGACTAACGAGATATATTTGTTTATGAAGAACGAATGCGACTGTTTAATGTTTGGGTTTAAATATACATGGGTATGCTTCTAATTGCCACTAGTTAAGGTGCTCTGAGTGAATGTTCCCGCGAGCTTCTCCCACCAACTGTAGGGGAGCGCCAGAACAGCTATTGCGCGACCTTTCCTTCCCAATCCTACTCACGCCTCATCCTCTTTGATGCAGAAAGGCTTCGCCTCATGGGGCAGTTCGGCAAGTAGGTAAATATTGGATGAGTAAAGTTGGTAGACGAAGAATAAAGCAATAACAATAAAAAGAGAAGGCGAGGGTGGCCCTTGACTGAATGAAGAGCGTTCGTTTCTTCGTTTCCTTCGGATCGAAGGCCATGGGCGGCGGCGGAGGTGATTGGTGAGTGGAGGCCGAGGCGAAACCTTAGGGGATGGGGATGGGGGGGGGCGCGCGTTTCTCCCTCTGTCTCTCCGCTGGGGAATTGCCACAGAGGCTCCCCTCGCAGGCTGTCCGATGCGCTGCTTTCCACCCACGACACCGGAGAATATAAGACGAGGCTCTGTAACCTCTTAATAGAAAAGAGTAATATTCAGTTAATGAAATTCGATGGTGCATATCTAAGGAAGGTTAGAACGGTTAGCATTATAATAGCCCTGTTCAGTCGCTAGAACGCGCTGAGGAACGGCGACTTTGGTTCCTTCGGCTATAGCGGGAGAAATGTAAGATCTTTCCTGTTAGAATGCGGCAAGGCTATAATTTCACTACTTCATGCTTGAAAATTACTGTGACAAGTCATTTGCATTGTTAAATTGCACTAGTAATTGTCAGACACAAGATTTGACACATGTTTCTTTATGTATGTCGACGTGCTGAATCCGAAGACAGAAATATGCCACCGAGATATTTACAATCGACACGAAAAAACACTGACACTTTTACAATTCACAATTTCACGGAAATTCCTTCTTTAAATTTAAATAACCGGAGTCAGGCGCAATTCTGACTTCACATTCAGATACAGCGCATCGACATACTACATAGTGATACATGTCTCAAAACTTTGAGTCTGACAACTGTTTCTGTGTGTGTGCCTGTGTTAATAACACCCCGTTTCTTTCGGAAACAGTGGGACCGAGTTTGCTCGCAAAGTATTCGTAAACCCAGCCTGAGTTAACCAAAGTGGTTAACCAGACCGTAACCTATACAAGGGTTGCCTTTTATATTTCAGGATTAGAGAACAAAAACAAATATTAATCATCGAAAAATCACTTTGTTTTCTAACATTCGCCATGAATATCTATACACTTTGCAGCGTTTGAACCAATTGTCGAAGCAACTTTGTCACTGTTTTGAGGTATCTTCAAAAACATGCATTCTGAATGCAGCAACCGCTTCTTCAAGTGTCGAAAAAGTTGATTCTCAGTTGTTTTTTCGTACGGAACAAAAAGAACGTCATTCGGTGCCAGACAAGACTGTACGGCGGATGATCATCAAATCGATGTTTTGGTTGCTCAAATTGCAGTTGTTTGAGCCGATGTGTGAGAGCTCGCATTGTCTGGGTGAAGAGTGATCCGTTCTTTTCGGGCGGTGGTTTTCCTGATTTCTTGGAAGACAGCTGGCAAACAAATCGTTGTGTACCACTCAGAATTGACTGCTCTGCGTTATTCTAGTGGTACGGTTGCGACATGCCCAGTTTTTTCGAAAAAACAGACGACCATCTGTTTGGAAGTGCTTTGTGCGCGAACATCTTTTGTTGGATTTTGTTCATCATGAAACACCCATACAATCGACTGCTGTTTTTTTTCTTTCGGGCTCATACACGTAAATCCACGATTTATCACCTGTAATGATGTCATAGACGTGTTTCAAAGCACCGCGATCGTATTTTTTGAGCATTTCTTTCGACCAATCGTACAGTGAGCCTTTTTTTTTGAGCCATTGACAAATTGTGCGGGATCAACGCGACAAATTTTTTGACAGTCAAATGTTCATGCAATATATTGAATGTATGCTGGTCCACTACAAAAACAGAGGTTGTCTCAATCTCACGATAGATCACATGACCGATCTTGCAATATCAGTTCACGCAACGAGCATCAATAGTTTTCGGAACAGACTGATTTGGACGACCTTCACGAAATTCGTCTTGGAGTGAACTACGACCACGATTGAATTCACCCTACCATCGATTAAACACTGTGTCCTTGATGGAGCTTCATCGCCAAAATTGAATTAAGTTCACTCATGCACTGTAGCTGATTTAATCCACGTCGAAAGTTGTAAAAAAATAATCGCACGAAAATGTTCACGATTTAATTTCATGTTTGGGCCCAGATGAATCTCTAAAGTTTTACTGTAAACAACACAAATAGCTCTCGTATGTCAAAACGTTCTGAGTACGTATAACCGCAAAACATCCAACTTTACGATTGAGCTGTCAGTTGCCAGATTACAACACCAGGGTTGCTAAATCCCGAAACATAAAAGGCAACCTTCGTACTTAATTTGACTTTTCTTGAACTGAACGATGTTCACTGAGAGGTAGGACATCCAGTTTCTAAGAAAAACTTCTTCATTAGCTATAAATCTGCAGTTAGTGTTGGTCACCACTACATTGACAGACTAAGCAAACTTTGAATGCTGCTGTGCAAGTCTCGACAGCAGAAGAGGTGTGAAAAAATTGTTGTCCACCAATGTCGTTCCATGAGAAAAGCAATTCGGTGTGTAGGGAGAGTGAAAGTTATCGAGAGACAGCGTCCGTCATTACAAATAACGTGAGGGGTACGTTTGGAAATCTATAACTTCTGTAGTATTACAATACGTAAATGAAACAAAATAAAATACATTTCTGACAATTTTATTAATGGATTCATAAAACAGTTTGCGGGTACTTCTTCTGACGCTGAAAATTAACAACATAAAAAGCTAGATCTCAGGGTACCCAAACTCCTCGGGTGTATTGAAGTTTTAATAAAATAATATTACGTACATACGCGAGTTGAAATGTACTCAGAAATGACTTCAGGCTTTGCAGTGGGAGAGTACTGGCGAAGTAATAAAAGTTTGGCACAAAACGTATTAATAAGTGATATAGTTATGATAATTAAGAGATAGCGGCGCAATATAGCTTAGTCCTCACTGGGAGGTAGCCTGACTGCTTAACCCCCAGAGTGCGGCTTCCGCATCGGTGACATGAAGTGCGTGCAAGAGTAAAATATCCTCGATTATCATGTTTCACTTACAGCATGTAAAAGAACCTTCGTTGAATACCCGATAAATTAATAATCCAGAAATGATCGTCCGAATCATATTCCATATTCTCTAAGCTGGAAACACCTCGAGTAATGGATGAATATTTCTGAGAACGTGGTTCTGGCATTCCTGGTAGTCAATATAAGAGTCAAAATTTATTCGTAACGCAGATAGGATAAACACTTAATAATTAAACAACACAACCGCTAAATAATACTTAAATAATAGTGTTTTCTCTCTC
Source organism: Gryllus bimaculatus (assembly GCA_017312745.1). Classification (NCBI taxonomy): domain Eukaryota; kingdom Metazoa; phylum Arthropoda; class Insecta; order Orthoptera; family Gryllidae; genus Gryllus; species Gryllus bimaculatus. The sequence goes on from BOPP01000045.1 coordinate 93,893, forward strand.
CATTCATATTCGTTAGATAAGTTGGCAATAATAGCAACAGGGAACATACTGAATATAATATTTGGGTTACCTTTCTTGCGAAAAATGATCAACGGCAATAAAAAATTCAAACTTTTGGATAGTGTTTACACTATTTTCTTTTTCACTTATGAATACTTAATGTACTCTTATCTTTGAGTCCTGTATGAGCAACGAGTACTCAATCACCCTGTATTATATGTTTGAATGAAATGTTACTGATTATTGTCGGCATACAAGTTCATTTGAAAATAAAACATTTATTACCAAAATAACGAGAAAAAAGTATTGAAAAAACACTGATAATTTGCAAAAATGTTTTGCTCTTCACTGAAGAAACAATTTAACTAATCCTTATAACTGCAGCATCAATTTCACATTTTCACAGCATTCGCATCCTTTCCCGCTGACATTCACTTCACACCTCCCAACGCTTAACTGCAGTTCTCACATTTATTTAGCCTTTTTACGATACTGTATTACGCCCTTCAAACAATGGCTAAGCCGCTAAAAGCTTTCAAAAGTTGTTTTGAAAAAATTCTTTCTAGGCAAAACTTTACATTCCAGAAGCATCAAAACAATTTAGAAACACGTCAATTGTTTACTTTTTACAAAAGAAATTAATTTATTTGTTCAGAAACAAAAATTAATCCAGAAAGAAAAAAACTCGAATTGTGTAAATTGGGTACTATTTTATTTGTGTTACTTTTTCTTTCTGAACATTCATTAATCTTTCTTTTTGAATGTTCATTTATTTTGTAAATAATAAACAATTTATATGCTTCTAGAGTGTTTCTATGCTTCTGCAATGCAAATGTTTCCCTAATAAGCATTTTTTCAAACCAACTTTTGAGTACTTATTGCGTCTCAACCATTCGGAATATCCAAGTGTTTATTATAAAAGTATGCTTTCATTTGTCTTAAGAGCGTATTTGCGAAGTTTGGACGTTTCCTCCCCGGACGTCCTGTATACTCTCAGACTCATATAAAGCAATACCAACTTAACCGTGAAATATCAAAGATGGAAGAGGGGTCAGCGGATCCCATCGAAGTTTCAAATCTCTGTGTTTGGAGAGAGAATTACTGTTTCATCGTTTAGCACTTTTACAATCAGAATTTATCCTAATCGAAGCGATAGTTTTTTGTTTCAAGTATATCGGATGTTCACTAAGCAATTCGAAACCGTCGTTATGCGTTATGCTTTGAGAAAAATTCGGCGTTGTCTTACCAACAGATCTGCCCCAAAACAGTTTAAAATCTCATTTTAGTGTGTGTTGATTTAGTAAACAGTTATTCATTCAAAGCAACAGAGTTAATATTGAACTAATAAAAAATAAATTAAAAAACGTAAAAAAAACAACAAAAATCTAGAGGTGCTAACAGATCGTACTTTCTTGCGTCACGGTTATGTAGTGTTTTATTACCGCATTTTCTGACCATATTATCACATCTCAGTCATCACTTGTAAAACTCATACCAATCAAAATGTATTAGTGTGCGAAATCTAATTCTTTTAAATCTAATACAAAGCAATTTCGACAATCAAAAACTGCAATCCACCCAGCAAGAACCACCGCCCAACGATGAGAACTGCTCGTCACGGCGTTGCTCTTGTCACATTACGACGTGATATCTCGTGAAAGACTCACAACAGAACGAAAAAGAAGAGCAGGAACTCTATTAGATAAAAAAATTGGAGCCGTTAATGATAAAATATTTTTTTGAAAAATGCATCTATTCCACGCAATATTACGCGATTAAAAAAATTATGGAAAGCGAGAACTCAAAAATTGCAAACGTTTAATTTTTAATTTATTTTTTTAAATAGTAAACGTTTATCGTTTCTTCGGCGTACTCAAGTTTAATATTCAAGATAAAGATCTTGTTTTCAGTAAAATGTGTTTTTTTTAATTATATCACTTGCCCAACTTTTTAAAAATATTTGTAGTTCTCGCATAATGTTTGGTGAATTTTTGGTGAGAATTTTAAATACCAAGTTTTTGAAAAACGACTCCAATTTTTTTATTACTTTCTTTCTAGGATAGTTGGAAGTGTGGTTACAAAAATGACGCACATCCGCTTTTGCAATGAAACCTCTAAATTTCCGAAAATTGCAAAAGTTACAGATAATAGAAGAAAGTTCGTTCTGTTGTAACAGCACTAGTTTCCTTTTGTAGAGCCAGAAATTGATTTTTTTCTCTTAAATGAATGCATTTATAGTAGTTTAAGTAACAAGGGCGCGAAATCGGTGATTCACGCACGAATCCAGTTCGTCGTGCGAGAAGAGCGAAGTCAACGAAGAAACTAGTGTGCGAACCACCTCGCGCCGGTGTCGCTATTTTTTATTCCGCCGTGAGCGAAACGCGATGCGTCAAGTAAAGGAATATAAATTAAATATCAAACAACTAGAAATACCTTTCTTGTACAAAAAAGTAAATGGATTCCAGTAAGTGCGTAAATAATGAACAAGACGTCGTCAAGACGAAAGACGATTGCAAATCGTTCGCACACTGTGACCGCGCTTCGCGCACGGCGTGTTAAGAAAATGATGAGTGGCCTGAACCAAAGTGAAGAAAGCGACTGACGCAGGTAGTAGGCGACCCAGCCGCAGGTGTAGCCGGCCACGAGCAGCGGCGCCTGGTCGAGCTCTCGCAGCACGTGAGCCAGCACGGCGCCCTCGGCTGCCTCGGCCAGCAGCACGGGAGGGCTCCACAGCAGCCACGCGCGCAGCAGCCGCGCGCGCCCCTGCGCGCACACAAGAGCAAGTGTTGTAATCGTGCGAAGGAAAACGGCAAATTTTCGACACAAAAACTCTTATTGCCTGGCCCCGGTAAGGAACTAGTGGTACTAGTACAGAATGGCACAGACTTTCCAGTATTAGTTTTCTATATCCTTTGGTCTCGGTTAGCTATTCGAACTTGCCACATACTCTTGCCTGCTACCATCTGTCGCGGCCCAAAGTACATTTTTTTAAACTTTTTTCTTATATTTTACTAATGGAATGGAAATACTAATTTATGTATATTGAAGAACAGTAAACGTCATCCTAAATGGCAATTTTCGTTGAAAAAGTTGGAGCAGTTTTTAAGAAAATGGTGCTTTGTTACAGTAAATTTAACACTTATTCCTACAAACTTTTTGAGTTTTAGAAAAGCTTCACGTGAAGTCATTTGAAGCACTTTAACTCACAAATACAATAGTGTTTACAAATTGCTGGAAATGTTCATATTGGCGGCGTGAGAGGTCGTTCAAAAACAATACAATTGTGTAATTTTTGAAAAACCAAAAAATACCCCAGAATGAACTTTCCATTATATTAAAGAGTGCAATTATCCTTTCAAGTTTGAAGAAATAATTTGGAGCCGTTTTTGAGAAAATGGTATTTGAGTATTTCTGAAAATGCGGAATTTTGAGTTAGTTTTCACAGAAAATTGTTGAGTTTTCGAAAATATTTATGCAACATTATTTAAAGGGCATAAAGTCATCGATACAATTACGTGGACAAATTTTCGCTAGTGTAAATATTAACGACGTGAAAGACAAGTCAAGAACATAATCATTTCTGTATTTTTGAAAAAAAACAACAAAAAGATAGAGCAATGTAGTGTTTATGTCATCTTATAGAGTACCTTTAGAACTATCTGTTTCGGAGCCGGTTTCGGAGCCGTGTTTGAGAAAATAAGGTTTTTGTAATTTTTTGAAATTGCACGCAATATTGCTCGAAAACTACGACAATTTTCAAAAAACGATCTTCATAAAAACTTATTATTAGCAACAAATTTTATTTGAAGGAAAAATCTCTATCTTTAAATTAAGAAATCGCCGAAAAAATCATGATTCTGCAATTTTCGAAAATGCAGTGTTAACCGTGAAAATCGGACCAAATTGGAGCAGTTTTTGAGAAATTGTGAAAATGTACTAGGGGCTTCAAAAAAGTACCCCCAAATTTTGAAGAATGTTTTTCAAAATCTCAAAGCTTTGACTCGAGGCAAACGGACAGGGGTTCTTCGTTTTGAGAAAAATCCTACGCTAGGTTTTGGCGCTAGTGTTGTTTACATAGACCAGACAGTCGGACGGAGGTTTTGAAGATAGAAAAATGTTTCGGTAGTAGGGAATCTCAAAATGTGTATTTCCGTTGAAATCTTGATATCAATTTTCCGCAGCATTATATAACTGTCTAACATTACTATACTATGTACATTTTTCCGTATATACGTATGTATACGGGAAAGTGAACCAGTGGTGCTACAGAATGGGACAGACTTTCCCGTTTACATAAGTAAATTGACATACTATCTGAAAATGCAGCTCCAATAACATTCACTAAGTCTTGCAGAAGGTGCATGTCAAAGAAGCAGTCAGGAACGACCCCACTCCCATATTCCCTAACCTAACCAATAATAACACCCTAACTTTTGACCCTGAAACCTATACCTTCGCCCAATCTCTCAGAGAAGATAGGGTTTAGATATTTGACACCTAATTGAAGAAAATAAATTAGTAAAACGTTAAAAAAACACGAACAAAAAATCTGAAGAGGTTGCTAACAAGACTCGTACTTTTCTTGCGTCACGGTTTAGTGATTTTTATACGCATTTTTCCTGGACGCATTTTATCACATCTCCAGTCCCATCACTTGGTTAAAACTCATACCATCAAAAATGTATGTAGTGTGCGAAATCTAATTCTTTAAATCTAATACAAAGCAATTGACAATCACAAACTGCAATCACCCAGCCAAGAACCCCACCGCCCAACGATGAAACTGCTCTCACGGCGGTTGCTCTGTCAACAGTTACGACGTATAATCTCGTGAAAAGACTCACAACAAGAACCGGAAAAAGAAGAGCAGGAACTCTATTAGATAAAAAAATTGGAAGCGTTAAATAAAATATTTTTTTGAAAAAAATGCATCTATCCACGCATATTCGCGATAAAAAAATTATGGAAAGCCGAGAACTCACAAAATTGGCAACGTTTAATTTTTTGAATTTTTTTAAATAGTAAACGTGTTATCGTTCTTCGGCGTACTCAAGTTGTAATATTTCAAGATAAAATCTGTTTTCAGTAAAATTGTGTTTTTTTTTATATATCACGCCCAAACTTTTTAAAAAGTATTGTAGTTTCGCGCTATAATGTTGGTGAATTTTTGGTGAGAATATTTAAAGACCAAGTTTTTGAAAAAACGTACTTCCAATTTTTATTGACTTTCTTTCTAGATAGTTGGAAGTGTGGTTAGCAAAATGACGCACATCCGCTTTTGCAATAAACTCTCTAAAACTTTCCGAAAAAAAAATTGCAACAAGTTACGAGGATATATAGAAGAAAGTTTGCGTTCTGTTGTAACCAGCACCTAGTTCCTTTTGTAAGAGCAAATGAATTTGTTTTTTTTCTCTTAAATGAATGCATTTATATAGTTTAAGAACGAGGGCGCGAAATCGGTTGGTATTACCACGGCGCACGAACCATGTCGTCGTTGCTGAGAAAAAAGAAGCTGAAGTCGACGAAGAAACTAGTCTGTGAGCGAACCACCGCTCGGCCGGTTGTCGCTATTTTTTATTCGCGCGTGAGCGAAAACGCGATGCGTCAATGTAAGAGAATATAAATTAAAATGATCGAAACAACTAGAAAGATACCTTTCTTGTACAAAAATAAATGGATTCCGTAAGTGCGTAAATAATGAGACAAACGTCGTCAAAACGAAAAGACGATTGGCAAGGATCGTTCGCACCTGTGACCGCGCGGTTACCGCCACGGCGTGTAAGTAAATGTATGAGTGCCTGAACCAAAGTGAAGAAAGCGACGACGCAGTAGGGAGGGCGACCCAGCCGCAGGTGTAGCCGGCCACGAGCAAGCGGCGGCCTGTCGAGCTTCTCGGCAGCACGTGAGCCAGCACGGCGCCCTCGCTTGCCTGCGGCCAAGCAGCACGGAGGGCTCCACAGCAGAAGCGCGCAGCAGCCGCGCGCGCCGCCTGCGCCGCACACAAAGGCAAGTGGTCTGTCAAATCGTGCGAAAGGAAAACGGCAAATTTTTCGGACACAAAAATCTTATTGGCCGCGCCCCGTAAGAACTATGCGTACTCAGTACAGAATGGCACAGATCTTCCGTTATTAGTTTTCTAATCCTTGGTCTCGGTTAGCTATTCGAACTGTGCCACATACTCTGCCTCGCTACACATCTGTCGCGGCCCAAAGTGAATTTTTTAAACTTTTTTCTTATATTTACACATGGAATGAGAATACATATTTATGCTTATATTGAAGAACAGTAAACGTCATCCAATGGCAATTTTTCGTTGAAAAAGTTGGAGCAGTTTTGACAGTTATGAGAATGTGCTTTGTTACAGTAAATTTCGAAAAATTTAACACTTATTACCTATACAGAACTTTTTGAGTTTAGAAAAGCTTCACGTGAGAGTCATTTGAAACAGCTTTTAACTCACAAATACAATAGTGTTTACAAATTGCTGTAAATGTTCATAGTGGCCGGCGTGAGAGGTCGTTCAAAAACTAATAAATTGTGTAATTTGTGAGAAAACCAAAAAATACCCCAAATGACACTTTCCATTATATTAAAAAGTTGCAATATCCTTTCAAGTTTGAAGAAAATAATTTCTGGAAGCCGTTTTGAGAAAATGGTATTTGAGTATTCCTGAAAATGCGAATTTGAGTTAAGTTTCACAGAAAATTGTTGGATTTTTTCGAAAATATTTATCGCAACATATTTAAAGGCAAATCAAGTCATAGAGATAAATTATCGTGAACAAATTTTCGCAAGTGTAAATATTAACGACGTGAAAAGACAATCAAAAATCAATCATTTCTCGTATTTTTTGAAACAAAAAACAAAAAATAGCGGCAATGTAGTTTTATGGTCATCTTTATACGAGTACGCTTTAGAACTATCTGTTCGAGGGCCGCGTTTCGGAGCCGTGCTTTGAGAAAATAAGGTTTTTGTAAATTTTTTGGAAATTGCACGCAATAATTGCTCGAAAACTACGACCATTTTTCAAAAAAACGATCTCATAAAAAAAAACTTATTATTAGCAACAAATTTTATTTGAAGGAAAAAATCTCCTATCTTTAAATTAAAGAACTGCCCAAAAAAAATCATGATTCTTGCAATTTTTCGAAAATGCAGGTGTTAACCTGTGAAAATCGACGAAATTGGAGCAGTTTTTGAGAATTGTTGAAAATGTACTAGAGGGCTTCAACAAATACCCCCAAATTTTGAGACATGTTTTTTCAAAATCTCAAACTTGTGACTCGAGGCAAACGGACAGGGGTTCTTCGTTTTGAGAAAATCCTACTGCTAGGTTTTGCAGGCTAGTGTTGTTTACAAGACCAGACAGTCGGACGGAGGTTTTGAAAGTAGCAAAAATGTTCGGTAGTAGGGAATCTCAAAATGTTTATTTCCCCCGTTGAAATCTGATATCAATTTTCCGCAGCCATTATATAACTGTTCTAACCATTACTATACTATGTACATTCACGTATATACGTAGTATACGGAGAACGATGAACGGCAAAGTGGTGCTAACAGAATGGGACAGACTTTTCCCGTTTATCATAAGTACATGAACATTACTATCTGAAAAATGCAGCTCCAATAAACATTCAACCTAAGTCTTGCAGAAGGTGCTCATAAGAGAGGCAGTGCAGAACCACCCCTCCATATTCCGCAACCTAACCAATAATAACACCCTAACTTTTGACCCTGAAAACCTATACCTTCGCCACATCTCTGTCCGGAAGATCCTCAATCCCTGACAGTGCTCTTTGGAATTTCCTTGAAATCCCGCTCCTCTACCATCACACTCGCAACAACAGACATGGATCGACGACCCGTGGAAGTGAAACAAATACTTAAGACGATAGACTGCAGTAAATCTCCCCGGACTGCGGTATGGAGAGCCCCATCTCTACACTCACTTAACAAGAAGCCCCAGGTAACATTACTGATCCTAAACTCCTGCCTCAGAGATTCGCCTCCACCTTCCCCCGTCTGGCAGATCGCCGCGCGTTAGTACCATAATGCCCCAAAACCTGCAAGGATATCGGCTCCATCTACACCACGTCGCATCAGCCTATTCGCCGCATCCCGAAGTAAGAATAGGAAAGATCTCCTCGCCTAACACCCTACATCTCGATCCCATCATAACACCCACATCATAACAACCTCCAAACCCTAAACGCTATCGCTCAATCCTCCCTCAGATCAGATCGCTGCATTCATCACTACCAGCCTACGACAAGTCTCCCACCCAATCCATTCATCATGCAAAAATCCAACCCTATAGCCCCGACCATAATCCACTACGCTAGAACCAAAGCTACTTAAACCATCGCTTCTTCCACATGCCGACACCATCAAAAAAATCTCTTCCAACTTCCCAATCCACGCCGCATCCCACAAGGAGCTGTGCTATCGCCTAATCCCTATTTTCCATTTATATAAATGACGTCCTCACCCCAGCAGGAATACAAACCTTTCGCTTTATGCCGAGACCTTCGCTTCAGATGCCTCATTTCCGTTCCCTAAACCCGGATCATTACCTACCTCCAAGGAAATTCCTAAACAACTTCCACCTTCTGGGCCTTTCCAAAAAGCTCCATTCCAATAACCATGCAAAATCCCTAAGCCAGCCCTGTTTTCCAAATCATACCTCCTTGGATTCAATACCACATCCACAAAAATTACCGTCAAAGTCAACCAGGAATCGCCAATGCCTAATACCTCATCCCTCGCAATCCCCCCTACCCACTCAAGAGAAAAACCTAATCAACAACTCCTATATCCGTCCATCCTAAACATATGTCCATCCCACCTGTTCCTACATCCCACACCAACCGGCACAAATAAACCCGCGGCGAAAACCACAACACCCGCCCTCATCCGCTCACCCATGTACACCAGTTTTTGCAACCTCCATACCGACACCACAACAAAATACCCCATATATCCTCACATACCCCCCAAACTCCGCAATTGCCCAAATCCAATCAATCAACACACCCCCTATTCCGAAACCTAATCCTTCCTCACTAACCATATCCCTCAGAATCGCCACCCAGCACTCCAGAAAAAGCATCCCTTAGCATCCTCTCAAACTTTCCCCCTCCAACG
>BOPP01000045.1:122522-137391 GCA_017312745.1 Gryllus bimaculatus
CTTTCAGAATTCTTTCAAATTCAGTCAGCCTCCACACTGCTCGTTGTGTATATTTCGCGAATATTCATTCCAACGTAAGATATGGCATAATATTCTGGGGAAATACATCTTATATTTCCCAGACTTTTAGATTACTTAGAGAAAACTTATTTGTACGAATAATAACCAAATCCCACCCACGTGATTCTTGTAAGCATCTTTCATAATCTAGGTATTTTGCCATTACCTTGTCTCTTAATATATGAATCGGTGGTTTCTCTATAAAATTAGAGACTATACGAAGCATCCAGAAGGAAAGTAATATTAATTTTTAAAATGAGATTTAACGTATTGTATATCATTTGGATTGTATAATTGTAAAGCACCTGTAACAAGTACTGTACTTCAGCTTCTGGGTCAATGACCCCCATCNTCGAGCAAATGCTGAGATGGCCCCTTGTTTTGCTTGTGGACATAAATGTAACTTCAAATTAACTTCTCCCCATAGTACGTCATACAGTTTTTAACTATTTTTGACGTAAATAAATAAATCGAAATTATTTAAGTGTTTTTTTAATTGTTACAACATCAGCGTCATCTTTTCCAGCACCACTATATGTAATAATTTATGGTGAAAATTATAATTTCCTAATGTACCAATTATATGTAAATATCTCATGAGTGTTCCAGTTTCTTCAATATGTTTTCTCATATTATTTCTAAACTGCTTTATATTAGTATTATTTAGACTATATATCTTGTGGCTTTTATTAAATTTGAAATTTCCGATCATGTATATTTCACAGATATCATTTTTAATTCAAATACACACAAATGAGCGCAAATAAATTCATTAAAATTTTGAACTGTTTCAGCGTTATAATGTAATTGATGAGATCCAAGATAATTGACTAATTGTGATGTGGTATATCCACCAAACGAATCAAAAATATATGTATGCATATTATTTTTAAAGGGACATATCGAATGTGTTTCACTATTTTTAGGTGCATCCATAATCACAACACCATATTGGTTTTTATGTAATATTTTGCATACGCATCAATCATAAATTCTCCGCAAAAATATGGAATTATAAAATATTTAACACGTCACATTATGGCATGATCATTGGGAGGATGTCGGTATTTATTTGTTAATATTGATAATATATTCGTATATATTGGTATTCATTTTGTTTTTAAGCCCTGCATTTTTCCATTTCCAAATTATGACGTTCCATTTATTCTAATTTAGCTTTATTTTTTGTGTGATTGAACACCATCATAAATAGCTTCAGCGCCACTATTAATAATGGTATAGATGCTGCTAATAGATAAATTCACCATATTTTGTAGATTGTAACTATTTTTATGGTTGAAATGGATAAATTTGATGACATACCATATCCTTTTTTATACTGCCAATTTTATCTTTTATTTGTTTAGATGATAAAATATCAAAATTAATATTTATAACATCATCTGGTGACAATGTAAATGTCATAGATTTCACTCTCAACATTTATTAGTATTTAAAAAAGTCCATTTATTATATCCCCCAATTCGGTTCTATTCCCATACCTAATTTTTCTTTTAGTAAATAAACATGGTTCCAGTGTCTGTAGTAGCAAACATTATTTCTCTTAAATCAGCATCTTTACTAAATATTCCTATTTTTGCTTCCTGTAATATTTTGTCAGCTTGATGTTTAGATTCTAAAACTTTATTATTTATATGCAATATCATGTTTTATCATGATTTGATTATCATTATCGAGTGGATTAATTCGTTTATCACCACGTGCTAATCGAGTTTTAAGATCTGTACCAGGTCCACAATAATTATATCCAGGAAGACGTAATTCAAATGGTAAATAATTAATTGCCAAATTTATGTCACCAGCACCAAGTTTTTCACATTTCCAAAACATATGTGGTATACTACGTAAAAATCGAATTAGATATGGAATTTATTTTGGATTTCTAGTAATAAAATCTTGGTAATTTACCTGTTAAGATCTTTTGTTCAAATTATGCTTTATTTAATTGATCGCATGAACTTCCAAGTCATTAGCGACCACAATCAAAAGACAATGTATACATGTACAACAGAACACACACAGCATTTAAAACCAATTCATAAATACATAATTTGGTGTGCCAAATATGTAACATTACATGAAGAACATTAATCACATTCATCAGCAACATAATATATACAATCATCAGAATACATATTGTGCATTACAATACATTTGACATAAAATGGCGATAATATTAGTGCGAGGTAATACATATATTGTGCGGATATCTTTGTAAATGGAACAGAACAACAATGGGTGGTAATGAGAGAGCAGGTGGGCAATGGTAACAATTTTTTTGCATTTCTTTTGTAAGTGAATGCGGATGTGTTAGTTGGAATGGCCAATTCGTAAACGGGTGAGCACAGTTTGATATTTTCACTTGTGAAGGTACGGTAATTGGTCATCGAAGATACTTTTCCTGATCTGATGTAGTTGGTTAGGTGATGTGGTCCATTCAGTATTCCAAAGATCCTTGTTTCTTTGATGAAGTTCTTTTTTGATGTCATTGTGGGAAAGTGGATGATCTTCAATAGGTGAGTTAATAGTCTTTTGCTGCTTCATTAACTAATGTCTCGACAATGTCTCGATGCGATGGGATCCAAATATTAATGATTTCCTTGTTGTATAATAAGCCAAAGTATAGATTATGTATTGCATTTGCTATAGTTTTCTGGTTTTCAGTATTTCTGAAGATTATTAACACACCTTTGGAATCTGTAAAAATAACAGTTTTGTCTTAGAACTGTTCTTGGATGTATTTTAATGCGAGAAGAGTGGCATATGCTTCACAGTAAAAAATTGATCCGAAATCATTTAACCTTGCCTGTAGAAGTGTTTGTTTTATGATTACTGAAGAATTGTCAGAAAACGTCTCATTTGAGTCGATTTTCTTTGAAAATGAGCTCAAAATCAATAACTTTCAGAAACACTCAAACGACATTTTCTCAAAACCGGCTCCACATCTTTCAATGCAAATTTAAGAAACGCTATCTCAGGTGCCAAACAAGGCTTCCTGTATTGCAACGTATCGCGCAGGGAGCGCCCGCTGCGTGGCGCTCGCCACCAAAAGCAACTCGGCCTTCCCGGTGTCGCTCGTCGAGGCCAAAGGGAAGAGGCAGTAGTGCATGGCGTAGGGGTGGGGCGTTGGAGCGTGATGGTACGGTGATGTCGTTGGTGCGAGAGTGTTAGGGCGGGGGAGGTGGGGCTAGGGCTCTGTTGTGGAGCGTTGGCCGTGCGCGGTTGGCGCACGGGGGGTGGGGTGGGAGTGAGTGGCCGACCGCAAACCGCTGCCTCAATCACTGGCCGCTCATTTCCTGATGCCTCTGCCTGCAACTGACGGCGGCCCTTTGCGCTGCCGGGCGAAGGAGCGGCGTTCGGTGATTCGGCGCCCGCGCGCACCTGCAGGGAGCCCTCAGTTGGCACCATCCAGCGAGTCTGGAGGAAATACTGTGCCCCGCAGAGGGCGGCAAAAATACCGCGCTCCCGACGCACGATTCTGCACCTCCTGCACTTCACTACACTTACTTCACTACACTTACACTTACTAGTGACCGAGTATCTGTCTGTACTTGCCGCGGCAGCCCACGAACGGGCCTGGGCCTACAGCACCGTCGCGGTCTCGCCGCCAGGGGTTCAACTGACTAGCACGAAGACATCCCTGCATTGAGGTCTTCTCATCGTGAAAAGTGAGTTTTCACATCGTTACACAGCAACGTATACTTGGACATTGCAAGGAAAACGCACGCTTTGATCTTTCCAGACCTGAAATCGAACAATGGAAAGCGAACGCGCTCACCAATGAGCTAAACTGCGAGGGCAAAGATAGAGTGAAACTTGTGCTTTTCAATTTGTCTGCTTGAAATATATGATAAAGTAAATGCAGCACTATAAAGCGATTATTTTAATTGAGCAAAACCTTCGCAGTATAATTATAGAGCTATGTTTTCTTGATGAAATTACGTTAACGTGTATTTGAAATATCGTACTCGGTATTTGGAACCGCGAATTCACCAGAATGGTATCAAATACCCTGTGAAAACATGTAATTTTGCAATTTCTAGCTTCACAAAGTGAAATACGAAAAGTAGACTGTGTGTGTTCGTACTTTCTGAAGAAAATTTAATTTTGTTTGAAACGAAAGAACGAAAATACGATATCGTAATAATATAACAAAAAATGTAAAATATTCTTCCAAAGAGAAGGACACAGGAGAAATAGTTCAAAGAACTCCGCGTTATATGGCGTTCTAGTTAGGCGGCCTTCTCTTTCATATATTTCTTTAAAGCGATGCTTCTTTTGATCGTCTGTGACTTGGATCTTTGATTGAAATAATCAACAACGAATGCAAGAAACTTTCAAAGCTAACATGTATATTACATGATGTGAATAAGGTGATGATGAATAGCATGATGTGAGTTAGTTAATGAATTTAAATAATATTCATGTTCCCGGTCCTCAAATTGCGTAGTTTATTGGCCGAGATCTTAAAGGCTCGCATGTATCATAAAAACTTTCTTTATTATTTTAATATTTTTAAATTTCAAAATAAATATGGTAGTTATTGCAAAAAATATCCTTGATATTCTGTGGCAAAGTCTCCGCTGTGAGTGTCGTTGTCTGTAATCAAATTGATTATTAACAGTTGGTTAATAGCAGAAAATCAGTGAATTTCGAAACTAACCATTAAAAAAAATCGTATCTTTTTAAAGACACAATAAACTGTAAATTTTACTAAAATGCTTCCCAAATCTGTAACTGCATATGAGAAAACTAACGAATTTTTCTACAATAAGAGACGCAAATGAATATTGTGACAGATTTAAATGAGCAATCAATGACAGTGAGATCATCAACTGGTGTTCCTGTTTTAGTACGTTAAAACGTGTGAGCAGATCGATGTCAGTTGCACATTTTACTTTTATTTAAGAAACGTTGCAGCAGTATTATAATAATTCGAAAAATTATAATTATAGAGTCTGGTAACTACAGTGAGATTATTTATAAATTATGTTCATAGTTATTCGGAAGGTGCAGTGCAAATGAGCAAGGAGCCGTCGACTCAATGACTCAATGGCGAAGCTACAATAGAAACGTCTATTTGAACGTCCAATGCTATGCACCACTTCTAAGCGATGTTGAGATGGTTTATTGCCTGAAAGCATGTTTATGTACTACATAAATTACAAAATAAACTGAAAATAATAATGACTAATATACTGATTGTTGTTATTATTATGGTTATTATAATAATTATTATTGTTATTATTATTAACATTATCATGAGCCACAAAAAGTGTTTGATATTTACCTCTTCTTTAGGAGCCTCTTTCTAAAAAATACAATTATAACAGCTATTATATTAGAATATTTTATAGAAATAAATATATAGAAAAAATGAGAATGGAAATGTAAATAAAACCTCTGTAATATAACCTCTGTCGTTTACAGTCATCAAAATTTACTTCTTTAATTCAATATATGTGAGATAATCCGGAGCATTTTTATTTGACAAAAATATTCCGAAAATTTATTATGGAAAAATTTGAATACATTTTAATTTAATGTTCAATTTATTCAAATATTTTTTAACTTATTTGACTCATTCGTCGTTGCCTTTTTATTAAGAGGACTTAGGAGAAGGGTGTCAGAAAATGAATATTTTAATAGTCATATTGAAAAGTACTTATAGTTCATTATATACACGTCAGTAGAATTTGTTTATTCATTGCCTTGTGCCTTGCTTACATGAAATTCAATATTAAGTGGAATATCGCGTGTTCATTGATAGCCTTGCATTATTCTCTGCTAATTACGAATGTATTTTCACATTTTTCATCTTCTTTTCAAGTTTATTTATGGACAGAAATTATATTTTCGTCTCGTGAGTATGCTCTGGAATGATTTAGTAGAGTCTGGAATGATATAGTATTTAACATCAATTTGAAAACTAGTGACTCATATTAATATTCATGTGGAAAGAGAAATTATTGAAGGGTCGTAGAATCGCTCATACTTAACTCAGTATTGATTATCTGCCAGAAACCCTGAATAAACATTCCAAATTACGATAATGTGACCTATTCATTGAATATGCGATGGAATAACAGAATTAAATATATAGTTCATAATAACTCAAGAAAACATTTAATCAGCAAGACATTTTTATTTATGAGAAAAATATCAACTATTAAAATCAAATTTACGTGAAAAAAATTAAAAGGAAGTTGTTAAATATTAAAAGTTATGTATTAAGAAATATATTTTCTTCGTATATTTATGTAATGAAAAGTATCCAAATGGGGAATTTGCGACATATTTGTCAGAGAATTCATGTGACTAATAGGCGTTTTCTGATACGAATATTTCCTATTCCTCGCAGTAAACAAGGACATCGAGTAAGGATGTGAGATCGACAACAAAGTATTAATGGCTCAAAACATCGATGTCCAAAATTCAAGCATTGTTGTGAATAATATATCGTCCAAAACCCATCTATAATTTTGTGTGTTGTTTAGAAATGTCTTACATGAACGTTCGTGCGGGTCCGAATTTAATGTGACTGTGGCCGTGTTTGTTTGTTTATTTTTATTAAAAATTATTATTTTTTTATTAAAAATGTGAGTGTCCGAGCGCATGAGCAGGTGAAGGGGCAGAGGAGCTGTCTGCGCCACCGCACAACACGTGCGGCAGCGCGGAGATCATCGCCCGGAGAGATGCTCGTTTGTCCAATAAGCGTAATAAGGACAAATAGCGTTTTCTTCGTTCGAATACACGAGCTGTCAGCAAGGCCAGCGACACGTATAAATTGCAGGTGGGGAATACTGTAGGAGGGAGTCGTGTATTTTTTAATGTATTTAACTTTTCTTAAATAAAAATATGATTACGATATAAAATATGTAGTTTATTCAACATTTTTAGATGGAATAAATCAATGCTTGAAATGTCGCAGTACAAAAACTGATACTCGTTTTGATTTTTTAAAAATGAATTCATCCATCAGTTTCTCAATATCGATATTCAGCTAACTCGGGGTACGAGTGCAAGATCCCTTTATGATTGAGTTCATTTTGCTGCACCGTCGCACGCAAGTAATTTCTTATCCGGCGTAGCTCAGGGATGCTTCTTTCGTTCGAGCACGATTATCCTGGAATGGTTTTGAGTAGGGGTGGATTATAATGATTTAAAACATTTCCAAAAATGATCATAAAATGCTTTAAAAATTCCCTCAAATAAAAAAAATTACGTAACAAATTTATCAAAACCACTGCAGATGAACAACTGAAGTTGTTGGGTATGTTACTGCTGTAATTGAGGCTCCTTTCCTTTATTCAAGTGAACTCATATTGCAAATTTTATGTTTGGACTGTTCTTGAAAAGAAAATATCTGCCTTTATTTATCACGATATCGGCTGTACTGACAATGGCGCTGATAGGCGTCGCAGGAACCTTAAATTACATAGTACACATGACTGACATAATATATGAGCGAAGAAATCAAATAGGCTTCTGAGGAACACTGTGGTCAACATTCGTGGCAACTCGTAAATATTGTTTGACGTAAGTAGTATTAAAATAATATAAAAATCTATTAAGTCCGCGTAAATGCATTGAAAATGACGTAACAAGGTAAAAAAATACTAATTAGTCGAAATCGACATAAAATGCGAAAAAGACAAAAGTGGGTAATTTCGTTTCGTCATAACATAAAATGAATTTCTATACTAAATGGCATTATTCTAAAGTGAAAAGAAAAAATGGCATTCTGTTAAAATCCACCCCCTAGTTATAAGCAAACGAATATCGCGCTAATACTCCGGAAGAATACCATATTAGAAGGCAATACGCATAGAAATCGAAGTTTGAATACTAAATAATGCTTTTGGTCGATTTTGTAAATACTGTTTTCCACCATACTGTTTTCCACCAGGGTGATGATGGTAATAAATTTGATAAATGTGTTAAATTGAAATGTTTTTCCAGCTTTTGTCAAAATTTCAGATGGGTATGTACACACCTGGAATGTTTTCTCCTGGATGCTATAGATTGTACCCAAGTCTTCCTCCGGCTCTGACTGTCAGTGGTATTCATAGATTAAATTTAACAAAATTTATTATTGAGAAACTGTTTCATTCACAAGAAAGAGATCAAAAGCGTGTAGCAGAAAACATCGATGTTAAAACCATCGGCTTTAACCAATCGATGCGCCATGGAAGTTGGGTAGAAGCGCGGATGGTGTGAAGGAACGAGGCCGTCGCGAGGCTGAGCTGCCCGGTCCCTCGGCGCCGCGCGTGGACTCCGCCGGCCGCAGGGGCTGCGGCGGCGGCGGCAGTGGCGTTGCTGGGCGCTGAGACGGCGCTGAGGCGGGGGTGGTAGCCGAAAAAAACGAGGAACCGATGCCTACGAATGTAAATGAGTCAAATGTGTCTGCAAACGCTGAGTGGTTTCCAAAGAGTCAAGTTTACATACTAATAGAAGTATATCATTAGATTTCTTAACATTCACAATTGAGATTCTTCCAACGGATATATTGCGTTTTTTTTTAATTTTTACATTTCAATATTTCTGTTGTTTGTAAACGTCCACAGTTTTCTACGATATCTCGTCACTTGTAGTGTAGAGTTTCGACGGAAACTAGTTACGAACGTTTCAATGCAGGTACGCACACTTCTGCATGATTCAAACGAGATAAATTTCCAAATAATTCAGTATCCTGATTACTAGTAGCGCCTCTGTACGGGCGCAGTTGGGAGGGCGGAGAGCTGGCCTCTGCTTTCCCCGGCGCGGCGGCCGGCGCGGTCGGGGGGAGGGGGTGCTTCTGCACCACGCAGCTCTCCGGGCCGGCCGTTCCGCTCGGACCAGACTTCAAATCCCGGGAAGACTTGTGTACGAGGAGCGTTCACGCAAAAGAAGAGATGTCCATCAAATTACATTTTTCAGAATTAGCAAAAAACTTATTGTTGACAAGTTATCACCTTTTCAAACAATGTAATGTGCTGCACTGCTTACCACTATTGCTACAATACTCCACATGTACTACTATCAAATCAGTTATTTACCATTATAACGATATTTTAGTTTAAAAATTAAACTTTGCTTTTGCTTGGAAAATTGTGACGTGTTTACTTTTGGCCGAAGCACCTGCGCACATTTATGTTTTTGCAAAAAAGGCCTACCCATTTGCTTGGCATAAACTATTTTCCTGCAGTTTGGCTGTAGCTAATGTAATGCTTTTGGTCTCTAAAAAAATACAAAGAACTAAAAAGAAATTAAAATCTATAAGTGCTAACGATCATCTTCTGAACAACCACAGTTATCTCTCAGTACTCCATTACAGTTTGATTTTAAGCTATTAGTCCATTAAGAACAAAATAATACCATTCTAGACCAAGAGTATCTGAAGAATTCTCTCCCCTTTTCTCCTAAAGGTTCAACCAATAGACCTGCTACTTTTGATCTCTATGCCAATGGTTTACCCCTTTCAAGTAACACCTGACCAAGACTAAATTGTAGCATATTTGTTAATGAAAAAACACATTTGCAAAGGCTCAAAACAGGAACTACATCAAATCTAAAATATTGCTTGCGGGAAAACTTTGACTGTATCAATCTTCTTCCCTTTCAATATTTCTGAATAATGATTCGCTTCACATTTCTGATATTCTGACGTTCTTTTATATACTACTCAATGTCTTTGTGTCCATGAGATATTTTCCCACTCTTCTAATAAATAAAATAGGTCGCTGTTGGGAAGACTTGAACGATGGTATGAACCAGGTTTTTGAATTTATTGCTTGCAACGTCTCTGTGGACATATTACATTTTGCCTGAACCTAGTATGTTTAGAAGTAAATTTATTAGGGATACATTTGCTTTCGCTCCGCCAGAGCTCGTCCTCAGAACGTAAGATGCTACTGCTCATTAGTGTTACTGCACTTATAACTCAATTTTTTGACAACAGACACGTTTGTTTTTGCATGAACGCTCCTCATGCGTGACCATCCCTCTCCACAATGAGTGGGAGAGATTCTTTCGTCTCATCTCCACAACACCCTTTTACAGTAACGGAGTAGCCCACGCCTGTAGCCCTTTACTCCAGCAGCCCACACGAATCTTTTGGACTCTTGAAGCCGATCAAATAATTTTTGGCGCATCCATCCGTATGACGTCGTAGGCTTCCGCGGCAGGAGTCGTGTGGTCTTGGCTATCCGGGTGATGCCGCCTCGAATGGGGACGAGCACGATTGGATGAAACAGCCAGCCAATCGACTTTCCCCCTCCCGATGTTGAAGTGCGGACTTCCAATTGGCTGTGGACGACCGAATGATAAGATGATCAAAACGCCGGCAACAGCCATCGACGCGGCGTCACCCGGATTGCCAAGATCATTCACATTCCATCCGAAAGCGTCCTAGAATTCTAAATTGTGTGTTTTTTATACGTTTAGTATGACTTCGTTAAAAAGAACTTCAATTAAAGTCTTCCACTTACACACTTCCAATCACAAATGTAATAATATACAAAATGCAGGAAATGTGCATATTTAAGGCGTGCGAGATATTTCAAACCAATAGAGCTACAAAAGCTTCAGAGCTACAGAGCTACAAAAAATTTTTATTGCATTATTTCTATCGCTAAATTATATTACTACATAAACCTGCAAAAGAGTCATCAACAGCAAGCATTTTTTCCGCTCCGAAACCAGAACTTTTATCCTCACAGTTAACTTCACGCCACTCATAATGCTACCTCACAGAAGCGCCGTACGGGTCGAACTGTAGGAGACACAATACTAGTAATGCTGCCAAATTATATACTTTCTCGCATTGTTTCTAAATGTTCCGCAACATTATACTACTACATAAACTAACAAAAGTGTTTTCAAGTAGCAAATTGTTTTTCCTCTCCGATTCCGCCACAGGAGAGCCGCATGGGTCGAACTCGGCAAAGGCATAAAAACCTAAAGGCTGGATTCATTCGTCTCCAGTCCGTTCAGATCAACAAAGTAATATCAATTTTGAAGAAAGTTGAACGGTCTAGACGCCAGCGTTGAGCAATGACGACCGGACAGACGGACGGTGTGCAGTCAATCGATGTTTCAGTATCAACCAACAAAACATTAATTCTGGCTACACCACAACTAAGAGAATTTCCCTCTAAATTTAACAACAGGATTTATCCACTTTTTCGTTACCGGAACCCGGCAATAAGGTTTTTATTTTCTGGCGAACTGTCGGCTTTTCTGGCGCACTTTTACATAACTTTCTCTTCTGAATTCGTGAGGTGAGAAGGTAATAATAATTTAGGAACCATTAGCTATATCTAAGTTGGTCCCACGGGTACTGGGTATATACTTTTAAATTTAATGTTGATATATTGATTATTTTACTTAAATAGACACAGATGCCCAAAAAGCCAATAAAATTGATTTGATGGAAATGGCACACCTTTTACAAATCAAATAAGAAAAATCGAATAAATGAAAAATGGTTTCCGTAATTCACATACAAACACTTAAAGTTTATTTACCTTAATTGAATTTTGTGATTAGAATTGCTTCAAATGGTTTTCACATGGAGTCCCCTGATACCGAAAAAGTGTTGTTTTTTTTTCAAAACGTCCGTCCATCCGCCCGTCCGTCCCGAAAAGTGAGTTCTCGATACCGAAAAAGTGTTGTTTTTAACGCCGTTTTTTTAGTTATACAGTAATTACGTAATTGATGGAAGTGAACATCATTTTCCAGTAGCACAGTGTTCGCCCATGTAGTGTATGTGATAGAACAGGGGTAATTTCTCATGTTACGCGACAAAGGGCCAGCGTGCGACACAACGTATGTGCGACCTACAACGCGTCCACTGAGGGTAAATACACCTTTGTAAATATTTTTCTTGGGACGATGAACAATTCTGGAAACTCATCCACTTAAATTGAAGTGGATTGCCACAAAAATATGGAGAGGAAAATAGATAGATTATGGAGTGCTACTGTCCAAATACAACAGTCAGCCGCGCCTCTTGAATCAGGATATTTATATTAAAGGTAATTCAGCACACGTCGTGAAAAAGTTGGGAAAATTTCTCGAAAATCTTTGCGCTGTTAGAGAGTGAGCTCTTGTTAGTTATATGCTGAGTGCTGCCAATGCAGACATTAGCAAATAAATGGTTTCAGATGATGGGTGTTAATAGAAAAATAGATTTGATTTATTTAGGCCTCTTGGCTATTTTTTGCATAAAACTCTATTTACATACATTGTTTACTTCAAGAAGCATACTTTATTAACTATTTCAAAATTAATTTTCTACTTTCATGTACTTTACAATTTTTTAAAATTCTTTAGTTTTATCACAACTTCTTATTCCTCACGGTAATTTATTACATAATTCAAATCCCATTTTTGTTTCTCTTGTTATTTCTTTCAAAATAAAAAAAAGAATAAATCCAATTGCTAAATTTGTTTGTGGGTTATGTGGGTCCGTAATATCGAAAAATCGATTGACGGCAAAACGTCTGTCTGTCCGTCTGAACAACACTAGCGGCAAACTTGCTCAGCTGATTTTCTCCAAAACTGACATTCCCTTTTCGATCTGGCTGTTGGCTCCTGTAATTGCAACCGATACTTTATTTTGGGGGTAGTTAAAAGTAACTCTTGGGACCTCTTCGAAATTTAAAAAAAATGCTCCATTGTTTTTTATTAAACTTTCTTATTGAGTATGGTGAAGGACGTTTAAGAGAATGGTGAAAGTCTTATATTGGTTGAAAACCGACATGAGACGTGATGTTGGTTGAAAACAATTTTTTCTTAAATTACAAAATTTCAAACTTTTTGCGGCGTCTTCTTTCATCTATAATATTAGAGATGGAGGTTTTTTCCCTTCGTGAAGACTCTTTTGTTAAAATATTGAGCACACACAATATTGAGCCGAGTGTTGGGAACCGAAAGGTCCCCTTTAGTTGAAGGGCGGATGCCTGCGCGCGGCGCCGAGCGATGCCAACTATCCGCGGGGCCCGCCCGCGTGTGCGCCGAGAGAGCGCAGCCAGCGCGCTGCAACCGGCTGCGGTGGCGCAGGGCACCCACCCATGTCACTGCAGTGCCTCTGGCCGGCGGTTCCAGCCCGTCAAATTCAGCAGCTGTCTCCGGGGGAATTGTAGCCGTCTACTCTGATCGTTTTCCGTAGTGTCTCGGATCAATACCCGGACGAATGCTGGACCAGTTCCCTAACAAACGGGCCACGGACCGCGCGCGATATTTCCTACCTCTTCCTTGTTCTATCCTCACCCCTTACACACACACTAACATGCACTGCACTACCACACATGCTGGGAGCTTAGAGCTTGTCCCGGTGGGAGATACCTGGTTGAGAAAAACCCTCATCCGAAGTGTAGCTCTGCGCCGCATCTCTTCCACGGGGAAAAGATAATCACCACCACCACCTCCTCCCCCCCACACGTGAAAAACACACTGCACTATCAATGGCCTTCGCAATTGACGCCCCCAATCTCTCGTCCAACTGGCGGCCCGCCGGAGCATTTTGTGACAGACGGCGACTGCTTTGAACAATTTTATTATACCAACCAAAATACAACGTAAAGGTCCTAATTTATTTATATATTTCTGACTGTTCTTTAGGTCCAAACAATTATTGAAGAGGTTGACAGTAGATTTAAAGAAATCAAAGATTTAAAAACAAGCATTCGTCTCTTCAGCAATCCTTTTGACTTTAATATTGAAGAACAAGAACCTCGCGTTCAACTGGAACTGTGTGAACTACAAGAGGATCCTTTCTGTCAGAGAAAGGAAGAAAATAGTCCCGATTGTTTCAAACTCTTTCGTGAAAAAAGATTTCCTATCCCGCGAGACTTTGGGCTGAGGATGACATCAATGTTTGGCTGTACATACATTTGTGGAAGTGTTTCTTCAACTATGAATTTTATTAAAAATAAACATAGAAGTAGCCTCACTGATTCTTCACTTACACACTTAGTGAGACTGGCTACAACGGAGCTGAAAGTGGACGTGAATTATTTGATAAATGAAGCTGAACGCCCTCAATCTTGTCACTGAACACTTGCACTATTCATATCACTTTTATTTCATGACATATTAATTGTCTCGTTTTATGTACATTAATCATTAAGGATGTTAAATAAAAGTCTATCTAGTACATATTTGTTTCAGAATAGTTTCTATTTATGGTACAAAACAGTTTGTATTACGGTGCGGCACGTGGCTCAACTAGAATTTGATATGAGGCCCGAAAGCCGTTCTAAGTTAAACACCCCCGCTCTAATCAATCAGTCCAAAGGACGGAACAATCGGTCTGACGGCTAGAGATAATGAAACGGAATGACCCAACAACTGTATCAGACAGGGTTGGTCTTAAGACAAAATTGTTGCCTGGATGGTGAGTTAGTTTTGACGTGTTAATACAGTCAACTCGTCGGCAGACCGCCTCGCACGACACTCGTGGCTCCCCCCGCCGTCGACGGCCCAAGGTTGAAACGCTGAGCGAAAGACGACGTAAAAATGTGGGAATGAAAAGTCGATTTACTTGAGACTGGCGGAAATAACGAACAAATTTTATATTCCTGCCGCACATTCAGCGCGGGAAAAAACTGCAGCTGATACATCTTATTTTAGAAACTAGTGTTGCTAAAACAGTACGACTCTCGGCAGCAGTAATATTTATCTAATACTATTTATACCATAATTCTCTCCAAATTATTTTTTGTAAACCTCATTTTAAATCGTAGAACATTTGGTGCGAAAAATAAGCAGAATGCAAGAAAGTAAAATATTTAAAAGTTAATAA
>BOPP01000045.1:198321-230271 GCA_017312745.1 Gryllus bimaculatus
TGTAATTCCATCTTCACCTCATGCCTTGTGGTTTTTGAGTCTTTTGATGTGGGAGTGGATTTTGTCTTGACTTGGTGGTGCCGAGTCTTCATCTGTGTGGTCAGGTTGTTTCTTTGGGAATCTCCTTGTAGGATCCGCACAATTCAAAAGTTGTGAGAAGTATTTAGCCAGCTCTTGGCAACTTTCCTTGTTCGTTAATGCCAATTTTCCATCTTGCTTTCTAAAACATAAGTTGTGTGGTGTGTATCCCTTGATTTGGTTGGCGAATACCTTGTAGAAGTCGTGCGTGTTATTGTTTCGGAAGTTATCTTCGATCGACGTCACTTGGTCATTGGTGTATTTCCGTTTGATTTGTCTTAAAGTTTTGGATGTCTCTTTTCGTACTTCGAGGAAGATCTTGTGTTTCTTTTTCAGATTTGTTACTGGTGTAATTTTGGAAAGCGTTTTTTCTGTTATTGAAGGCAACTTCGCATTCTTGATTCCACCAGGGATGTTTCGGTCTTTTGGAGAGGGGAATCAAGGATTTGGCAGTCTCTATGATCTTGTCCTTGAAATTTTCCCAGTTTTTTGCGGGTTGTTCTTCCCATTTTTCAGCAATTTTGGAGTCTTAGATTTTGTGTGTGTCGAATTTTGAAATCGTTGGAAATTTCATGTTGAATTTTCTCTTGGGGGTAAATTTGATCTTGATTCGGGAAAGGTAACGGTCGGAAACTATGTTTGCTCCTTTGCGGACTTGTTCATCGTGAATTTCTTTCTGGTAGAAGTAAGAGATTGCAACATGGTCGATTTGGAATTCTCCTAATTGTTGGATGGGGAAGCGCCATGTTTTCTGTTTCTTGGGGGATTTTCGTAGTGAGATTGACATAATTTTTAGGTTGTTCTGTTGGCATAACTCGATGAGCCGGGTGCAATTTTTGTTAGTGAATTTGTGTGCAGGGTAATTGCCTACTGTTTTTTTGTATCTGTATTCTCTGCCAATATGTGTATTAAAATCTCCGAGGAGAATTTTGGACATTTTATTTCCGAGTTCTTCCCAGAATTTGTCAGTCTTTCCGAGTTCTTTTTTGTTGACTGCATTTGTGGGCGCGTGAACATCGATGAACGTGTAATTCGTATTCGTATGTTTGATCCTCATGGTCATGAGTCGGTTATTGATGGGTTTCACGCCGTTTACTGAATCTAGGACCTTTTTGTCTACAACAAAGGCCATGCCGAATAGAGATGTACCTTTGCAAACCTTTTTCTTAGTTCCACTTTTGAACATCCTGTAGTTGTTGTAGTCGATTGTTTCTGAGTCAGTGAAGCGTGTTTCTTGTAGGGCGAGAATTTGGATTTTCTGTTTGGTAAGTTCTGTTTTGAGATTGGTGTAGTTTACCGATTTTTAATCAGGTTCTTTCGTGGAAGTTTTACCAGAGCACTACGACTGGCTTCTCGTACAGGTTAAGCTCCCAGAATCCGAATGCTGGGTTGCCGTCTGTTGACGGGTGGATCGTCACCTTGGGTACTTTTGATTTTGCTTGTCGAATCATTGTTGCTTGTGATTGATATCCAGCTGATGCTGGTTGGGTAAGAACAAGGATTGTTAGCTTTCCTGGAGCAGTAGTTGCAGCATATCCTCTGGATGAACAGACACTGACAAGTTTGCGGGTGGTCCAGCTACAACGTCTATTGAATTTTCTTTGGCTTAGTTTTGGTCCTCCCTGAGTATTTTATTCCTCAGTCCCGCCAATATCTGGTGAAGGCATTCCTATCCGCCACCTGGGGAGGCGCCGGATGGGAGATAGCACTCCGCACGGGCTTATTATTATTAATAATATTAATATAATAATATAATAGCGCCTGGTTTTTAATCCCATTAAGAGCAAAGGCCTCCTGCATACAGAGTGGGTGACAAATTCTTTCAATTATTGTAGTTTGGTATTTATTATTCGCTAGTCACTTTCAGATATTCTGTCTCTTTCTAAATAATTTTTAAATTATAAAACTAAACATAACCAAATCTGTATTAACTGGTAGTAATAAAATAACGAAACATGGCACGACACCTAACAACGTTAATGTGTGATGTAAAGGTTAACGGATCACATAAACAATGTTCAATAGTTATGGGTCAAAGAAACGTACACTGACAATTCCACCCGTCCGCGGTGCATTGTCTGGTCAAACCCTTCCCCAGTCGATTTTCTCCAAAATTAATATTCCACAATCGATCTAAACGAACTCGGGTTCGAAACAGCTCTTTTGATTTTAGAGGATAGCTTTACATGAAGCCTCAATTAGATTGTCGAAACTTTCTAAAAATTGATCCAAATTTTGTGATTACACAGGTCTCATTTTTGATAAAATGCCGATATTTTCTAAAATGGCACAAGTTCAATTCTTTTGGCGTCTTCCTACCACCACGTTATTGGACATAAAGTTTTTTCAAAAAAATCTGTTATTAAAAGAAGATCTTTTAGTAAGGTCATGTACAATTTTTAGAATATACGAGTAGTTACTGTGTATTTTGGGCGTGAAATTTAGACAAGTCTTCAACAAATGTTTGTGTCAAGAATGGCTCCATTTATTTCTCTTCTCGTATGTATCAAAGGAAGGTAAAAAAGTGGCGCTAGTCTTATTTCCTGCGAACTATTTATATTTTTGAAAATTGCATAAAGGTAATATTGTTAAACTTCGAAAATTGATGTGAAAGATTCTTGTCTTTGTAAAACTGTTCTAAAATCTCACATTTATAAAAGGTCACGTCCATTCTTCTTGTTTTAAAAAACGAGTAGTTTCATGCAATTTCTCCTCAAGTAAATACAATTTTAAAAAAACACGTTTTATAAAAAAAACTCTCCAATTGTTTTTCTTTAAATCTTTTTCACAGTTAGAACAAGGTACACCTGAAAGAATGGCGTAGGTCGTATTTTCGTTATCATCTCTGAATTTTTGAAAATTGGAAAAGTTATAAAAAATGCAAGAAATTTGTGCTGTTGTAACACCACTAGTTTTATTGGAGACAACGTTACAAATTGTGCAGTCACAGTTAATTTAGAGGCAGACGAATATAGAAAGGCGAGAAGAAATTCTTCACTTCTCTCTTTTTCGACTTAATTTAACTCTTTTTCTTTTTTTCGCGTATCTTTCAACTCGGACCACGCGTACATTCTTCTTTAGCAAGTACAAGTACTTTTCTGAGGGGGAGTCAGCATTTTAGTTGAAACCCGATTTTTATCTCCCAACGTTGTTAACCCTGGGTGTACGGACGACGAGATGATGATGATGATGATGATGATGATGATGGTGGTGAGGGATGATAGAACGGCACACACATATTGACATACACAAATACACCCATGCCCGAGGCGGCACTCGAACCCGCGATCTTTTGGTCCGAATCCGCTTCGGCACTACTGCTCCGACGATCTCGGCCATCTAACAGGCATTTAACTCGAATGATATACAAGTTGATGTTTAAATAAAATTTTAAACATCAAGTAAATTAAAGTAAAATAAAATTTCATTAAAAAGTATTTTTTTAAATAAATGGTTGATGAGGTCTTTAAAAAAACACATCTGAAGAGAGAATCGCAACAAGAAAACAGTTTTAAAATGTCTAGTCCAGGGAGATCTACAAATAAAGCATCATTATGAAACGCTTAGAGAAAATATATTTTTTTAAGATGGGTTATGTTAACAGATTCACTAATTTATGGACAATTTTGAGACACACTTGAGAAAAAGAAGATCAGTAGATTCACAAGAGACAGAATTTAGAAAAGTAAGAACCAACGACAGTGTCATGTGCAATTTTTATCAGCTAAGTGCGAAAATGAATCAGTTGCAGGGCGGAGACTCCAGTGAGAGTTACAATCCAAAATCTGTGAAGTACAGGAAGATATTACGTTTTTGAATCGTTTGATTGAAAGTTTAGCAAACAGGAAAAGCATCTTCTCAGTTCCACCATTTTAATCGTTACAGCAGTACTGGTTATTCGAATCATCATTCTTCTGGTTTAAATGAATTTCCGTATTGTTTATTGAAAATTTGTGTACCTGCCTTTAAATAATCGATAACTCACATTTTCAATGCTTCTTTATGCACAGGAATATTTCCATATACTTTCAAAACAGCAAAAATTAAGTCACTTTTTAAAAAGGGAACAAAAATTAAATTCAAAGTTACCGGCTAATTTATCTTTTGTCAGTTTTCTCGAAAATATTAGAGAAGCTTTTTTACACGCGAATGGAAACTTTTCTCAGAAAAAACGAAGCGTTTTCAGACTTGCAACATGGTTTTAGAAAATTAAAATGTACGGAAATGTCATTGTTGATGCGGCGACATATTGCTTTGATGAGTTGGGAGAGCATTAGCAGAAACTGCAATGAGCATCGCCTTCTGTGTTCTCATCAGACGAGAGAGGTCTGCGAAAAACGAAATGTAATTGACAAAGAGTATTACTTTACCGAAAGAATAAATGAGTATTGAAGAGATTGTCATAGTTACCTCTATCTGGATAAAAATAAACGTTTTCCATACGAATGTGCCGCGTATTGGCATTTGAGGTCACGGAGACTGCAGAAATGTGCTGGGAATTTCTTGGCAGCGTACCGAATTAAACTTTCCATGCGCTCAATACACGTTTCACTTAGTTTCGATGCAGGATCTCTACGAAAATGCTAGCGGCTTCTTTGTTTTTCTAACAATGGGAGCTCATCGCGTTTGATATGGACAAAATTGAATTCTGGGAAATCTGACAATGAGGTAAATCTTTCGTCGCAGCCGCCCAGAAGGTGGTGCGATCTATAGGTGACTTTTTTTAACTAGTTGAAAGAACTTGACAATCGATTTCAAAGAACCGTGTACAAAACATGTGTATTGGTCTATTGGGAGGGAATTCCCTCGGTTTTCCCTCAAAGAGGTGTTCGAAGCGAGGCGCCATATTTGAATTAATTTGTCGGTCCGTGTACTAACAACTATTTTTCTTAAAGACGTTGCTTCATCAATGGACCAAAATGAAGCACTCATTCGAATATTTTTAGATCTTTCGAATACTTTTGGCATTATTGACCATAACATATTGCTATCAAAATCATCTCGTCGGATTCGTGGTATCGCTCTTGATTTGATAACCTCTACTTTAAACATCGATCTCAAAGAGTAGAACTTGTCTATTAAAAACGGAAGAACTGTTCTGTTTGCCGATGACACGAATGTTTTTTGCAAAAAAGAAACAATAAATAGTATGATTTCAGAAGTTTCCGATTTTTGTAGTAAAATATTAAGGAAGTTACAGAAGAAAAAAATATTTCAATGCGTTTTTGCATTTTGAATGATCAATCGTGTGCTTCATTAAAAATGAACAATATGCAATTGACAATTTACAATATGCAATATATTATAAGGTAACCATTGTCTTGTCTATTTATATACAAATCTGTAATACTGGTCAAAACTGTGTTATTTAGAAGTGGGAACAACTTTTTCTGCAATGCTAATAGTTATCATTACATCTCACGTCGTAGAAATCACGTTCATCAAGTGTCAATATCTGAAATCCACATACAATACATGTACGAGACTTAACAACGCATTGCCAATTAAACAATTTACAATTATCGCATTAAACAATTGAAGTCGGTTCACAAATTTAAGTTAAAAGTAAAATATTTTCTGCTGCATAACTGTAACTATACAATTAGAGACTACACTTTTCATTCAAAGGGAAAATAATGTTTATTTTAACAAAACTATCATATATAATGTTTACATTTGTATAGTATAACTTAAAAAAACTTGTAACAAATAATGTACTCAAGCATCCGGGTCAATGACCCCATCTCCTTCAGGAGTTTATCCAGATTCTCTGATACATTAAGCAAATAGAAATACCCTTATATATTGACGTACTATTATAAAAAATAAAGCAGAGTAATAATTATTTCATTAAATATCCGAACAGCAATGACATTTACTCGAGTAATTTGCATAAAAGGAGTGTAGAATAAAGTGATAAAAAATTGATCACAATTTATAATTCAATATAACTTTTAAATGTAAGTTTAATTCATGAAATGTTTTCTATAATGCAATCTTTAATTTGATATAACTGTTAATGTCTTTGAAGTTGCTTGAGGTTTCATGCTAGCCTGAATAAGTATGAATGATCAAATTACTGAAATGAAATTATAATGAAATACTTGGTGGCTTGTCATTTCTAGCGAAAGTATGTTAAGGTTTTCCACGGATGTAAGGTTTTCAAAGGATGTAAGGTTTTCAAAGGATGTAAACCTTTTCAAAAGTTAGCTATTTTCGTACTGATATTTTAGTACATGCACCTTTTCATGGGATTCCTATATTTTGCCACCTTTTCCCTTTTTTATGCTTCAGCACTTATCTTCTCGATTCTTTTCTGCGTTTTTAGACGATTCGACAGTAAAATGTATTGTTCTCTTCTGAAAATCTCAATTTAATCAGAAGTCAACAATATTATATAAATATTAAAATATATTTTAGGTAAATCACCAGTAACTTATATTCCGGCAAGAATGGTCAATCTGTAGCTTTAAACGCATATTAAAATTTCAGCAGTGTTGCTGCAACTGTTTAACCCTTTCCCGCTGGATTAAAAGCGCAGCTCCGGACTTTCAAATGGGTGTGCAGAAATTCACTTGACTAGGACCTGAAGATAATGTTTACCCTCACCACCGTGTCGACGTCAACGCTAAAAGAGCATTGGCAATTCATGTTGGTTTAGAGGGGAACAAGGCCGAGTGAGGGGGAGTTGCCAGCGCCGCAGAGCCTCCAGGTTTCCCCTCGCGCGAGTGCTCGTGCGGGGCAGTTGGGAGCGGAGTGAGGGGGAGTTGCCAGCGCCGCAGAGCCTCCAGGTTTCCCGTCGCGCGAGTGCTCGTGCGGGGCAGCTGGCGCGCCCGCCTAGCGCGTTCTGCTTCGCCAGCGCGGGGGAAAACAGTTCGGTCAGTAATGTATATTGTTTAACAGTTCCTATCTTTTACAATGTTGGATAAAGTGAAATCACCTCTTACAAACTCAGTAAATAAGAAAAATTGCAAAATGATAGAGTATATTCGAGAAACTGAGTTTATGTAACTGGTTTTAACCGTAATACACTTGTTTCAGCCGCACCTTTTCCCCACCTATTACAGCCATAATTTGCACCTCAAAATCCTTTCCCTACTCATTACATAACTATCACGAGAAGGAGATCAAGAAGAAAATCAAGTGACAGAAGAAGAAGAAGAAGAAGAAGAAGAAGACGAAGAAGGATAAGCGGGGAGCGCGATGGTGATGGGGGGAGCAGTCCCCTTCGCTGTCACCGTCTGGGGCCGCCAGGACCTCCTTATTGATTCATTTGTCGCCCGCGTCCGCCCCCGCCCCCGCTGCGCTCTCCTGAACAATGAACCTCCGCCTGTCAATCTCTCGCAGCTGGGGCGAGCGGAAGGACCGGAAGGAAGCGCGGGGGCGGCGGCCGGATTAAAGTTGCATGGGCGGTGTGTGAAGTTGAGCGCTGAAACATGCATGCGGAAGCGAGACGTCGATAGGCTAGGTAGCGGCGCCCCGTCGCGCCAAACTCCTCGCGACGCCCCGCGCGACTAGTGCTACCAACGATGCGCCGGAAAAAAAAGTATTACTTTTCAACCAACCACGGCCGTCGCTCTCGCCTGCTGTTATCAGTGCGCCGTTACAACAAGCAACAATGGCCGGACATTCGTATGACCTACACATTTTGTAAATCAGCATTCTTGGTACCGCCAGCAACAAAATGCAAATTGAAAGAAAAATATAATTAAATATATGATATTCATCAAAACTAGTTTGTACACGAATTACTCGTCATTCCTGGGCCTTAATATGCAAAGCGAAAAAGATTTATTTGAATTTATAAAATATTACTTATACCGTTCTGGTTTTTATCCATTCATTTAACGTGCTGCAAATAATGGTAAAGTTGGGATTTATTTACGTTTGTTCCCTTTGTAGTAATAAAAAGGAGTTAATGTTTCTGCCTACTGAAATAATGTAATTAATAAACGATCCACCTAAGGCCACCATCGTTTGAATTGGTTTTGGCTTTTTTACAAGTGATCGCTGAAATTGCAATTTTACATTAAGTAACCGTTCCCAATGATGCGAGAAAGTACGTGCTCTGGTAGAACCCATCGGTTTTGTTAATTTTGGGGCTTGGATAGCTCAAGTATACTTAAAACAATGGTGCAGGTCTCATTTTCGTTGAAATTTCTGATTTTATATAATTTGCAAAAGGCCAACATTTTTCTTGGACCCCCAAAAGATGGTTTTTAAGTACACAACTTCTGAGAGTAAATAATTTACTATTCATATGAACAAGATTTACCCACATTTTCTTTACTAGAGTCTGGCAAAAAGGATTCTTTCTATCGAAAATTGCGGCGCACGATTTCAATATCTTCTACTCTTACGAAGGAAGGACGAAAAAGTTAAAAATGTAAGGTGCAACTCCTGATGGATGTTATTTTCTACTACAGCCACTATTACCTGAAATTAGGTGAAATATTGAAGAAAGTCTGTGCATTTACAATCTTGTACTCTACAAAATACCGTTCAATTCTTGTACATTTGTATTAGAATAAAATTGTGCAGTCGAAATTATCATAGAGGAGTATGTCATTAGCACTATGTTACAAGCTACAAATGACAAAATTAACCTACAATTATTTTACGGGGTGGAAACGAAGAAAGTTTTTCAAGCCCTCAACTGCAAACCGTAAATATCGGCATCCAATCTTCCGAGCAACAAAGCGATAACGACTCGTGTCATTTCATCGCCACCTTGGCGTCTTGTTTCGCTGCCATCACAGCTGTCGTCTTCCAAAGCTATAGAACTGGGGCACACGGGGGCACCGATAGATCGCAGCGCTAAAAAATGGGAAACCCTTTTTTTGGAAATTTCTCAGAATCTTGTGGACAGACCCGCAAACAAATCATCGGCAGTTTATGATCAGTAGCAGCCCTACCAAGAGACTGGCACTGCATTGGCTCGACTGGTCACGGGCAGGAGTCTAACCGTGAGTGGCGCACACAGGTTATTCGAATTCGAACTATATAAGGACTATATTAATACATGTTTAAAATGGCGTCAAAACGTAGTGAAACGTTTTTATTCATTAATCGTTATTTTACTTCATTGATGAGCACATTTTCTAGTTCAATAATTTACTCATTTTTTTTTCCATGCGAGGACACTATTCTGACTCCTCGTAAATTACCATTATTGTTTATTCTCTCCACTATGCGATTTGGAACGCTTGTCCTGTTTATAACTCGACAGCCCGCTGCGGACCTTGGCCACCCAGCGGAGGCCCAGCCTCTCGGCCTCGGGATAAGGGACTCGTATGCTTAGAACGAAGGCATTCCTCCCCGCGTACACTGGTCTTCATAACCTCCGTGTGGGCGTTGTCGTCGTCACAGAGCAATAGATACTGGGTCATTTGTAAGGAAAACGCATTATTTTGTCCCGGACGGGAATCGAACCCGGGGTTGCGCCGTGGAAAGCGAACAGGCTAACCAACGAGCCGCCGAGGCCTTTTGGAATGCTAGCCTTAGTAAAGGCAATGAGCATGCAAATTTAGAACCTTAAATCGGATTGGAACGTCAGTTCAATTGACTTCTTATATTACATATTTACTTATTACATTACATGTTATATAAAATATATTACTAATTTCTCATCAATTGAAAAAACAAAATTACCTGTCAGAAGATGTTATTTATTTTAATCCCTCTTCGAATGTGTAATAAAGGACCCTCTATCTCGCAACATGAACTGGTAATGAAACCGCAGCAGCCTCAATGTCTCCCCCCCCCCTTCTCACCTGCCTCGGTGGATATTGAACAGGTCGCCTGCCGGGCCAATCGGTGACCGCGAATCGCGTATCTCACAAACATGTGGCGTAAAAATATAACTCCGCTAATAATAAAAATAAATCGCTAAGGAGAACTAGTAGTGCTGCGGATGGTACAGACATTTTTATAACATCATTTTGATGGCGCCGCGCGTACCGTCTCCGGTTCACCACGGAACCACCACAGGGAATGGTTCGTTTCCCCCTGCTTACTCTCTACTAATTATTGATGCCAATATCGAGGGCTGCCCGGCCGCACTGCTGGGCTCACACATACACACACACACACACACACACACACTTATTACCATATTTACTAAGCACATGCTATGGAATAGAATTTTGGAATATCTTAGGTGACTACAGGTATTGATGAACCACTTTTGAAGGTCTTATGTCTTTTTTCACCGAGACAAATATTGATTTTAATTCCGAATGCATTTCTTTATCTTCGTATTCAGTATGCACATTTTTATAACTAGAGAAAATTGTTTGTTGCTAGTGTCGGCATAAGCATGGAATTGCCTTTCGTTATCAAACAATTTTCAAACCACCGCACGCCCCTCTTCAATCGTGGTCATTTTGATTTTCAGTTTGTTAGATTTTAGTTCAGTACAAAGGTTACTTTTTACTTTCCCGTATACGTAGTACAGGAAAAGTTATGTAATGCTGCGGAAAATCGATTTCGAGATTTCGACGGAAATACACGTTTTGGGGTTCCCTGATAGCGAAAAATGTTGGTGTTTTTTTTTTTTCCCAAAATGTTTGTCTGTCCGTCCGTCCGTCTGTCCAAGGGCACCGGAAAACGGCTAATTTTCGACACAAAAAAGGTCTTCCAACACGACGTGTACTTATAATTCATGTTTTGTGGGTCCTTGATACCGAAAAATCAAGTCTGTCCACTGGCGGCCCGCGGTACCGTTTATTGTGGCTCCTGGAAAGTTATTAGACAAATGTGAAAGTCCCTTTCATCCCTGTCAAGAGATAAATTTGCGCGACTAGTGCAAGCGCCCTGTCGAGATCATTTGATAGAAAAATAGGTTACGTTTAGGTATAAGATTTTTTTCTTGTAAATTCAGAATTTCAAATCCATTCCAATTTAACTACTCTGAGCATTGAAGAGCTTGATATCGCACATAGTTCCATCCTGTTACGTTCCCGTTGTGCATCTATTAGAATTATTTCCTTACATCTATTATGCATTTACCTGAGACTCAAACCCTAACAAATTTTGAAATATTAATATTTTCAACACGAGCGGCGTTGCCCCTGGAAAATGTATGTTGGATCGTGGGACTGACGTTCCTCCTGTACAGGATGGGAAACATATTTATCGTTATGTTATTGGTAATAGGAGGGAAAATTATCTTTCTTAATCTACATACCAAAAGAAGGCAGACATTTTTCAACTGTATTGTAACGTTTCTCCGTGGTGAATTAAAACACATTCAGGAAATGTTTAAACAAAAACGTTTATTCGTAAACAATGCTACACTATAAATACTTGATTTATTTACAGATATATTACACAGTTCTTGTGTTCTTCACTTGATTATTTTCCTTATATACGTCTCCCTTCTCTTGATTCTCCGTTGCACTGTCCACGGACAACTGCGCTGACCACAATTCCCTGCGCAAACCACAATTCCCTGCCCAGACCACAATTCACCGCGAAGACCACAATTCACTGCGCAGAGCACAATTCACTGCGCAGACAAGGGTTCACTGCACTGCTGTTTACCGCACACTTCACAGCTCAGCTTCCACTTCAGACACACTGGCGGACTGACTGCTTACTACTGCTACTACTTGACTATTTACTGTTACTGATTACATACACTGACCCGCGGCTACTTACTGACCCGCGGCTGACTGCTCTACTCGCGGCTGCTTACTTCCGACTGACTACTAGCGGCCGTCGGCAGCGGCGAATTTATACCTGTCAAGCGCTCGTCTCGACACTCCCGCGCACTTGCTCCACCTTTCCACGCGACTCGCGAATAGTCCGGAACCGTCCAGTTCGATGGGAAGGGGGGTGCCGGCAGATGACGCAATCCGCGCAACGCATTCCCGCAGGTGATGCAATATTCGTTACAGTACATTCAGTACCGTGATCGGTGGTACTGTTCTTTATTCGGCGGCGTTAATCTTCGCCGTTGCTACTTTCCTCTTTGACGTCACCGATAAAATTGTTACGCAAAACAAAAAACATTCTATACAATAACAAAAGACTGTAAATTTACAATCACATTTAATAACAAAATATTTACCTTGTATCATTCATCCCGGGCACATCATAGTTTTGATGGCCATGTACATTGTTTAAGCTTTACTAGATGTACTACAATACTTGGCCTTTTTATAAATTTATTCCATACGCGCGGATAATATTTGCAGAATGTTCACTTCCCTGACTGCGATAGCGTTGCCGTCGCCTCACAAATCCGTTGCCATATTACCATAAAGTTCCATCAGCTGGGCTCACTGTTCCATATTTCCACACATCCTATGCGTTGCTACGCAACCTATTAAATGCCGTATTTCTGGCTCCCAATACACATTCTCTCTGATAACAATTCACTCTCTCCAAAACACAGCAACTTATCAGTATGTGCTAGCACGCGTCGTCGGCTCGGAATCTATCATCCCTCTGTCTCCTTTTGTGACAGTCCAGTCTTTTGGTTGTTTTTTCAACAATAAAAACCTCTCTTTCCTCTGTCACCGAGATCTTTTGGAACATTTGATATTTTCCTTACCTCTATTCTGATTTGGCGCTTTTCAGAGGTTCTGAAAATTTTGCCTTTTAATTCGCCGTGTTCCCCCAAAATTCATTGCCCTCTGGTTTACCTGCTTTGCCGAAATTCCAACTTATTTCATAAGCCACTTTCATCATTTGCCTATATTCAATTATCTTCCTGTGCTCTTTAAGTTCTTCTTCTAAATTTTGGTCCCCCTCTTTTCGAATTGCTTCCGGATGTTTCTTAAAATGTTTATTTTTCTAACATTCGTTTTCTAGTTCAAAAGTTTCCGTGTTATTTAACGAGAATATAAATGTCGGTTCCGCGTTAACATTGTCGCTTGTTCCTTCTACCGACTTATTTCTTAAACATTATTTTCGAAAACAATAATATTTACTTCTCTTGCGTAAGGTTACAAATCCCCCTTCCTCCGTATCAGAGCAGCCGGGCAAACTGCCGATATCAACCACTCGGGGAAGTGAGACAAGGACCGCCTGAATAATGAAAATGTAGCCCGCAACTGTATTAAATGTTTTAGTTGTGGCCCTTGAGAACGTGGAAGTTGGACATCCCTGTTCCAGGCATAGAAGAAGAGGATTCGTCCAGAAACTGCTGAGTGGAAAGGGAGCGTTTCGAAACAAAATTATCAATGGATTACTTTGTGTTTCCTGGTGCGTAATCTGCTCTGCTAATGAGTCGCGTAAGTGTAGTGAATGTTATGTTCCTCTTCCACTAGAACGTGAGGTCACGCAGTACAACATTCCTGGTCTTGTCTTTCCGACAGCGCCGCCTCATCGCCCAAACCGAGCTCCAACTGGCCCCCGAGCGCCGCGTTCGTTCCGGCTTGGGCTGAACGATGTTTTTGAAAACCATTTGTGATTGTATTTCGAAAACTTAAAACTTTTCTGTGAAAATATGCTCAAAATCGAGCAGTGTCAGAAACCCTCGAACGATATTTTCTCAAAAACGGGTGCAAATCTTTCAATGAAAATTTGCATGTAGAACTGTTTTCATTCTCCAGCTCTAATATTTCAATTGTGCTATTAGCGGACCAAAAACTAAAAATTGTTGAAAAAATATATTTTGGCTGCCAAGAAATGGCAGTTGTGAAGAGAGAGTGTCAATATCCAAAAGCTTAAGAAATTAGAAAACTAACTGGTGCGAGAAAGCCTGTGCCATTCTATAGTACAACTAGCTTTTTTCTTAAATTAATTAGATGCAATCCTAAAGATTAACAATAGCAAACTTTGTAACAGTACACTTACTTTGTTTCAGTAATAGCTTATATATCGTTCGAAATAGTCATCTTTAAAAGGTAAATGTAAGGAAATTTACAGGCGTGGGATAGCAAGATGTAGGTTAGGTAACGAAATGAGTCCAAGTAAACATTGGCTGAATAGTGAGAGGGAAAAATGTAGATGTGAGATGGAAGAGGAAGATGGGGAACGTATTTTTGAGAGATGTCTGGTTTTTGAGGAAGGAAAAATGTGAGCAAGGTGGAATATTAGGGATAATGGGACGTGGTTATTAGAGGACAAAGGTGACAAGATCAGTTTGTTTGATAAATACAGGATTGGGTTTAACATGTAGCGTATGACTTAGTGAGTTTGTGTTTATTATGAATATGTGTGACATTCAACTGTTGTATTTACAAAATAAAATTCATTCATTCTTGCGTAATAACGTTATAGAGGAACCAGAAACGTGCTTTCCCTTTTCCTCCCGTGTCCAGGCTTCAAGCGCGCTGGGGGAGGGGTGGGGCGAGGACGCGCGAGCGAGCAAACGCGCTGCGTGTCAGCGCGGGGATGTTGGGCGATTAGCGCTGCGACGCGTCCACGCGCCGCACGCACGACTGGCGCGTTGTTGCGCCCTGGCCGGCGAGGCGCAACTAGTCAACTCGCCTTTCCACATACTATTGAAGCTTAATTCGCTAATTAAGACCTCGGTGGTTCGTTGGTTAGAGTGCTGCTAAAAACTAATACGGGAAAGTCTGTGCCATTCTGTAACCACTGGTTTTGAGCAGCATTACATAACTCTCCCTACTCTACGTTTATTTCGTACTCCGTATATACGTATGGAAACGGGAAAGTAAAAAATATATTAAAAGTACAATTATTTAGAGATTGTTAATAAAAATGTTTGATAATAATCAGAAACTTATTCAGAGTAGTGAATACCCGACAAATAATAAATAACTCTAATTTGAAGTATCCTGACAGGGGAGAAAATTCTGTCCTGGCCATGAGCGTTTGAATATCTAGCTACGCCTCTGCCCTATCTATGTGTCCGAAATCGAGGTTCAAGGAGGAAACTAAGAGTTTTAAATGAACAAACGTATTTTCAATGTCATCATCTTTATAATCTCTTCGGGGTTTAGGAGAGTATTTTGTTCCGTCTTCAGCAAACCATCTTATCTTGGACAGCCGACTTCTATTTTACTTCGAGATCGATAGTGTTGTATTTGTTTTTGGATGCGGCCACTTTTCATTCTACTTGCTGAGGTGGCTCATTGGTTAACGTGCTCCCTTTCCGCGGCGCAATACTGGGTTCGGTTCCCGGTCAGGGCCAATATAACTGCGCTTTCTTACAAATGTCCCAATATTTATTGATGTGTGACAATAATAAAACCCACTGTAAGGTTAAGAATACCTAACCGTGCTGACCTCACGAACCCTTTATCCCATGGCCGGGAGGCTTGGCAACCGCTGGTCGGCCATGGCCCGAATCGGGCTGTCGAACCAAAGAATTTAAATTCGTTAATTCTGATAGTAAATAGATGTGGGAAACGTCGTTTCTCAATATTTAAAAAAAAGTATTGCGTATTACCCTACTTCCTCATGACATTTCAACAAGTTGATATAACATTTCTACCCTTAACCTTGGAATATTTGTGAACGTGGTGCTTCCCCCCATTAAATGTATCTCAGTCACTTGCTTTTACACATTTCTTACGTCTTCTTCACATTCGTAATGTCGCATTGCCATCAGTTTCACACATAACTTACTAATGAATTATCATGGATAACTAACATTTAGGTTCTACTCATTTTCGAGTAAATATTTTGAAAAGTATTAATGTATTTCCTAATGGATATGTAGTTTTATTGAAAAGCATTTATCTACGTTAAAAATTAATGCAAAAGTCTGCCTGTAGAGGATTTTCTCACTAGTTGAAACACGTTGGTATCTGTATAAGCATATATGCGAGACGTCGAGATTCTTTGCAGATTGGAAAATATAATAAAAGGGAAGCAAAACTTGGGGAAGGAAACCATTAACAAAGCTGCCGACAAAATGCGATTTATTCATAGAATGAGAATGAATAAAACGGAACTAATTTACTAAACCTCTAAAGTTATACGTAGATTGTCTTGTTAGCAGAATGAAAGTCGTCAAAGTTTAATGAAATTACAACTCTCTTATTCAATTTTACTCAATTTCTGTTTTGTTCTTAATACTCCAACTTCAATTTTCGCAAATTTACATTTATTAAGCAGCTAAAATATTCAGGACGAATTTCGAGACCAACAAACTTGGCATAAATCTGGAAGATGTAGACTACGCAGAATCTCAATTCCATTGTTTAAGAAAAAGTGAAAATTCTATGACAATTTTATCAGGCACCAAGTATAAAGTTCTGGAAAGTCACAGTAGTGGTAGTTGAAGTTAAATGAACAATTTGAAGTGACAACTAGAAAGATTGCATTTGTGGTAAGAAAGCTGGAAAAGGTCTTAATAAAACGAAAATCATTTGCATTATGAAAACGTTTGCTATGAGGTACCGTTCTTTAAATTTCAATTTCAAAAATAATGAAATTGAAATATTGACGGTGATATTTAATGAGAAAATATTGTTCCTTAAATTTTCAAGAAATGTACATGACCTTAATGAAGGAACAAATTATGCCCAACAAATTTTATTTTAAGGAAAAATCTGTATGTTTAATTTTGTAGTTGTAGGAAGACCCAAAAAATCCAAACTTTTGCAATTTTTGAAAATTCAGAGTTAACCGTAAAAATTAGTTATATGCGATCTCTATAAGTGTATATCACTTTATTCTTACAAGAAACTTAAAGAAAAAATGAGGAGCCATTTTTGAGAAAATGTTGATGCCAATGTAAAGTACCTCAAAAACTAATGAATTATTTTCAGAATCGCAGAGCTTTGATTCAGGCCAAATGGACAAGGGTTTCTTCAATTTGAAAAAATTCTTACGCATGGTTTACACGCTAGTGTTCTTCACAGATCGACAGACGGACTGACAGACGGGGAGACAGATGGACAGACAGTCGGACGGACGGACTGACGGATTGACTGACGGTCTGATTTACTGACGGATTGAAAGATGGACGGAAACACGGACGGACGGAAAGACGGAGAATCAGAAAGATGGAATGACGGACGGAAAGACGGACAGACAGAAGGACGGACGAACGTTTTGAAAAAAAAACGCTTTTTCGGTCAGGGGAGTCCAAAACGTGTATTTCCGTTGAAATTTTGAAATCGATTTTCCGCAGCATTACATAACGTTCGTTATAGTAAGTATATTACTCCGTATATACGTATATATACGGGAAAGTAAAAAAATGATGCGCATATATTCCATTTTTCCAGTGCATTATATTTAAAGGACTAGTGTACACTTTGGAAAAGAGGGCACATTTTCAATTACTTACTAAATTTTCTCCAAACAATAGTTGCACTACTCCTACTATCTCTTATCAAACATACTTTAACTTTTTCACATTTCCTCTTTTTTTAAAGTCATGATAATTCTCATTTCAACCTTGCTTTCGTATCTGAATTTAGATCAAATAGAAGTTTGTCTTTGAAGATCTTTACGTCTTTACTCCCAGATAGTTCGATGATTACATGAAACAAAGATTGGCTATTCACTGTTCACAAAAATCAATACATCTACTGAGCTAAAAATGTTTAACTCTGAAGCATATATTGATGAATTATTTGCCAGCGTAGGAGTAAGGAAGTCATTGACTTGGGGGTTAATTTAATATTT
This sequence comes from Gryllus bimaculatus, assembly GCA_017312745.1. Taxonomy (NCBI): domain Eukaryota; kingdom Metazoa; phylum Arthropoda; class Insecta; order Orthoptera; family Gryllidae; genus Gryllus; species Gryllus bimaculatus. The sequence continues at coordinate 215,959 of BOPP01000045.1, forward strand.
TTTCCTTTATTGAAAATGCTTACATTTGTTACATTTAATTTATTCTAATGCTGAAAAAAGTTTGTAGTAACCAAGTAAAGGCTTATGAAGAAATTGCGAAAAAACCCTCAAAGAGAAAAAAAGTTAGCGAGTACTGAAAAATAAGCAAAATTAAAATTTAACAAGTACATGTACAAGAATTGCATAATGATCATTTGATTGACTTATTTGGTATATTTCTCAGAAAGTGCGATCTTTCGTAAAAAAAAGTGCAATTCTCTTAAACTACGAATTATGTCATGAACATACATGGCCTTTAAAATTTATATTTGGTCACCCAAGTGACGAACCTTTTTGCCACGCCTCGCGTGGACTTAAGTTCCTGTAAATGATAATAAAAATTTAGGGGCGCTTCAACAGCTAAGGCCATTGGCGTCCGTAACAAATTATTTTAAAAACAGGCACTGTAACAGTACCAAACTAAAACATTTTTAATACAACGTAAAATGTGAGTAAAACTGAAAATGGACGTGTTCAATTATAAAAAGATTAGACACAAAATAGCCAACAAAACACTTTAAAATCACCAACTAAGAGCCAAATAATTGGTATAATTCTCTTTTCTCAGATAATGCTGTACTTGCCAGTCTCTCATAAAGAGCTAAAAAGCATGCAGAAAGATGCTTCGTCATTTCCAAGTACCTCTGCTACAGAGCTAGCAAGGTGAAGCCTTCGGCGGCTATCCGAAGATATGGCCAATAATCTCCAGCGTAGACTCACGAGATGAGGAAGACTCTATGGAGTCCTAGATTCTCGTGAGTTTGAAACCCGAGTTCTGTCACTCTGCTTTGCACTGAGACAACGTTTGACGAACAGCTTGGTATCGTTTGATGTGACTGTGAGGATGTGTATCTCAGGTTTCTTCGTGGCGAGCTTTGTTGCTTGGGCAGCAATTTTGTTTCCTATTACCCCAACGTGACCAGGAATCCAGCAAAAAAAAACAAATTATAACGAAGAATTTAAAAATGATGAATTTGATGTTGAAGTTCCTCTACAGAAAATGTTAGTTTTTATTTGTAAATATTTAATTAACCAGTTCTAAAACATTGCAAACGTTTCGATAACATTACCACCCTGTTCCAAGTCTGCTGTTAGCCAACTAAATATTTTTCCACAGAAGGATGGCTGAACGATGGGAAGTCAATCATATTTTCTTTCCGATAAAGAGGATACTCCAATTCTTCATTAAACAATTCTTTATTCCGATTTAACTTTCTTATTAAACGAGAACAACACTGCAAAGTCGCAAACTACTTCAAGTAACCGTTCGCGGGCCAACCCTAATTGGAAGACTTCCCTAACACTTAACCTACTTACCCTACCCTGTTAGCCACATGGGCGTGTCCTTGCTAAATCAAAAGTTGCACGGAATGACCTCTGCGGTGACCTAGACCACTGTCTACAGGGAGGTCATCTGCCACTCATTCGGTGCAGAATGCGAAGCACATTGACATCTCGCAGTTCAAAAAAAGTTTCCCACCCGTCAAAGTTGCCCCAAATCTCTATGACGGAATGCATGTCAAGTGCAGTAAGATCCAGCCCAGGAGCGGATACCCAGTGTGGCGAAACAAACCGCCCTGACATTACTAGCTAACCGGGCCCTTCAGTCTTTCTGTGTTTGCCCATCCTAATCTATTACTAGGTACTTAATTTACATTTCAAGCAACATTATACTCGTATATTTTAGCATTTCACTCAATCATGTATCTTAAAATGTAAATAAGTATCAAGCTATATTAATTATGTTAATTATTAAATGAACTGATGAACAATTAAAGCGAAAATTTAATATTAATTAATTCAATTTTTTGTTAAAATAATCACAACAAACTTTTCGAACTGTGCCAAATGCATTTTTCAAGATGACAGAATTCATTTTGCTGTATTCTTTTCTTGTTTTTACAAAAATTACACAAATATAATTTTTTGATCTATCTCTTACGCCTTTAATATGCACATTTCCAGCAATTTGTGAACACCATTGCATTTATGTCTTGCAGTGCTTGACTTCACGTGAAGTTTTTCGAAAAATCACAAATTTTCTGTGAAAATGAGCTTTAAATTTCAAATTTACAGTAGCGCTTAAAAATGGCTCCAAATGTTTCCAAGAAAATTGCCATTATGATGATATTTTACTGTTCTTTAATATTCTTAAAAGGTTATTGCCGTTATTAGGAAACCGAAAAATGAAGAAAAAATTCAAAAAATGTACTTTGGGCTGCGATTGATGGCAGCTGACATGAGTACGTGGCAAGTCCAACTAGCTATCACAGACCAAAGAAAATAGAAAACAAATACCGGAAAGTCTTTGCCATTCTGTAGCACCACTAGTTTCATTTTGTTAGCATTTTATAATGAACACGTAGTTTTAGCACGCAATTTAGTTTTATTGGGAGCTGCTTTATTTTAATTGGGCAATATTTTTTGAGATTTAAAAGCTCTATGTTAATCGCATTTTTTGGCCGATTAAATAGTAGCTCAACCAGTGTTGCCAGATGTGTTTAGCTGCCATGTTCGTTTCAGTTTCCGCCGAAAATCCGCTGAATTGGTTTTAAATTTCCCGCCTAAATCCGCTAAACGTAAAATTATTTTTCTATATTTAAATGTTGTATTAATTTATTCTATTAAAACAAAAATATGATTTCGAAATATAGTGGCTGTATTGAACCTGTAATTCAATTTTTAGATAGTATAGAATGCATTACTTGGGTGAAAATTTGCAAAATAATAACAATTGATTTCAGGTAGTATATAATTTATTGTATAAGTATTATATTATTAATTCTTGCTAGTAACATGGAGTTAGAAATTTTCAAAATATAACTCTGTGCAAGACAACTCATTAATAGAGGTTAAAGAAAACTGATGCTTTACTAACTTTATTAATTTCCGCCGTTTATTCCGCTGTCCGCGAAACTCTTTTTTTTCCGCCGTACGAGTTCAAAATCCGCTGAAAACGGCGGGAATTCCGCCGATATGGCAACACTGAGCTCAACAATCGTTAAACAATGTTTTCATTATTGTTTTCACCACATTATAATATTTTTGAGTCCTTGTTCACATTTTCCGTCCTAAGACTTCCAAAAGCCCATTTCCCAAGACATCGCACTTTCCTGTTGGCAACCGTCTTTTCTACGACGCGAAGTGTCGAATTCAAGCAGTCCAGGTGAAAAAAAAAAATGAATTTTCAAGTATTTAAAGCGACATTTTTTAACATATCTCAATAGTAGAACGTCCATTGTATCCGACGACTATATGTTTTCGAAAAATTGAAAGAGACGGTGGTAATTCATGTCTGCACTTGCTCGAACTGCCCACGGCCGCGCGCAGTCCTAAAATACGATTTGCTTCGGTGCATCGAGTTTGCTCCAAGTGTGTGCCTCGTAAGTGCTGCTGAATGTCTGATTCGTTATTGGATCGGGAAGTACATGTTTTGCTTTCTAGTGACTAGTGCTTATTATTTATTAGTGTGTATCTAGTCATAGAAAAATATTGAAAAGGTGAGTGTTGTTCATTTCTAGCGACACTTTATTTGTAAAATTTGAGTAGTTTTAACATAGTATTTCACCTAATTCTACGTCAAGGCCATGTTTATATTAAAGCTGGTATCGTAGGGTATTCAAGTAATAAACAAGTTGTGAAAACTTGCGCAGTCCTTTTTATTTAATCTTAACAAAATGGCGGTCTCATTTTTCCGGAATACTGTTTTTGAAATATGAGTCCAAAACTCGAAGAATTCGTAGTTTGATGCTATTTTCGAACATGTTGTTCAAGAAATGGAAGAAATTGAATATTCAGAAACTGCCTTAAAGGACAATAAGCAGATGATTAGGAATTTCTGTTACATTACCAAATGGGAAGGGCTAGCTATGCATCGACAGCAATTTCTGGACACTGATTCTTTGCTGAATAAAAATATTTCATTTTCACTCAGATCTGTCCCGAGTTCATCGAAACTAGATATACGTACCTACATCTGGACCCGCCCATCCAACAAAACCTTTCAGTGCGTGTAGTCAAAGGGCTAAAAAGGAAGCTAAAAGAGATTCAACATTCCTACTTGATCATTGCATCGCAGAATAGGGGTGCAACAATTAACAAGGCGAGAAAGTGCTTATTTGAAGATCAGGCTCTTGCGTTAATGGTGGATGTAGCCTAGATCTTTCGACTCGGCAGTGCCCTCGAATCTGGTTATGGTTTTCCGTGGTCTTGCCTTTTAATAAATACTAATAATATTTAAATACATATTACCGCAAAAATTCCTAATTTTACCTTTGTATTTTTGCATACAATCACTGAAATCTCCTGTTATTGTTTGACACAGAATAGAAAAGCTGATTTTTTTCTTAAACGAAACATGGCAGTCGATTCTGAGTTGAAACAAAATGCATTACGTGATATGTTCTTCTTTAAGGTAAATTTGCAACAGCAAATATTGGTAAATTAAAAAAGAGCGGTGATTCTCGAAGATGTTCTCTAGCAGCTCTGAGTTGCATCCTGACTACAAATACCGTTCATTGCTTATTGTACAATATTTTTGCAGACGGAAAGACAGACGTGATTTCGCAGTGAGAAGAGTAAAGAAATACGAGCGAATCAAAAATTGCTAGTGGCCGCCGCTTTCCGTCCTGAGGGACATGTAGATCTTCAGACCGCGCGCGTATAGAAAAGGGCGCATTTACTACAGAGTTAACCTTCCTCCCACACCTTTAAAATCTACGAGCCAAAGAGAAAACTTTTAGAGTATACGTGTACCAAACTTCACCAAAATACGACGTATGGTTACGAATATATTAATTTTTTTCCACCTAGATTGTCTAAACGTGTGTACTTATGCGACGGCGGATTTCCTTTCGTTGCGCTACAAAATAACTTAATTTAGACACTATAACCACGGCTATCAGATGGCGATAGATGGCTGCTGGCAAGAGTACGTCGCGAGTTTGAATAGCTAGCCAAGACCAAAGGAAATAGAAAACAAAGTCTGTGCCATTCTGTAGCACCAGTAGTTTTTCGATTACTAAAGAGAGATTTATTACTCTACGTTATCGCGCTGTAATTGAAACATTTTTAAATATACTTCTTAAAAAATGCTTGCTTAACGTATAAATTTTCCAGTGAAAAGAATTATTAAATTACGTTTCAATTGCTAATGGATTGTTATTTTTTGTAGTTTTATGGTAACAAGTAAGGTTCATCCGCTTGCAAGATACTGGTGAAAATTTGGCTTCTTGCTCTACATTAAGGGTGTGTTCACGCGGATTCAAAAGTTATCAATTGAACATATCACTTTTCAAATTATGATAACAGTTGCTGTTTACGTTGTAAGCTGTGAGAGGTATTTTAGCAGGTTCAAAGTAATACAATTCTATTTATGAGCTTTTGTGGGACAAAAAATATTGTGTGGTCATTCTCTGTTTGACTTTAATTCTGCTACTGACGAATTTGCATCAGAATAATCAAGATAAGAGAATTTCTAGTCTTCACAAAAATTGTAATGTTATCGTCTTTATTAATATCACGGTTATATACGATATTAGTAATTAAGAATTCTTATTGATAGTTGTCACTTTAGTTTATGTAGTAGTTTTTATTAAATTATTCTTTAATGTACATTAAGTATATAATATATTTTTACTTTCTAGCGCTTAAGAAGGAACTTCTTAAGAAGAAAAAGTTATGTTATGCTGCGCGAAAAAAAACAGCGAATTTTCGGCCGAAAACTCTTATTACAGGGCCCTAGTAGCAAAAAAGTGAATAAATCCAGTTACTACTCGTAAATTTATAAAAAAAATCCTCTAACACGTGGTGTAGCCAGAATCCATGATTTGCAAAACGTCTGTCTCTCTGTCTGAGAACAACGCTAGCGACGGAACGGCCAATTCAGCCGTTTAAGAGAATGATGCAGGTCTCATGTTCGTTTTTCGAAAATTGCAAATGTTCAAACTTTTGGTTTTGGATTTTATTCCGATTTGCCCCAGAAACACAGAATCTGTGGGGGAATCCACGAGAATCTAAGATCTGATACGCCTAGCGAATGTACCGTGGGATTGTTTTCCTTTTCCTTCTTTATTTCTTCCTTCACTAATTGTTTTAAATTTTGGCCATTTTCCCCCTTTAGTTTCTCTTCCCTTTCTCTGATATTTTCCCCGTCAATAGCGCCTAATTTCTCGAATTTGTCGTGGATTTGACTGACTTCTGTGCTAAGTTTGGGTTCGATTCTAGTCAATTTGCCGCTCATGTCTGTCCTAACCTCGGCAATATTTCCGGTAACTGACTCGCAGCACGCTTCTACTTTGCTGTCACATGCCTGGAGCTTCTGGCTAATTTCTGACTGAATATTCCCAAGACTCGCTTTTACTTCGGCCCTCGGATTCTCTAATTCTTGACTCAAGTTTCCTACATTATTTTCAATTTCCCCGCATCTACCCTAGAGCTGGTTCTGCAATGTTCCGGTCTCGCAATTAAATATTGCTACTAATTTCTCTAATTTTACAGCGTTGTCAGCTAAGCAACTGTCCAGCCGGTCAAATCTTTGTAAATGTTTTGTGAGAATTTCTATACTTTCTGAGCGTTTCTTGTAACTTTCAGAAATTTGTTCGTTAAGTTCTGAAAGTTGTTTCGAGAGGATTTCGTGATTCTCTGAAATTTGTTTCGTCAGGATTTCTATACTTTCTGAATTTTTTTTGGTATTTCTGAATTTTTTCCTTACTCTCTGAAATTTTCGTGAGGATTCGCATGATGTCATCTTTAGGAGTGGTGAGTCTGCATGGGCGGTGGATTTTTCCCTGAACTACTCGCATCCATCTACTGACACATTCGGACGCCTGAATTTGGTGGTCCCGCCATTTTTACTGGTTGTCGCCGCCGTGAAGCGCACACGAGAACCAACACCAATACACTCACACTAGTGATGTTCATAAATAACAATAATAAATAACATCAATCGACCAGTCACATATTGTTTTTATTTTTGTATAATGTCCTTTTCCAATGACCATTTTATAAGTACAAAAAATATTTGAAATTCAATATTTTAAGTTCGCCGTGGAAACGCAACTAGTTAAGGCTGCCAGTTCTGAGCGCCATCATAGGGTGGTTGTGGTGGTGAAATAGAAATAAATTTCAATAACTATAATAAAAAAATAAATTATATTAATAGATTATTGTACAAGTTGCAAATGAATTGACTAATATTAAACATCGGAGACGGGCACAGGCAGAATGCCTTTTTTACCTTTCAAGAAAAACACTGCTCATTATATAGCCTAGCATGGAAATGATGCGCAAACGCACGCTGAGAGGTTGCGCGTGCGTCTGGAGCTCTGTTGCCGATGACAATTACCTGATCACATGGCCTGACGCAAATATTAAACCACGTGTCGTGGCGAGCCGTTGTGCTAAGACAGACGCGGAGATGATGCTCTCTGGCCCCTTATCTCTCGGACATCTGCTGCCACACTCTCTGATCTAATCCCTTGTAGATCAACTGACCGTAATAGGCTTCCCGATTGCGATAAGACTGAATGAGTAGCGTGGGCGCAGATGGCGCGGCGCCGTTAAATGAGTTGAAGGGATGAACACCGGGGCCCACCTCTGATTCCATATGATAAAGACGCTTCCGGCCGGCTGGGCGGGCATTGGTTTACGGACTAGGTGGAGAGACAATCACAGGATTTGTCTTCAGGTTGGCTGCGCTGCTGATGTTCCGGGAACGAGACTCCGCCGTGCTAGCGTCCTCTGTAGTTTACAGCCTACGGATAATTCATTTTTTGGGCTCTCGGTTCTAACCTGGTCAACCGCCGAGCGCAAAACTGCCCGAATGTTCAGGCTCAACACCCCTTACCTCCCCCGCAACGGTACTTTCCACACGAAGACCCTTAAACGTTCTGTGCTCCTCATGTTAACGAACGCCGATCAGTGGGAAAAGCAATTGTAAACACTTCCACATCATCTCTGGGCGAAGGGAAATGCGGCGGTTGCGGCACCGGTTATAGCCTGTCTGGTCCTTTTTCCCTTCTACCTCGGGGTAAAAACTAAGCAATTTCGTAAACAATTTCTTTCTCATTTATTCTAATATTAGGGTGTATGGTGATAGGATATATAACGAAATTAATGGATATTCAAATAAACGAATTTTGATCACCTTGGTAGTAAGACAAAGTTTATTCGACAAACTTACCAGGGAAGTTACATATATAAATACAAGAAGGAAAGATTGAATCAAAAGAAATGAACAGTAGATTAAAATTGAAAGGGAGGCTTACAACTAGACAATGTAGTACAAAATTAGTTTATAGCTAGCAGATTTACGGCGTTGTCCCTGAGTGAACCTTTCTTGTAGCCTAGGCGGCACCGGCTTTGACGCATCGCTTCAAATAATGGTATATTGCCCAGTTACTTTGCCTGAAACCAGTCCTGGCAGAGTGTTCTGTAGGCCCGGGTGGGCGCGGTAGGCGAGATCGCAGTGAATATCGTTGTCGGGGCGGCGCGTACGCCTCACGCAACGGGGCTGCGGCGGTCAGTGGGGCGTCCTGGCGGCCGTCCGTACGTGGCATAGACGGGTCTTCCCCCCTCCGGAGACTGCTGGTCTGGCGGAGACTTTTTGATACGGTTACATATGCGCCGCCGAGTCGAGGTGCTGGAGGCACACAATAGATATCGTTCTCTCTTCGAACTATGTAGCGAAATCTCTCTTCAAATCAAATTTCAGAGTTTGCGAATCCTGCAGCGAATAGCATTAAATAAGGAATTCGCCAATTCCTATGCTTTTGAGTGCTTTTTATTGACGTCAGTTTTAAACACATTTACACATTTGCTATTGAATAATTTTTGGCGATTTTTTAGAAGTATCAAAAGTCCGTCCGTAATCTTTGGTTGTGAAAGAATTCATTATACAGCCCATGACAATTGCATTGAATACTACAATGAGTAACTCTAGATCAATGCTGGGAGAAGTGTGATCGCTGCTCGAATTGCCACTGGCAAGAAATATGTGTTAAGTAGTTTTGCATTTTTCACATTTCTTCGCACATTCTGCTAGAATCTTTTCGAAAGTTGTAGGTGCAATGGATACAATTCGAACGCTCGCAGACAGTTAAGTTGAAATTCTAAGAGTAACTTTCGTGCGTTGGGTGACGCCTCTCAGTTATACAAGGGGAGTTTTGTCAGAGTTGGATTTGTGTCTGATTCCTTATACGCTAGTAGAATATGGCGTCGCCGACGCTGTAAACACATTTTAAAAGCTATCTCTTATGTGTTGACATTCTCTTTATACTTCATTTTGGTCATGCTTAGTTTTGTGTCTCAAATATGTTCATAATAGTATCTGGCATTGGAAATTCGCCATGAATCCTAGTTGTTTATGTCAATACTCCCGTTTCAAATTCCCAACACGCCAATGACGTAGTATAATATCCTCAAAACGGGACGTGTAATATGGTATTGATTGTCAATTTCAAAATTACTATGCCGTAAATATACTTGCAGAATTATATATGCTACTTGTTTGTAAGCACATATTTTAAAGGTTTTCGATAATCATTCACAAAATGTGGCATAAAAAGATCACCTGTAAGCTGTTCTGCGTTATATTTCAGATGTAAGAGCGTTCTCAAAATGAGTTCGAAAAATTCGTTGCAAATCTAGACAAGTACATTTGAATCCTTTTCGTTTATTGGGCTTCACTCTTAATTTTTCTCCCTAATGTTGAAGAGATTTAAATACATAACCTCATCTAATGTGTGTTCACATCTATTTTATGCAATTCTATCATCGTTTTGGGTATGCGAAATCTAAATATAAATTAAAAGAGTGTGTTTTTGTACGTTTTAATGTGAAATAAGAATTAGTTTAAATTTAATAAGAAGTTAGGGTCATATTCATTTGAAAATCGATATTTGAAACACTTAACATCGTAAAAGTGAGGAAATCGGATCACGTTAGAGAACTTCATTATGTAGCAATACTTAAGGTTTTTTGTTTTTCTTCTGATTCACTGCAAATTTCTTCAATTTAATAAGTTCCAAGGTAATACTGCTCGTAGGAGTTTTTGCAAATATTTATTTTTTATCATACGATAATACAAATGAAATCTTCGCGCGATTCTTTTAAGATTTAGCTTAGAAATGGCAACGGAAAGTGTGTTGCTATCATGCCTCGAAAGAAAATTATGACGTCGAGGCAATCAAATTACCGATTGGTGCAGGGGATTAAATAAAGTCTCGCTACAATCTGCCGTATTCAAGACGCTGGGCAGGTGGTGTGTGTGTGTTAAATCGCCTTCTACGCAACTAAGATCGTAGCGCTAAATACGAAATTTTTAGAATCTTCTGGCCGGATCGCGTAAAACAATTATGTTTCCTGGGGAGGACGCGAGACGCTTCGAATGACACTTCGTATGACTCGATTGGTGCGCGGGAACTAACACAGGGTGAAAGTCTAACCCTGAGTGACGGATCCCGACACACATTCATTTTTCGCGCCTAATGTGATTCGATTGTCGATGAGTTGTACAAGAGACGGCTCAGATGTGTTCATATGGACAGAAACTGCGGTTAATAATTTTACGCAATCCTCACTGATACTAGAAAGTATGTACCACTAGTTTAATATTATGTTACTTATTTTTCGTGTCCTGAGGCTTTAAATTGTTAGTTCTTAATGACATTACTGCTTTTGGGAAGGTGTAGTTAATTTTACGTCGAGGATTATAGTTGGGTTTTTTAGTTGAACGAATATGACACGTTTTTGCCGGAGCATACACGCAATACTCTACAACATCGATTTTTACTTTTAAAACAAAGAGTAGCTTCATCTTTGTGTACATTCCACGCTTACAAAACGTTGTTTAAAAAGGCGAAAAAAGCTTCATTCTGTATCACAACCTTGAACTGTATGCATTCTCCTAATCTCCATGTTAAAGCATTGCAAGTCCGTTATGTCGAGCCTAGGTTTGCCTACTTCCGCATCCATTAAATTTCACACAGATTTCGAGGTGTTACTTGATTCTGAATACCAATGCATGCTAGGGATTAGATGTACACATGTGAGCTAAATTTTCAAAACAAAAGGAAGTTTCAAGAGGGTCTCGTTTTGTAGAACTTTAATTAAAGGGTGAAAACTCTACCTCCCCTTGCCCCACATATGTCCTTGAATCTCCCTTCCCCATACGTTTATTCCGCATGCTCCCAACATGTTCCCTCCCGTTCTCTCAGAATATTTCCCGCCTTTATCCCAAATGTTTCACCTTAAGTTCACTCATATGTTCTCCATATATTTCTTCTAATATTCCTCACATGTAGTTCATATACTCTCAACATGTTTTCGCACATTTTAATCCGGAAATTAAACTGCAAATTTAAAAACATTGTGTAAGTGATTTTTGATTACAAAATACTTCTATAAACTTGACGACGGCGAGTGGTACAATGGATCTCCTCCTGGATAGAACAGGGTGGTCTGAATAGCTAGAGAATTCTCAAGACCAGAAATCCCCAAAAAATAATAGAAGGGCCCCAAAGATAATTCGCAAAAAAATACGATCTCCAAACAACGTAACTTTTTTAGTGAAAATAGCTTAATGCTGAGAACTCTACTTCCAGCGTTTTTAGTAAAGGGTTAACGCCGCAGAACACACCGTTTTCGAGTTTCACACGATGGAAACATGAATTGAAGCGTAACGTGTTGTGGGTTGCATAAGCGCATCATGATTCAAATTTGCCACAATTTGTGAACTTTTGTTTTTTGCCTCAGACCTAACGTCGGTCACAGGAACTTCCCTGATCAGTATCTCCCAGCTGCCAAGCATGCTCTCAGCTCACGATCGGTCTCCTGGATTTGTGGTAGCAGAGCGTATTAGTGTAAGAATGCAACTAGAGGATTTTGTGTAGACGGTTTCTTACAACGGGTCAAAACCAGTCATATTTCCCATTGTATGTGGAAGGGATGGTTTAGTCATTGTAGAACATCCAACAAGTAATTGTTTTTTCTCCAGCATCTGTTATTATTGTTGTTACATAAAACGCTACGAGCGAAGTGCGGCAATGACGAGGGTCGGAGGCACCGAAGCATTGCCTACACCCTCCTTCCCCTTAACAGTCGCATGAAGGTAAGACATACGGTAATTTGGCCACATTGAGGTAATTTTTAACCTAAGGCTGCTCTCCTTGTCGATTGGCTAGCTGAACTGGAGTATCTCTGTGTTGAGTTTACTTTTATTAGTTTCAATTTTTAAAGGATGTAAATATCTGGCAAAACCAACTGTATACTAATGAATTGACGAAATGAATAACCAAACGAAATTAAAGTGTAATACAGAAACAAAAAAGCTGTAACTACAGAATATATTAACGTGAATTCTTTATTTGACGTCGTATTATAAAAAGAATGTAGAGAATCGTCAGTGTAGGTAAAAAAATCGTTTTTTAGTGTCAACGTTTTGGCCTTCCTCAGGACTATAAATATACAATAACATAAAGATAAATATAAAAGTAGGGCATTTGATTAACTCTCTTTATCATTACATAAGAAAACCAACATATTAAAAATACAATTTGCAACAAAATTGTGTAAATAAAATAAAATTGGTTCATGGGATTCGTCATTGTAGGGAGAGAAACAATTACTTGTGCCAACGTTTCGAAATATTTAATTTCTTCTTCTGGGCTCACTAATAATCATAATGGTAAAGTCACATTTCAAGCCACCACACCACATATAGTTGCTGCTATGTAACTCCACATATAGTTGCTGAAGCACGTAGGTCGTCAAGTGTGAATCGTGCCAACACAAAATGTATTACATATTGTAGCGGTACGATATTATTTAAATAAATTAAATAGAATAAAGTAGAACTTAAGGAAGAATTTTTACTGAGGAAGGACCTTCGGCGTCACGCGCACACCCCCCTTTTTTGCAACAGCCACCAGCCCCCTGACCCACTTCGGCATTTATGGCACCCCGACTGCCGGAGAGAAGGGTGAATTGTCTGGCGCTCCGCTGCGACCCCGTCCGGAGCGTTTTCGCGACGCTTGTCACCGTGATCGGGAAAGCACAAAATAATTCAGTTGCTGGGAAGTCCCTTCAGAGACGTGGCCTACTTTCTAGACGACTGAGAAAGACACAATGGAGGGACGGAAAGAGAGAATGGAAATTTTCCAGGATCTGCCGGAGCTTATTGGCCAAACTTTGAGTAAGACGCCATCACCTTTGGCCAATAGCGACGTGACCGTCAAAGAGAACTCGAAACATACGAGGAGAAAGGGTGGGGGAATGAAAAATCAACCTCGCACTGAGGGAGATACAAATCGACACTAGGGCGGGAGGCATTCGCGCGGACAGAGGTGGGTGCACCTCTGCGAGACTTCAGGGGAGGCAATCGCGAAGATAGGTGGGTGCACCTCTGGGGACAGGCATTCACTCGAAGTTTCTACTCGAGAGGAAGTGCAAAGGCACTTACGAGGGGATTGGCGAATCCATTGTCACTGCTTATTAGCTGCAAAATTCGCATTCACTGAAATTTATTCGAGAGGAATCGCAGACGCAGCGGGAGACATTGTTGTGTGCTCCGCACCTGTGATCGGGAGCCGATACCCCCCGGCCATCTATAAGCTCCGCCGAAGCAGCCTCCAGACGACCCTCCGCTGACGTCACTGACCGCCGCAGACGCCGCCAGCCGCCGCCGACGCCCCTGTGGTGAGGGGGCGTACACGACCGCATTCCTGGGAAGGCTATCCTGGCCACCCACGACCTCCGCCGCGCCCGCACGGGCCCACTCCAGCACATCTGCGACGGAGGGTTCCCAGGCAACGTAATCAGGGTCAATAAACCCTTAAAGACTATTGTCAAAGCGGTGCCGCACCGAGGCATAGAAAGGTCCTCAGAGACAAACTTGTAATTGTAGCTATGGAATAATTTTCGTAGCACTCTACTTTAGTTGTAAGTTCTTCTCAATTTCTAATTTTTTATTTTTTATTCACAATCTTTTTTTATCAATGTAACTTCCCTGGTACAGACATTGTCCTGAATAAATTTTATTTTTCTTTACCAGTAACCAAATTGTTTTCTTTAAATGTCAATGAATTTATCTTGTAATTCCTTCCATCACCTAGTGTTAAGGTAGGAAAGGGTAGTAGAACGGACTGAGCTAGCACCGAGCCGCTACCGCGCATTTCCGACGATCCCACGTCGCCGGGACTGCATGGGGGTGTAACAATATGTCACTTAATATACTCCTAACAACAGGTAATTAGTAGTTCTGCATTGGGGTATAGC
>BOPP01000045.1:247549-267523 GCA_017312745.1 Gryllus bimaculatus
GGTTCATGGTGGTGGATGGGACTAGCCTAGAATACTGCCGCCTAACCGACACGTACAGGGCATAACGATACTACGGGCCCACAATCACACTGGGCGGATCTATTCTATCATTACCAGCATGCCAGCATCCTCTGTATTTGCTAAGTGTTTTAAACACACCACAGGTGTCTTACAGGACAGGCAATCCAGCAAAAGTTTCGGCGGGGAATCTAAGTGTTAAGAGGTCACGGAAAAAATCGCTGGTTCGGAGATGCTCTGAGTAATTTGCTTATTTATTTTCGTTTAGATTTCATGGGTTGCTGGATACCTTGGGCTGGGTCGTGCGTTTCAACGCCAGGTCGGACGTGTTTTAGCGGTTGCTCCTCGCGCGGAGAGATACAGAGCGAATGTGAGGGTTGCTACTGGGCTATTCACGAGTATTCGGGCTTGTCATCGGGGGCGTGGCTGCTGCGCTTTTCCTCGTGCGGGCGCTCTGCCCCCTTGCATACGTTGAACGGGGTAGCGGCTGGGAGCAGCGGCTGAGAGGCAGCCAGCGTTGTGTGCGACACGATTGCGGATACCTATTATTAATTGGACGCGTCGAACCGTATCCAGGACCTGAAGTTGAAGTTTCACGCCAATTCAGCCCATCTTGTGTCTAGAAGGATCTGACAAATAACAAGCCCTAAATATCCGCGCGCGCAAAGCCAGCTGCGAAATGTGGTGATGTACTGTGGTAATCCCAGATGATAAGACGAGTTGTAGTAACATGAGAGCACAGTGGTAAAAAACGGCACAAAGTGGTTTTGCGCAAGTAAGTGCAAAGAAAGGAGAGTGGCGGTCAAACTAATCTATTCATATTGGAAGAGAAACTGGAAGCTGCATACTTCTTACAAATCCAGGAGTTGAGGAGTAAAACGCATCTCTCGAGAAACAAACTCTCGATGGCCCTGCTACAGGTAGGAAGACGCCGCACTCTAGACCAATTGTACACGTCTGCGACCTAAGACCTCCTTTGTGCAACGATTTGCACCGGCCAAGCCGGGAAAAAGAAAAAAAAACAACCCCCCCCGAATTTTCTCGTTATGGTGGACTTCGATAGTGCGATCCTATTGTATGGCAATCGTCAACCAACACATGGATGTTGTTGTGTCTACCGGGGAAATCCAATAACCGGTAGGCTGCGGCACGTGCGTATGGTTAGAAATAGGATTGATCTTGGCGAACGCCAAGACAACCGTAAGTTGTAGCAATGATCTTGTGTCTATAAACTTCTTAATGTCTAGTCCTGAGGAGCAAGTGATCATTCCTAATAACTTCCCTCTTTTGTGTGTGAACCAAGTCAAACTAATGGGTGATAAAATGCGCGCTGCATCCTTTCGTAACGTGAGGGAATAGCACGAAGAGAAATTCACCTAAAGGCAGAAATATAGTATTGTGTGGGCAATTGCTTCAGTGCGTCCTGGCATGCATATATCTCACCATTGTGGGTACGGCGTTTGAATGTTAGTCATCGACCGTAATGTTGACCGTAGGTTGGATGGCGCTAAGAGAAGGAGTCGCTGTTTCAATTCTGTGGACCCCCAAATTTCGTTGGCTGCGGTGGACTGGTGATTTCGAGTCGGTGGACAGACGGTTGCACCTAGAATCGCTCGGGGGGTCCACAAAGCGGGATTGAAGTCTACTTCATCTGCGTATAGGAAGGGCCCGACGACAATCTCCCCAGGCACAGGTATCAAAAGTGAGAGCCGAATGCGTGGCGGGCAAGGCAAGTCATCTCCAGCACTTGTATGGGTTTGCGCGGGAGGATGTCGGTCAGAACGGACAGCCGGGCCCGCAGGGGCACAGGACGGGAACGGCGACGTGCACATGGTGACCGCAGTGACGGCGGCTGAGGGCACGAGGGCAATGATAACGGCGGCGGTCAGCGGTAACTCAGGCGGACGAAGGCCGTCGGCGAGGAGAATGGTGGAACGCCCGGCAGTTGACGTGCCCGGACGACGCTAGTTGGGCGGGGTGGGCGGGGGCGTGGTGTGGCTGGCAACGTGATGAGAACGCGCGGACTTATCGCCCGGACAGGCGGATGCTGGGAATGATCTGGTCGAGAACGACGTGCGTGGCATCTAGAATAGAAGAACACGCAGAAGGTGCGTTCCCTCTTGGTTATTCGCATTACGGGATCAATTGTCAAAGGAGTATTTACATCCGAACTCAGTTTGCAACGACTTAATAGAGTAGAAACCCGTGTAAATCAGGGAAAGGTGGATAAATAGAACTGTCATTATTGGATGGAGATTTTAACCATTTACCATCTTCAGCATGATGAGCTGGGAAGACAGCGATGTAGGGGCTGTAAGGGCGCCGGCAAAATCCAACGCCTCATTAACTCGCAACTGGTGCTGGGAAAACTTGGCTTAATTAGCCTCGAGGTTAGTTGACAACCGCATACCCGCGATAATTAGCTCTTACTGGGAAAAGGTTTTCCCTTGAGAGAATTAAAGACGGGCAGGTGGTATTCCAAATTTTATGTTAGCCGCTGCGAGGGTTAATGTCTCGTAACTACGAAAAATTAAGCAATTTTTCGGGCGCTTGGGGCGTTCTAGGCGAGGCGATGTTACGAAGAACAGATCTGTCAAAGTTTTAAGAGACATATATTTTCTGGGAATATTGCACTTTGAGATCAAGAAATTACGAGTGGCCCTATCAGGAACTACGGTGACATTCGATCGTGTGTACTAAACAAAGAGTGAGGCCGAGCTGAACAAGAACCGGTTCACGGAAAGCCGTTAATAGTAAAATCGAATAATATTAAACGGTAAGATCAGTAAAATAATTTTCCCTACAAGTTATGTAAAGAACTTCTATTGAAGAGCTTATTGAATGCATTTCAAGTTACGATACCCAAGAAAATTATCCTGAAGATCAAGTTCTAAGCGACGATTGTGACCTGTTGGCAAATTTCTTCCCAAGTATGCCTATGAGGCTATAAGAAACGGGCACTACGAAGAAAGTACAATTCCAGCGATCTGCGAGCAGATGGGTTCCGTTTTAATTACAGATGACAGAGTGAAAGGCGGCTTGACTCGTAAACATTACATATCATTTGTGTTTCAAGCCGAAAGATCTAATACCCTAGTAAGGTGAAACAGACACCGTAATAGAAACCTTTTCGCAATCGATTCGGAGGAATTAATTAGAAAAACGAATTGCAAAAAGTTAGGAGAAATAAATCAGATAGGATCCAATGGAAACCAGGAAAAATACTAACTAGGGAGGAGAAACACATGATTCCGTAACGTATGCAGGCGCTTATATGGGAGAGATTACTATGCTAAATATAGCATGATTCCTCAAAATTGGAATAGAGGCAGTCGTAGTGCCGATTTCACATAGGGAGGAGACCAAGAATGATTGTTTAACAATTAACAAAAGTCCTGATAAGTTTGACATCCAATGCCGTAAATGCAAACAGATGGAACACAGTAATCGGCTCGGAGTATATTAGAGAGCGAGTTGGGAATAATGAACTGATTGTGGCTAATTACATAAATCAAACACGGTTTTCGTCTGGGTAATATGCGTGCGACTGCCAGAACAAATGTGCTTTTTTGTCAGGAACATAGCAGGATTCATTAGACGAAGGGGAGTCATGGGTTCGACGCAAT
This sequence comes from Gryllus bimaculatus, assembly GCA_017312745.1. Classification (NCBI taxonomy): domain Eukaryota; kingdom Metazoa; phylum Arthropoda; class Insecta; order Orthoptera; family Gryllidae; genus Gryllus; species Gryllus bimaculatus. The sequence continues at coordinate 251,194 of BOPP01000045.1, forward strand.
AAATATTAGATTTTCTTCTACAGGCATTTCGAAATCTTGTCCACATGGCCTTCTCTAAATTTTCCAAATTGTCAGAAGACGGGAATAGATACATTCGATAATCCTCGTGGATAAAAGCTATAAGTTTACCGAGGGCGTCACTCAAAATCAGTCGCAGAATAGGAGACAAATGCCATGTCATTCGAAAGTCGATGTCATAACCCTACTCAGTGGTTCCCCAGAGAGAGTTGGTGACTTTTCGCCGAGAAAAAGATTTTATAATAATTAATACGGAGGTAATTCTGGGTCGTCTGGAGGACGAAAATGTTTACAGAGCGATCTTTAACTGTATTTGCGATACTGGTGCGTTGAGAAACATGATGGAATTAAATCGCGGAAAAGAGCAAATTCATTTGGCTTTACTAACGTCTCGCTCGAACGGTCGCTCCAGTTAAAATGAATTAGGAACTAACGTTAGACCAGCGTGGTAAAAAAAACTGTAAGTATTTGGGTTTGGTCCTCGCGAAGCGGCTTAGGTTTTGGTCGGATCATATTACAATTATGTGTTAGAAAAATCTGGAGAGGGCTGCACTGTGTGTAAGTGCGTTATTCTAGACAAAGTAGTGAGTTATCCAAATGCCGCGATCCTATGCAGTATATCTATATCCACATAAAGATGTTCGTAGACTCCACAGTAGGGTTCAGACTACGGTACGCGGACGATGCTGAGACTCGTATCGAGAAAACGGGCAGAGATCTGTAAGCGGTTAGATGATGCATTCTAAAAACGGGCCTACAAAAGTGTTGTATAATCACGGGTGCGTATGATTGACGAAACGAGAAAATGGGAATCCCTTATCTTAGGAGTAGGGAAACGACGGTCGTTTATGTGTAAGTGTATAAGACATACAGAGGTGGACACAGCAGGGCAAAGATGTCGGTAACAAGAATTGACAGAAATCAGATTATTATTAAAGCAGAGGAGACCATAAGCTTGAAACTATGAGGTAGATAAGGCAAAGATAGACTCATGTATGGCAAGTTCTCCTTTTGTGAATCGCAATCTATACGTAGATCTGGAAAAACTACCGTGCAGAAGGCAGCTAGAGGCTCCTTTCCTTCTAATGTAAGCGCCAATTCTCAAAGAATAATGCTTCATATTTCGACATCAAATAATTTTATTAAATAAATTTATTATTTAAATTTATTTTATTTGTAATTTGCGAATTAATTTTAGGTCAGAACAATTTGTTTGCTCTAATTTAAAATGTTTCATTTACATGAAAACAAAATTACCTGTTCGGAAAGAGGTATTTGAAGGGAAAAAACACGTGCTTTACATTAGTATAAAATTCTCCAAGCAGTGGTCGTTTTATTGCGTTTCAAAGTTTCGTTCGGTTTTGGATTTTCTGTGACAATCCGTACTCCGTGTGCAAAGTAGCCCTTTCACATTATTTCTTTATCGTTCTCACGCACGAAGTGAACGAAACATTTGGTTATCGGTCGTAAACTGCACATCGATATCAGCATCTCTTATCGGAGTATATAGTTAATTTACTCCGATGCGCTGAAATAGATACAGGACTCAGAAGTCTCTCATGTTTGCTGGAAAGAACTTAGAATTTTTAGGAAGTACTTTTCTCTACAGGCAGAACTAAACAGTAAGCATTCAAAAGCAATATAAATTAAAACTAATAAGCACCTTAGACTGCTAGTATATTATGAAAGCTCCGAACGCTTTTTAAGGCTAGTGAAAGTTTTACTAGCAAACCTGTTTCTTAACAGGTATCAAATTGGAATATTTCGTCTTACTTGATAGGAATTATATCTAACTACCGTATCCGTGCGAGAACTCACGCATGTTTATCCCCACTCTTTCCTTATCCTTTCCATTAAAAAGGAAAGTTGTTAATGAAACTTGTTTTATTGTTTAAAATGTATCAATGTAACTTCGTACTTATATATCAAATAAATCAAATCAAATATTATACAAACAAACATATATCAAACAAAAATAAAAGCAATGCAATTGATGTTGGAAACAAATTTTCAATAAAGGTTTATTGTAAGGTATTGTAAGGTATTTATTATTTTCAAGAAAGGGTTATTGACTATTATAGACATATGTCCTTCGAACAGTTCACACTTCCTTAAAAACATCATTTAAAGTAATTAATAAATCTTCCTTAACAGCATTTCGCTTTCCTGTGTCACAAAAATATTAGAAAAGTTTGTTGTTGTTTTTTTACTCTCGAGAAAGCCAAGCAAAGTTTTTCATTAGAAAATTCAGGATCGGGCAAGTACAACTCTACTCTTCGCAATATTATGTATCTTAACCTGAATTTGTTATGAGAAACAGAGGGGGTTTTGGAGGAGCAGCCTGGGGTGCGAAAATTGAAAAATTATCGCATTTGCACACAAAAACTATTGGAATATTCTCTGCGTTCTTATATACCTCAAGATAGGCAATTCCGAGCCAAAACTAATAAAACTTAAATTTTCTCCTTTGAGCAATAAATACCTTTTTTGGCCACTAGAAACGATTCAGAAGGCTTAGACTTCACTTTGATATATGAGAATGTTGCTCAAACAATGTTTACGTATTGAATATCTTAGCGAACCGATACCTTAAGTTTAATGGTGTATTGTTTACGACATAAGTTTACAGATTAGAATTGATATACACACTTACAGACACCGCCAACATTTAAATCGTTCGTCTGTATTGTGATCGTTGGCAGTTGACGAATAACTTGCGCTATTGTTTCTATAATTTTAAATTTGTTTGCTTTTTTAAATTAATTCACTAAGTGCTGTAGGTCATGGCGTTTTGATTTTTGTTGCTCATTTATTTAAAGCTATTTTACTATATTTAATTTAAAACTTTTGTTCTTTGTGTTGTGTCATAGCACAAGTTTTCCCCTACTACCTTCATATACCCGTTCGAGAACTCTGGGATGTTAAACCCCACACTCTTCCCTATCCTTCTATTTCCGTTCTAACAGGGAAAGTTGTTAACGAAACGTATTTGATTAAAAATGCATAAAGGTAATTTCCAATGTACTAAGACAATATCAAATAAAAAACAATGCAATTGACGGTGAATTTTCAAAAAATATTTATTCAGTAGTATCGGAGATTTCTTGGAACATTTTGCAACACTTAAAATTGAAGTAATTATTCAATATTCTTTGGTAGTTAGCTTTTCGCTTTTCATGATAGTCACAGAAATATGAAAAAAGCTTTTTACTTTTGAGAAAGCTATGTGACTGACCACGCTGAAGTTTCACGGAATCACTGCTGATAACGAAAATACTAATAACACTAACCAAACCTAACAAGGCATGTCTTCACTCTCGACACTCTTCACACGTCTTCAGTCTTGTACATCCGCATTCGTCCTCAATTAGAGTCACAGCACTTGCTGACATCGGCAAAACGTTAAATTAATATTTTCACTACACGCATCAGAAACAATCTTCACCGGTATCAAGCAACTATTAATAGTACTTCTAGTTGTTGCTGCGAGAGCGAATCTTGAATTAATAATTTTGCAAATAAACCTCATCAGTGTGCGCAAACGACGCAGAAAGCGTAAATTGTATTAGAGGAATCAAAGCCTTCTAAGCCAGACGTCACAAAAATGGCCACCATCACCAAGGGTTGAAATATAGGTGGATTTGGTAGTATCGATAAGTACCGAACCAGAAAAAATTCAATAGAATGTCTAAGAATATCTCATCCTGTAGATTAAGATGCGATGAACGTTTCTTTGAGGCTTTTGACCTCAAAATTTTAGTTAAGATCCTAGAACGCTTTGCTTGGGAGCTATTTAACGATACAGCTGAGTTCTGCGGGTTGCATTTAACATGCATATTTAGATGCGTTTTTTTAAACAAATCTTTTAAACAAATCTATTTTTTAAAGTCAAAGTGCAATTCGTCACGTCTTCGTGAAATTCTCTTTCTTTGGGGACCTCATTTATAAAGATCGGTTGCATGTGAGAGGCGCAAAAGGTATGTATACTACTGAAATAAAATAGGAGACAAAAGTGTGTTCCTGATAGTATGTTTTATATCTAAGCCAGAATTCAATTATCCCTTTGGTAAATGAGGTAAAGAGATACTGCCCAATGTGCATGGTGTCGTGGGCAATAAAATAAACATCCAAGAAATAAACTCAATTGAAAGTCATAAAAACCTGTGATAGGTAAACGACTACCCAACTTTAATCGTAGAGAAGGAAAAATAAATATTTTAAACTATCGGGACAACCTGTACTTTTACACCTCACATTCAGCTAATCTCAATTCCCAAACTCTTTTGTATTTAAGACGTTTCTCTTCCTGCTTGGTTATGACGTTATATCTCATGGCACAACAACATCTGCAAGTAGACGCGATTTTTTCTCCAAATCCAGGACATCACCTAATCACCGGGAATCACTTGATCTTGCGCAGCTTTTGAAACTTTTGGATACTGGCTTCATTCTTTCCCTTTTAATCCATATAAATGATTGGTCTTTGTTGGTCTCCGCCTTGTCCATTCTTTTTAGATACTGTTCATGGGATGGTGTGTCTCTCCACGATTTCTTTTACATTTTTTTGTCTCACATATCATATTAAGCAGCATCAGACGTTCAGTGTTTCTGTTATTCTGCGTGACTTGCATATTTTTCTTCGCAATTCTTCTTGCTACACTTACAATTCCTCTGTTTCCCATTCTTTGATCAGATGTCATGACCTGACTCATTAGTGGACATCTTGATGGCTGACTACATACGTTCCCATCCCGTGCATTGCATTGTGCCAGGAGGCCTCTTCCTCCTTCCTTACTTGTCACATTAAGTTCATGCACATCAACTCTAGGGTAGGCGACATGATGTAGGGAATTTCTTGCTTAGTCCAGTCCACAAGTCCGAAACAGTATTCGGCCAAAGGCATTGCCAAACTTCCATTGTAGATATTTTATTCCTGGAGTTCAGAGCGGACTGCAGAACAATTCTCCCTGTTCTGTAATACTCCCTACGAATTCTTTTCATTGTGTCGTTTGAGATGGTCTCACATTCTTAATGCCCAGATATTCATGTTACCTTGCTCAAGATCTTGAATCACAGTGAGCATATCAACTTCAGTGTTCTCTGATGTCATTTTTTCTCTTTTTAAGTTTAGTTTTGCGTGCAAAAATAATGTGATAAGTGCATAAGCACACTTATCAAGACCAAACTTCATGACGTTCTTAGCAAACTTATCAAGACATTCTTAGCAAACGCTTTAAGATCATCCATGTAAAACAAATGTGAAACTGGCCTCTCATCACCGTGGAGCTTGTACCCAAAGTCAGTGTACTCTGCCCTGCACAAAGACAGTCCGACACTGTCTAAATAATGGAATCAAACTAATGCAAAACAGCCGAGGGATTACAATCTACTTGATAATACCCCGATAATCTTCTGAATTCTTAGTTATTACTTCCTTCCTTTCTGCAGTGTATTTAGTAACGCTGGCAACTCCACGACTTCAAACTGCCTTGCAAGAATCTGCAAAAGTCTAGGATGAAATCGAGCTAACGCTCCATCCCTCTTCATTGACCTCCAATCGTGGTAGAAAGCCTTTTGATATTCAATCCAAGCATGCTTAAATTATGTTTTCGGTTTACTTACATCATTCAAGATGTCTTTTTTGTAGCCAGTTTCCTTACAGCTATAAGGAACTGTTTTACGGCGTCCTTTCTGTTCCAACTATAAACAGATGGGTATTCTCTTTTGAATTGAATTGAATTTGCTTATTTTCGTGGCGAGACTCGGCCCGCTCGAGATCAGGCCCGCTCTTTCCGCCTGGACCACGCAAAATTTTGCTACGCTCCTTTCATCCAAACCTAGCATAGAACAGGCGATTTGAAATTTAAGCTCCAAAAGAGGCGTCATTTAGGCTATGAGGAGCTTTTACATACAAGTAACTCTATAACATGGGACAGCCGGCTTTACTTCCCCTGCCGAAGGAAGGCGTACGTAGGTATATTTTCGCCCGTTACAAACATCCACGGCTTCGATCGGGTTTGAACCCGCGAACGTTGGGGACAACAGGTCCGGGTACGCTTAACCGTTACACAAATCGCGCCGCCGCCACGATCTTCTTCTCTTCCTCTTGGTGTCTGTAGCATATTTTAACTAAGGCTGTAGTTATAATTTTGTACCAGTTACGCAGACATGTGATTGCGCTGTAGTTATTCGTCAAAGACAGAGAGTGAATTTTACGCATAGGCACAGTAGGCATGTGCCTACGGCGGCACATTTTCAAAGGGCGAAATTTTCTTTGTATTTTCTTAAAACAAAATTAAGTTTCTCTAAAACTTATTAACAGCATGAAATAACAGCATAAATCATATTTTTATTTTATAAATTATTGTAAAACGAGACTATAGCCTCCCCCTCATCTTTGATTTATAAATTAAGTTTTGAATTTCAAATGGGGACATTTTAAATGTTACAGAATACTGAAAAGAATTCGCCAACGACTTCTGATTGCGTTGATTGCAGCAGAAAGAATTACATTCTTAGAGTAAGGAGTTTGGAATTAGCAATAGAAAACCGTTTGACCGGATTTCGCATGCATTTGTGACGTAGTGAAATTGAGAAATAAATTGCAAAAATACAAAATAAAAAATAGTATATTAAAAGATTAAAACAACGCTTACAATAAATTTTTGCTAATTTTTAACACTCCGGCCAACCTTTTTCCTTCCAGTCCCTGCTTTACCGCAGGAAAAATAAAAGCCACGCGTGATGCGAGCTGTCGGACTTCCGTCCCGTGACAATTACCGTCACCATGGCCCTGATCGTCAAAAATTTAAAACCGGTCGTGGCGACCGTGTGCCTACAGCACCGCGAGATCGTTCTGGCCCTTACTCTCCAGACATTTTCGCCCACACTCCTTACACTCCTTGTATACTTACACGTACAACGCTCTCGATGTAAACTGAATGAGAACGCGGGGCGCAGATGGCGCCGCGTTAATAGTTGAGGGCTAACCCCACCCCACCTCTGTTCCATAGTAGGCTCCGTTGGGTTGTCGGCAAGCGAGGCTCGCTGGCTAGCATCTTGGGAGACGCGGGTTACGCCCCCCACACAACAGCATTCCCAGACTTGGCTTCGCCTGCTGTCGGCCAAGCGAGGTCGCTGGCTAGCATTCCTAGGAGTTTACAACCTCAAGGTTATTTTTGGCTCTGCAGCTCTACCTGCAGTCAACCGCCAGACGCAAAAATCCCGGGAAAGTTTTCAGGGCTCAACCCCTTCCTCCCCCGCAGCGCACTTTTCAACCGACCAACGCGTTCTGGCCCCTCGTGTTTAACGAAGCCCACACATTCATATTGCTGCTATATAGAAAATAGCGACATCTTTACTTCTTGATTAGTGCAGAGACGGATCTGGAAAATAACCCTTTTTCATTCTTTTGTTAGTTTTGTTTGTATCGTTTATTGTAGAGCCTGCTGAGTAAAAATGATATTTGAAGTTTTAAAAATGAGTGATTGTCGAAAAAAAGGCTCAGCGGAAGTCAATATGCAAAATCCCCGAAAAAGAGAAGAAAGAGACCAGAAATTTCAAATGTTGAACATTGATTAGACAAAAAAAAATGAATTCTTTAAACCTGATATGTGAATCTGATCCACTGCTGCAGTTCTATTTGACTATTCTATAAACTGAGTATAAACATATAGATTAGATAACATATTTAGTTTCAGCTCAAAATATTTTTTCCATGTACTAATAACTTGTGATAAATGAATTTAATATTAATATATTTTTAATGCAGAGTTGTGTCGCAACAAATATTCTCAAAATGCAAAAAATGTTTAGTACAATGAATAGCAATTAAAATATTCTTGACGTGTTGTTGTTGTATTCGTTAAAACGAACTATATCGTAATATTGAATTTAAATTAAAATGAGCATAAAATATGTACTATAATTATGTTACTAAACTTTATTTTTATAATATGTAAATAATACATACAATAGTTTGACTCTTTTATTTATTCAGGGTTATCACTGAATTAATAAGGAGACTGCAAGTTCAAAAAGCTAAAAATGGAAATGGTTCCTTAAGCAATTGAAATTTAAACTGCGATTGATTATGCAGTCGACCGATTCAATCGATGTAAATATTTAAGCATTATTTTTAAATTTATTTAAACCTTTATATATATATATATTATATTTATATATATATATATATATATATGTATATATATATTATGTGTATAATATACAATACAGGATTTATAATAATTTATTATTTTTCTTTTTAATTAAATAGGATTTCTACCGATGTGTACAACTGCCAGAAAACATAAAAAATTGATGTGTATGAAACCATAACTTCGACTCATTAGTTTGCGTTCGAAAAGTGATCCAGCTTTTTGGTCTATTAATGAAGCTACACGTGATTATCGTTGCCAAGCAGGGTTCGAACAAAACAAAAAAACCGCTGACTTTTCTAAATCAAGAAAGAGTACAATGATGGCAAAAGTTCGTTACTTAACGCGAAATATGTTTGAGTATACGCATATCAGCTAAAGAAAAAATGTCTCGCTAAGTAGTTGTTTACTCTGAGAGCAATGGAATTGATTTTCTGCGGTGTTTGTCTATTGTTTTCAAGCAATGTCAGAAGTAAGAACAAAAAAATTATCATCGGGGGTGAGTCAATTGATTTTTTGGGGGAAAAATGCTCATAACTAAAAATTTAAAAGAACATGCAAATTCTACATGTCATAGAAACGTACATTGATAAAAATAGGACACGGACTTGAAAACCAAGTGAAAATAAGCAGCTGCTTGAACAAGTTGAACCGAAGTTAACTTATTGGAGAACGTTCGTTGAGCGTGTCATTTTAGTAACAAAAAACTCTTGTTGCAAGAGGGCTTCTTTTGAGAGGACATGTCGAAAAGTTTGAAAGAATCAAAATGGTAATTGACATATGGTTGCTTGCAGTTAATTTCGAAATATGGACCATTTCTAAGAAGATCACCATACAAAAATTTGGTAAACTGCGGAAAAGGAATACATCGTATTTATCCACCACGACGGTTGAAGAACTAATAGGGTTATATTAGTTAAAGCAGTAAAGATGAGATTCTCCGAAACATTCGAAGTTGCCAGAGTAATTTTTACAAAATTGATGGACGCTACACCAGACATTAGCACACGTGGATCAACTCGCTATAGTTATTAGACATTGTGGGAAAAAGATGGTACACTAGAGTCAGTTTTAAGGAAATTCCTTCCAAACACAGGCCATAACATCAAAGATGATGTTTCGACGCGTGTCTGTAATTTTACGGAGATTAAACAACTTGGACATGAATAATTGTCGTGGTCAGTCTACGACAAACGCGTCAAAATATTTCCGGTCTTTAAACAGGTCTTTCCAAGCCCGTATGAAAGATATAAAAGGCTCTAATTGAATTCATCCCCTTCTGCCCTCATTCTGTTAAATTTAGTTGGTTACAATGCCAGCTGAATCATGCAACTGAAGCATTTGTACTTATTTTCTACTTCTTACTCAAAATATATATAATTTCTTTAGTGCATCTACATGAAGGTGGGACAATACTTCAAAATTTAGTAGAGGAAGGATTCCAGTACTGTACGCGCAAGTTTCTTGATATTTCCGCAAGGGGGTTGCGGCGAGAGGAAGTCTCTGCTTACGTCACAGCATAAAACAGCGCTACCAACTGTTTAAAATGAACATAAGCGCCGGCCAAAGCGTAGGATGAAAACTTACCGTAAATTATAGCAATTACTGTCGAGTCATCGGAATAGCTGTCGCGTTTTCACTTCACTGGCCGTGTCCCAGCAACCATTAAACAATAATATCGTCGATAGCTACTTCCAAAATCCCATCTTTTTGCCAATATTCATGTCACACTTCTGTATGTCTTCGCAAAGGCCTTTCCAGTCGCAGATGGACAGTGGAGAATGTGTAGTGTGTAAGTTCACCGCGGGGTGTTGCACTGACAAGTCTCCAGTGGACATTATGCCCAAACACTCTTTTAATTAGCCATGTAACTCTATGGGATTGATGTCACATTGTTAAGGCGGAAAAAGACGAATTAACCAGTATTGACCCCTTTTCAGAAGCCATTTTTGTGTCAATTACATAAACTTTCCGGCTCGGTTTATTGGCCCAGGCTGAGGTCGAACAAATAAACCTTTTACGCATGACTGTGCATCACAATTAATTTCCCTCTTCCTTAACCATTCATATCATTTGTCAGTGTTTGGTGTCGTATTTCTTGACGGACTTCTTTTCGGCTTGTCTAGAATGGTAAGGGGCATTATCCATAACTATGACGATGCGTGGTGGTATATTTGGAGTAGTTGCATATTGACCATTTTTTCAAAATTGGGATGGAGTTCATTTGTCCATGTAATCCCTTTGTGACGTGTTCGCTTCCATTTATTAGGTTAGGCACCCTTCAATAAAACCATTTCAAGAACCTGCATAACCAATAATTGAGTCGTTTGCAGAAACTGTCCCCACGAATCACTCCTAAAATATCATTCTCCCTTTTGCCAGCACTTTCCTGTAGTCATATTATTGTCTATCCCAAGATTCATCGAAATAAAATATCTCCCTTCCTCCTCTCTAAAAATGCTTCAGTTCGCACCAGGTATCGAATCTCCAATCTACAATACTACCTCGGTTCTAAACAGTAATTTCGTTTGTTCTGAACTTTCTCCAAACGAATCCCATAGATTTCAAAATGGTCGAAGTGATGAAAGGGCCCAATTCCAATTGATTTTTGTCTCAAGCTGGTCTCAATCTTAACTGGTTAGTAAGTTTGGTATTGTAGGAAGGGAAACCTTCTGGACAGTGTAAAAAATCATGAATAGTGTCCCTGATTACTTCTTATCGAAATCGGCCAACAGGATTGTCTCGCGTGGTCTTTTCTTGCCAACAAATTAAAAAAAGGTTCATGCACTTACCATTCGCGACAAATAAAACATAATTAAATATTTCCAAATAAGAAGTGTCATGTATTTCATTTTAATAAAACGACAGTAGTACCTCTTTTTGCCTGGATTTTCATTTGTGACTGATCTGGGGTGCAAAACCTTAATTTTTTTTTTCTATTCACTGATGCAATGCTTGCACCCGTGTAAAGGGTCGCCCTCTTTAAGGCTTGGTTAAGGGGCAAGGAGTGCGAATTGTTCTCTTTCTCTCTTTGACAACAGTCTAACCACGTTAGCAATAATTTTCCTCTCCGCACTATGAACTATTGGATACGCAGAGATGGTGGCGTTCTCGGAGGTTCTTCCCGAGAGGGCCCTGCAGACTGGCGTCTGCCATTGTTGAATCTTCACGCTAAAGTTGGGAGTGATAAACCAGTGATCAAATGTCCAAATAAAAGATTTCTACCAGATAAATAAGCCAAAGTCGTATAAAAAGGAGAAGCAAGTAAACTAGGTCAAATCAAATACAGTAAACCGTAATCGTTAAACCAAACCAAAAAAAGCCAAAACGTAAAGTATGGGAACAAATATATTAACAAACACTAATTAACACACTTGCACGAAAATAACTTCGACTGTTTTGAATTGTAGGAGTGGAGATTGGTAGCGCTGTAAAAATTGATACGTTGCCGTTCCGAGTCGGACCTAAGAATTTCACGGGCCGTGCTATTTCCCCCGCGCTTGGTCATGAGTTAGGGACGTCCGTGTAATCAGGAAAACTTGCGCGGCCAAGTACACTCTTGGAAAAGTCTTTCGATTACGCGCTGGTCAGCTCAACATGATGCATTTCAGGCTTTTAAAACATCGTTGGCCAAAATTGTTTTATGCCCTTCAAATTATATCTGATTATTCTACGCAAAAACCGTCAACGCGTGCAGAAGCTAAAGTCTTATTGTTGCTTTAAATCGACTCTGAAACTGCTATTTAGGGCCGATGGTTATGGGGATTCATTTTAGGACAGTTGAAATGCGTTGAACAAACAACTGCCAAAAAGTCGATATCGATTTAAGTTCCGTGGTGGTATTTACACTTCGCTTGTAGAAACTTTTTAAAACGAACAGAGACCAATTTTGATTTTTTTGAAAGAGAACGGTAAGAAGCTGTCAAATACTGAAACGTTACTAATCGGAAAACAAAGAAAAGGGAAACGTAAAAATGAAACTAACGAGAATGCAGCAGAAACTGGAGCTGCACGAGACAAGTATAAAATCGACACTTACTTGGTTATTGCTGGATAAATTACTTGCACAGAATTTGAATAAGAGACTGGAAGTGTATAAAGATGTATATAACAAATTTAAGGCCTGTCATTAGATAGGAAAATTAACTTTTATAGATTGGAAAAAGGAGCGATATTTTTATGTTCCACACCAATTACCAAGATCTTGAAGAATCGCTTGTTTCTGAGCTTTTACATTTTAAAGTTCGTATTTAAAAATCTTTAACGAAGATGTTAAGCCAACGAATCCTCCAGCTTTATTAAAGTGGTTACGAAAGAAGGAATTAGAATGTATTTATTCGTAACGTTGCATTGCACTTCGGAATCTTGTATTGTATTCCGGTGGCCAATTTGCACAGCAGAACGTTAGTCTCTGGTTTTAAAAGGAGATTAAAAATTATTTGCGTTCTACAGTGACATGAGTATCGACGGTAACTCCTTAAGCGTTATTGTGTATTGAAAGAAGATTATCCCAGCGTTTTAGATTATACTATAATTATTGATGAATTTGGCCTCATCAAAGGCACGTAGCAAAATTTTACGATCAATAGACAAATTACTATAATTAAATAAAACGTTATTTCAAACTGTATAAAAAACCCATCCAAAAAGTTAAATGTTATATTCCTTTGTTTATAATTGGGGGTTTAAACCGGAAAAAAATTTATTTAAAAAAAAAACCTGTTACAACGTCGTTAAATTCTAATCGTTCAGTTGTTAAATAAAAAATCTATCATATAAATATTTAATACGAAGGCTATTTATTTGTCTACTTCATTAGAGTATACCTTATGATTTCAGAAGTATATGAATCTGAAAGTAAGACCTGTTGAAGGAAGAAAACATGTTGCAATTCAAGTTGTCATGTTTTAGTTTCCTTTTAATGTTAACGTTTCAGTGTTGAAACGTTAGTAATGTTGAACGTTACTTGCTATGAAGATACTGTTTACATCCAAAATTAGCTAATCCAAAAAAAATATTTAATTTATGAAAACCAATGTGCAAAATGTAATGTTACTTTTAAAGTTAAAACGTTCAAATTAATGAGGAATTGTTACTGAAACGTTACAATTTGAAATGTAACATTAATTTTAAACAGAGGGCGGCAAATTTGATGTGCCTACAGGCGGCAAAAATATTAATCCGCCCCTGGTCAAAGAACTATCTCCCGCTTTGTGTAGCAAATAAGTGATGTCGCGTGTGAGCCATTCCGAGAATGCCTTGGTTTTTCTAAAATTTTATTAACAACCTTTGCTATATGAGAATGTAATGCTGTTAATTTCTTAATCCAATAAATCTGGTTGTCATCAATCCCGGTGGATTTTCTGTTTCCCATGATCTTAATTGCTTGGAAGAGGTTCTCCCCTGTTTCCATGAGTCCATCGACAGCATCAACTTCAATTGGAGCCAAGATGCGTCTTTGATGTAGGAACTGCTTTCTTTCCATATTCCTGCCCAAGATATTTCGATGTCATCTTTTGAAGGAGGGGCAGCATTGCCATTCGATTTTTAAGTCCGATTGCGATCTCTTCGCATCTGTTTCCAACAGTTGATTCTGTACAAGGAATTTTTTTATCGGTTATTATTATTAATATTATTATTATTATTATTATTATTATTATTATTATTATTATTATTATTATTATTATTATTATCGGCAGCAGTAGTAGTAGTAGTAGTAGTAGTAGTAGTAGTAGTAGTAGTAGTAGTAGTAATAAATATATTGATTTCAATATATTATATATACTTTGCCTTAATATTGATATTTTTTGTAAATATTGAAACTGTTCTCGAGAGGTCATTTTTTGTTGGTTTTATTTCTTTTTGAAACTCTGCTAAATAACAAAATCAATAAAATTATTTCATCACATTGACCGAAACAAGGTGCAAAGTAAATATTGAGAGGATCATACGGATTAAGTAGGGTTACGTAAGTTACTACATCAAGAAGGTACGTTTCGTTTTGCCGTTAAAAATGTTGATTTTTCAGGAGACAGGCGTATTTTAGACTGTAATGAATTTAATTTCAAGATTTCGTCATATTGCAATTTAACATTTATGTGAATGACAAGCGCGGGCAAGGTGCGTACAGTACAGCGCGTAAAAGATGCGTACATTATACCATATGGCGCGCATTGTCCCTTTGTTGGGAAGAATCAGTTTGACTTTGCTCCTGCAGAGAGCGCTGAAGGTCACCGGAATCAGCTGACGTCATGGTGTCCGCCATTACTGTGAGTTTCTTCACGAGATCAGCTGTGAGACGTCATGAAAATTGAAAATTATTTCGATTTGATGTTTATCGCACCGAAGTTACGACTTCAGATGCACTGTTTACTGTAGGAGAAGAATTTTGAGAAGTTCTTGAATCTTAACTGTGAGTACGATGTGTACTTTAGTAGTTCAATATTTGACGTTTCCGATATGTAGGCCATTAGCGTAAAACCTTGAAAATTAGAAAAAGAACATTTGGCATATTCGGCCAAATATAAGCTACCAAAGTTACGGGATTTTACCCTTACGTTTTGATGCTTTGTCTACAATAAAGAGGAATGGTATGACTGTCAGTCCGTTACGCGAGTGATATCTTACATTTTGAGGTTGTAGGCGTGTCGTAACTTTGCCACCGTTTCGCTACCTAATTGGATGGCTGTATGAAGCACGTCAAGGGACTACGGGAGGCGCGTAGGAGAGCATTGGCATAGTCTACCGATAACCATGCAACTTGACTGGCATGTGGTGGGTCTGGTGTTTGTGTCCATAGATAAGAAGTCGTATCCTTGACCCCAGCACGCCCACCGCACTTCTCAATTTATTTCTGCACAGAATATAAAGTTCCAGGTTTGTGTGGATTGAAAGCTGTGCGCAAAACGTGAGGAATTGGAAAAGCAATCGGAAGAAAGAATATTCAGCAATTTTTTGTTGGATTATTTGAGTCAAGTTATGTCTACTGACGTACAGTACAATTAATTTGGGATTAACTAATGTGTATTGTACTTTCGATCAGTTAATAGGACAATTTTCAGTTATATTACTTAGTGATAAATTCCTAAAAAATAAAAATGTACTTGTCCCCTTTTAGTTGTTGTTTCCTATTAGGATGAGTATATAAGGATGTGTTAGAAGAAAAGGATAGCAAGATAATGCTGGTGATTGAAACAAACTTGTTTATTTTTATTGCCCTTCATGCTAGAGTATTGTTTTTGAGTTGGTAGTTTTCAAATTCATGTGCATGTTAATGGCCAAATCTTAGTTTTGATAACCACCTGTTATGTGCCCTACGGGGTGCATATGAAAAACTTTCAGAATATCAAAATGTCACACTAAAGGTAACATTTTCCCTTGCATGTTAAGAACTGGGCGAGGATAGTCACAATGGAGGCTAGTGGAGGCACAGAGCAACCATCAAGCCTTCAGTCCATCTGTCATGTGCGGGCATGCGAGGTGTTTCCTAAAGCCCTTTTGGAAACAGAAGATGAGTGTTTGAAGACACCATTTATGCCTTTGCCAGGAGAAGCAGTGTCTTATTTGGGGAGAACCACTGACGGAGTTTTAGCGTTATCTAACTATAGAATGTTTGTTCAGCGACAAGATGGAGCCCATCAAAATGTTCCATTGGGTTTGGTGGAAACCATGGAAGTGCGAGACATTTTCCATTTGCATGTATTCTGCAAAGATGCTAGATCTCTCAGGTAAGACCAGATATCATTTATAATAATCTGATATGTTTTTGTAATGAGTAAAGTAATTACTGATGTAGTACTTTCAAAATGAACATAATTGTCACTCTGTAAAGCAAATGTAAACAGTTTGTATTATATTTAGAGTCATAGTTTAATGCAAGTCCTTAACTTTTTATGCATCACAGAGGCTACTGTTACAAAAAATTCCTCAAATGTTTTTAATGCTAATTTGGAAAATAAACTTTGTATCTTTGAAAATAATAATTTAGTTTTAAATAAGATAATTATTATATTCAAGTCAGTCTCTATAAGGAAATTTTTCTTAGAAAAATCTCTTTTGAATAATGTTGACTATCTTAAACAAAAATATATATCACTATGTAAAAATCATGAGAGAAAAAAGTTATTAGTACCGCCGAAAATTGGGAAAGAAATCAG
>BOPP01000045.1:271567-287254 GCA_017312745.1 Gryllus bimaculatus
CTTAAACTGTGACGTTGCCTATTGCTGTACAAAGCTTAATGACAATAAAAAATTATTATTATTATTATACAATTTGCTTAAACTGACAACAGTAATCAGATTGGGTAGTTGTCTAGAATCTTAAATATTTAATACCACAAGTTATATTAAATTGTGAAAGATATAAAAGCACAGCATATAACAGGTGGCAAAATGTTTTGTTTATTATTAATTCAAGATCTGGAAAAATAAGAATTATTAAATTATGTAGTCTTTCTTAAGATTCTTTCATCAGATAACTTGTTGTCAATATGACGTGTGTTTGTTACGAGGTTCAAAGTATGTCACATAACCAAATTATGTAATTATTACAAAAAGTATTCTAACATTTGTTTTTGGTAAAATTATTGTATTTTAGATTGTTGAAGTTTGATTTTTGCATATTTGGGCAGTAGGTAAGAAGTATAAAATGATGAAAATTGATCAGTTGAATTTCTTCTGTATTAAAGTGGATACCTATTTCTGCTATAATACCAACAAATAAATTTGAGCAAGTAATATCAAATCAAATGGAGCATATGATATACGTTTTCCTGCTTAAAAAAGAAGATACATTTGATGTATCTCAGTGTGAAACCTGTTCTCCACTGTAGCATGGAGTTTGTTTGTTTTTTTAACAAATGAACCCATCTTTCAGGCTAGAAACGATAGAAAGTTCAATACAATTTAGGTTCCTGTATTAATTGTTATTGTAGTTTTAGTTCAGTAAACCATTAGAAGAGAGCTGTAAATTATTAGAAACTGTTTTGAAACTATATTTTGTACATTTTTCTTGAGTGTGTATTTTAGGGTTGCTTTGCTGTGGTTCAATATTTTGCCTTGATTTCAGACATAGAGGTAATGGAGCTGTAATTGCTCGGTGTTCACAACCAGAGGTTGGATGGTTGGGTTGGCGTTCCTCTGAAGATGAAGATCTTCTGAAGGCCATTGCAGATGCTTGTGCATTTGATCGAGGGTCCAGAACTATGATGGAGCCACTGCCCACAGACTGTACTGAATATCCTGCCAATGTAAATGAATTGAGTCCTGCCTTGGGTGATCCTGTGTCCACTTCTTCAAACTCAATGCAACACGAAAATAAGGTAAATTTTAGAACTTTTATTAAGAGTTGAGATCTGTAACTAGTAGAATACATGAGCTGCAAAGAGGAAAGGTTTAAGTATGCGAAATGACACAAATGAATGGATTGCAAGTGATGGAATCCTTTGCTTGTTGTACTGTAATTGTTATTAACAATAAAATGTAAAGAAACTTTAAATTTTTGAAATTCTTTTGTATTTTAAAAATTATTTTGATTGTAACCTGGGTGCGGATATCAGCTTTTCATTTTTTATCTGCTTAAAATGGATGATGTTTTAAGTTCCTTCTTTCTGTGCATAAGATGTTCTTTAGAGTCAATTTGTTAGTAATTTACCTCTAAATATGAAGATAACTTGATGAACTTCAGTGAATGCTTTGAAAATAGTGTGTTCCCTCAAGAACAAGTGTTTACATGGACAGACAGTTAATAAAAAACAATAAATGTGATTGTGATATGAAATACAATATTCAGATTGTAAAGTTTAGTTTGTTTTTCAAATTTGTTCTTTTATCTTGCTTTGTTATCATTTGGTGTATTGCATTACATCTGAAATATGAAAATAGATACACTTGCATAAAATAAATTAAAAGCAAAGGCTCATTATTGCAACAATAGACTTGAGTTAATAAATGCTGACTTCTTTCTGAAAACATGGACAATAGGACAAAGAAATTCACATAGAAATCCTGTAAGTTTTTGAATGAGAAAATACCACTTCAGACACTTCTTTATTGTAATGAATAAATTAAGAGAATTGAAAAAAAAATCTAATTAAGCAATCTAAAATGGAAACAAAAATGAGTTACATTTCCAGTCTTTTGAATCAAATCAAACACCATATAAAAGTAAACAACTATTGAACAACAAAACATAAAAATTCAAATGTTCTTCTCTTGAAAAAATTAATTTCAATATTGTAGACTGCAGACATCAAGCCTTTTTGTTCTGGGTTCTTCAAAAAGGAAACTGAAAATAAATTTTTGTAATATTAATTGCCCTGCTTTGCTCATGGATAATATCACAATGTAATAATAATTTCTCAATTCAAATGTTACTATTATGCCAGCTAGTATCAACATATGACTACATGGTCGTATGCTGATGGGCTGTTCATACAAAGCAACAGTTTTCTGGAAACCTTTTCTTGAAAAATGTACTTTGATTGATTGCAATCTCACTTCCAAATAATCTGCATTTTCTTCCGCCTACACAATGTCTGCAAATCTGCTTTTCTGACAACTATTTGAATACTAATCTATTCAAAATTATCAGCATGACATTTAACATCTTTATGTAATTCTCAAATGGAAATTAACAATATTATCACTATTCTGAAACTTGATGTTATAATATTCCTTAATTAAAGCATAGTTCGCTAAAATGATCTCATTTATGTGAAGACTAACATGTACCTCACCTTGATCCAATTGGTTCCAAGTCTTCAGAGAGAGGGAGCTTTTAAATTTTCCAGTTATGAATAAGCCACTTGTACCACTTAACTTCATATTTACAAGAGGCTGTGCCTTTCTCCCTGCGAAAAATTGTGGTGTGCCTGCATATGTTGTTTAGTGACATTTCATCACTAAGGCAACATGTCTTTATTGCATATGTTGAAAGCCCACAGTAAATAATACAATTTATGGAAATTGTAATGGGATATCCTTTTAATATATTAAATGGGGGCGGGGCTGTCTTTTGGTGTATCAAGATATTTAGCTTTGCGAGTTTAGATTTTTTTTAAATCCATTATTATTGACTCATTCCTCTCCTCCCTTCCCCCCATTTCTCCCTGATTCTTAATTTTCTCCCACTACTTTTGCTCTCAAATAGTGTTTTGGCTCTTGATTTCTAACTTGTCTGTGCATAAAGCTATGTCTTCCTCTTCATGCAAGGGTCAAACAATCTTTTTTCTAATACTTTTCTTTCAGTCACACAGCTGCACAAGTTTTTTTTTTAGGGTATCTTAACTCTTATGTTGACATTTGAGGGCAATATTTCCCTACCAAATTTTTACTTTCGTACTACCAAATTTTTACTATATGTACGTATATATGGAGTAATATACCTAGCATAGGAAAAGTTATGTAATGCTGTGGAAAATCGATTTCGAGATTTCAATGGAAATACACGTTTTGGAGTCTGATACCAAAAAAAAATGGTTCTTTTGAAAGAGCCCACCTAAACCATGTGTAGGATTTTTTCCAAATTGAAGGAACCCCTGTCCATCTGGCTCTAGCCAAAACATTGAGATTTTGAAAAACATTCTTCAAAATGTTGGGGTTCTTTCTTCCTAAAACTACAAAATTGAAGGTAGTGATTTTTCCTGGAAATAAAATTTGTTCTCCATAGTGAGTTCACTCTTTAACTTCATGCACATTTTTTTGAAAATTTGAGTGGTTTTTGCGCAGTATAGCATGCAATACTTGCAATTTAAAAAAAAAAAGTTTTGGAGATTTTTTCAAAAACGTCCCTAAATTTTTAACTTTTGGTAGGGATAGTGCTAAATGCACTTTGAGATGACATAAACGCAATATTGCTTTATCTTTTTGTTTTTTGAAAAATTACAAAAATGTAATTTTTTTTTACTTGTCTCTCATGTTGTTAATATTTACATCAGCAGCAATTTCTTTACATTAATGTTTTGATGAGTACATGTGCTTTAAATTATTTTATTTTATTATTTATTATTAATGATGGCAGCAACAAGCTGGTGTACACATATCTTACAACAGTATAATAGAGTTACATAGTAAATCACTTTCGTTGAGTAACAATGTTATAATTAAATCATAATTATAAATCACAGATGTGTGTGTGTGTGTGTGTGCGCGTGTGTGTGTGCGTGCGTAAATATAAATAATTTTCTAGAAGTTTATACTACCATATCATACAATTTTCCTGGGACAAAGACATATCCTCTTTTCTATTTGATTTTCCCTATTTGAGCAAAGGTCCAATTACACAGCATAAAAGAATGTCCACGTTCAGGGCAGTGGTGATGTATTTGAAGAAATTTTCCTGATGCAGAGAATGAGCTTAAAAAATTGGCTATCAAATATTCTTGTGCATAGTTGTCACTGACAATATGTAGAGTTTTAAACTTTTGAGGTATGTATGTGTGTATAATGTTTAAGAAGTCATTCAGATTCATTTGAATCTCCCTTGTCTTTAGTTTCATCATAAATAAACATTTTATTACATTCGGGCTTATATGAATAGAAACCTAAGTTGTAAACCCTTATTTGGCTCAAGTAAAATGTTTCACTGTCTTTTTCTTGTTGCTTATATTTCTTTCCCATTGCTCTTCAGTTTTAGTCCACTTCTTAGGTTTTGTTGGAGTGGATAAGCCCGGCTATTATCTAGTTCTTGCACTCAAAGAGTAGAAAGTCTGCTGAGTAGGGGGAGCTTTGTGTATACGAAAATCTGATTTTAGCCAATAGTGATCAGGTTCTTGCTCTCAAGTCTTCAATTATTGTCATTAATGGTCTTAGTGTACATGATTGTTGTTTATAACCATGAGAAATTATTAGTCCTTGACAGAATTCGGTATATAATTATTGATTTTTTATTTCCATAATCATGTTGTGATCAAGTTGTGACAGAATGTTTGATGGTGTTTTAGAAAGTGCTGATCATGGATGCTCGATCATACACAACAGCTGTTGCGAACAGAGCCCGGGGAGGGGGTTGTGAGTGTCAGGAATACTACCCCAGTTGCGACATTACCTTCATGTCACTGGCCAACATCCACAGTGTGCGCAAGAGTTTCCATGCAGTGCGACAACTCTGTGCTGCTGCTCCAGATACACCAAAGTGAGTGATTGCTTTAAAGAGATTGAGAAGATATTACATAATAGTATTCTTTAAAAGCCATAATAGTTTTAAAATTGTGTAAATCAACTGTAATTTTTCCAATTAGGCTCATACTAGTGAAGAAGGACTAAAATAATGGAATCATTTGATTTGCAAACAAATGATTGCATGTTTGCTTAAAAAAAGTGACAATTTAATTGTAGTACCAGTATTCTGATGAAAATTAGTCAAAATACCATTTTATGGATGGTGGTTAGTAAAGTTGAGATGTAGATGTGAATGTGTTTTGAAACAAATACGGATGTGGATGAAAGAACAAAAAAAAGATATCTGTTTGACTCTGAGGATGTCAACTTCCAAATCATTGCAGTTGGCTGTCGTTGCTCGAGGGGAGTCGGTGGCTGCATCACATGGCAGGTCTGATGCGGGCGGCAGTGGCTGTGGCATCAGCAGTGGCTCGGGAAGGTCGGCCAGTGTTAGTCCACTGCTCAGACGGCTGGGACCGCACGCCTCAGATCGTCGCCCTGGCGGAGCTGCTGCTCGATCCACACTACCGCACCATTGAGGTGAGCAAACTTTGTGTGTTGAGGCTGCTCTGGGTACTTGGCCAAATATGCAGTCCTGTCCAAACTATTAGACCAAAAGCAATGCAATTGCAGTTTTTTAAAATATCTGATTACAAAAAAAAAGTTCTTGATGAGGAATTTAAGCCTTTTAGGCATATTTTTCACATTTTTTATACATTTACACTTAAGACATTCACAATTCTAAAACCAGTGTTAACTCGAAAAGAGTTCAAGTTTGACTGAGTAGCTGACACGTAGGCAGGCATTGAACACTAGGCAAACAGGCTGTCAGGGCAGTAATGACAACTTCCAACATTGTAACTTCCCTTGTCTTTCTTGTTACAAGTTATAGTGACAGTCTGGTGCAAGTACTAAATGCATTAGACTAGTACAAAGCAATATTTGAAAAACAGTTGTAGAATGTTGAAAAACAGTTGTAGTCATGAGTCAGTGTTGTAGTGTAATAATTTGGACAGGACTGTAGGTGTGCTTGTGCATATGAAGACTATATTGGATTTATTTTGAAAGTTTGTAAGTTTAGAAATCTATGAAAAATGGTATGTTTGTATTATTTGCTAGATCTATGTTACATTTTTAATTTGCTTTTGGTTTTGCACAGGGTTTTGAGGTTCTAGTGGAAAGAGAGTGGTTGTCGTTTGGGCATAAATTTGGTGATCGATGTGGCGGACAGTCGGTTGGTGCTGATGACCCCAATGAACGTTGCCCTGTGTTTCTGCAGTGGTTAGATTGTGTACATCAAGTAGCATTGCAGTTTCCAACTGCATTTGAGTTTGCCCCTGCATTCCTTGTAAGACTGGCACGCCATACATACTCTCGTCTGTTTGGCACTTTCCTGTGTAACTCAGCAAGAGAAAGAGCCCACTTGAGGGTACATGAACGTACATTCAGTGTCTGGGCATTCTTACGCTCAGCACCACATGCTTTTAGGAATCATTTGTACACACCTCATGAACAGGTGAGTAATTTATTGATTTATCTATTTTAACTTTTGCTTTTGAAATTGTCATATTTTAGCTTGCTTTTCAATGTTTATTCTAACAATATCTTCTTGTCACCTTACCAATAAACATCTGAGATTGGAATTTTCTGTTCTTATTGTCATAATGGTTCTGTTGTGTGTATATCATTCTATTGATGAACTAGTCTAAAGTCAGTCAGGTAAATTTTAAAAAATTACCTCTTATTAGTCTAAGTGCAAAAATTAGTCTCCTAGCAAAAATAGTCATCAGCAGGGCTTGTATTCTGATGACACGGCATCTTTTCATTGATGCAATCTAGACAGAGCTAACATATATATCAATGTTTATCATGACATACAGGTGATAGAAATTAATAGTTATTGTGTCATTTTTTGCCATTTTTCAATTCGTTGTTAATTTTCTGGACCTCTTCATTTTTGTCATTTTAACACATTTTGTTTCTTTTCATGCTTTTTGTTAGTCAACATTTCATGAATTTACAATGACAACCTAAAATAAATATCTATTGTATCATCAGGTCATGATGAAATTCATTACTGCAGTGGACTCTGTTTTTCAATCTCTCAAAATTGTTTTATTTATTTTTTAAATTTAAGGTAATATATAGACAACAGTTCAATCTGATGTGGCTCGAATTGGCACTAATATAATTAATTATCTTTAACATATCACAATGTTTCATAGCACTTGTAAATACAAATATCACAGAATATCACAATAATTGACACAATTCTTGAAAAGGAGAACAGTCCACACATCAATGAAGTCCATGGCCTTCCTTGAAGAGACCATCATAAGCTCTTTTGAGCATCTGAAGACTAGATACCGTCACCACGTTCTGTTTGTAGTATGTTCCAGGGGTTGACAACTAGGTTACCTATGAAGTTTTTGTACTGCATTAGTTTATGACTACATTTAACAAGCTTTATACTTTGACCTCATAATAGTAGATTTTCAGTGCTCTGAGAAATGCTACTAAGGTTGGAGTTGAAATGCCCTGCAAGATCTTGAATGTTTCAAACTTGTCACCGCGTTGTCTCCTAGCAGCAAGAGTCAGAAGCCCGATTCTTGTCAGTTGTTGATCATATACCATGTTCTTCGGGTATGTAGGGATACATGTGGCTCTCCTTTGTACATTTTCAGCAGATTTGTGTGTTTGAGGCAGTAAGGATTCCAAATCGCGTGCCAAATTCAACTATTGGGAGAGGTGTAGGTTCTATAAAGTGAGGTAAATACATTGCGTCTTATTGTGTTAAAGGCTTTATGCAGTGTAAATGTAGCCCTGTTAGCCTTTTTTTTTGCAATGTTACTCGCATGGTTTTCCCTATTTGAGGTCCTTAGAGATCATAATTGCTAGATCCTTCATGACCTTGACTTCAGACAAGTTCCTTCTGTCTATTTGGTAATTTCGCTTTAGATCTTCCAATATGACCGTACATTTTGTTTACGTTTACAGGGATAACATCGAAACTCTTGACCACTTATAAACCCTATTAAAGTTCTCTTGAAGGTGATGATTCACCAGAAGGTTAGCATAGAATTTGGTGTCATTGCATTTATCTTGACATTGGGGACCATCCAGTTCAACACGTTGCTGGTATTCAGAGTTAATAAGATCAGTCCCAATACCAAGCCCTGGGGAACTCCACTGTTGATTCTCTTCAGTGAGGACTTATTTTCTCCAATTCTCAAAAACAATGATCCTGTATTTCCTGCATTCCAAGGCTAAAGCATTCCTATTATGCCAAAGTGAGCAAGTTTGTGAAGCAACATTCAGTACCTTATTGAAAGCTTTGGAGAAGTCCAGGTAGATGATATCTGTAGGGTTGCCGTTATCTAGATCCATTGTCCAGTCTTGCAGTGAAGATTGTAATTATAAATCTCCCTGGTATGAAGCTGTGCAGTGGTATATGTTCAGTTCTCAAAGTAAAGTCGAATATCTTGTCCGCCAGAATCCACTTGAACACCTTGCATATCGAGCTGGTCATGCTAATGGGCCTGTAGTTAGCAGGATCTAGCTTACTACGAGTATCTTTCTTGAAAACTGGTATAATTAACGGTTTCCCAATTCATTGTCTGTACTCCGGAGTCAAAGGAATTGAAGAAAATTTTACATAGATCTGGAGCAAGTTCTTGTGTGCATTCTTTCAGTACAAGGGGTGGGATTCCATCTGGACCAGCACTAGAGTTATGATCTTGAGATATGAGGATGTTGTAAACATCTGCAACATGTAAGTCAAGGTCTTCCAATGTGTCCTCAGGAGGTAAGGATATAGATAGCAGAGAAATTTTTGGTTCCAATGTGTAGAAGTTTTGAAAACTTTCTGTAAAGACCTCAGTGACATCGTTAGGATCTGAAGCAATTTTCTCCATCCTCTTTCCAGAGGGTATGTAGGGTAGAAACTTTGAAAGAAATGTGTTTGTAGGTGTAAAAGTACATATGCTTGCCCTTGGCCATATTTTGTTCATAATTTCTCCTGCAAGCACTGTCTCATTTGATATTGTGTTGCGTAACTCTTTGTATTCCCTGTAATGTGACAATTGGTGGCTTTTACTATTACATGGATCTTTGATGACTTCTTCAACCTTTCAATATTGATAGTCGGAAAATCGGCCCCAAGGATTGCATTTCCTCCTAAAATAATGACTTCATATTCAATTTCATTTTTATAAATAAATTTTGTTTAAAATCGTAAAAGTCATTCAATACCTAAACATAATTAAAAATTTGTTTATGTAATTTTTCAAAGAATTTTTAGGTCATTAGGTCAAGGGAAGGACCTGGAGCTCTGTGTTCAATCCTGGGAAGAAGGTGAACTGTGTGTTAGAATGTGGCTGCGGTTGCAGGTGCTGTGGCCCGCGTGCCATGTGCGAGATCTGATCCTCTGGAGCGACGTGTACCTGGGCCTTGGAGAAGCCCCTCCGCCTAGTCTTGCCCCGGCTCCAGCGCCGGGGCCCCCTCAGTCCCCACAAGCCACTCTCACAGTGGCACCGCCGGTTCCTCCTGCCGGAGTTCTTGGGAAGACCCGCTCCTGCGACAATTTGCTTGTAGACCTTCCTCCACCCCAACAGAGGCGCTGCTCTGACCCCAGCCTGGCTCTGGACAGGTGAGGGAAAAAAAATGTGTTAGTGAAAAAAATTTTTGTTGTGTTTTTTCTCCATGTCATTGCTTAAAAAGGTAACTTCATTTCATCTAATTGAGTATTTATACTATTGGCACAAATCACCTCAGTGTCTCATAACGAGAGCTCAAAAGTTCAGGCATTTATTTTACCTAAAATATGCGGGCAAAAAGGCATTTTATTGTTACTAAAATAGGCATGAAAAAAGCTAAAGGTGAAGTACAAAAAGACATGAAAAATCTCATTCTTAAGGAATTATTGTAAAAAATTAATAATTAAAATGTTTCACATTTTTATACCAACTCTAAAATTTACATTAGCTCTTAACATGTAAGGAAACAATCTTCTCTTTGTAATCTTGATGGGAATGGCTACAGATTTGTTTCATTCACGATGCGGTCTGTTCAAAATGATAGTGTGCACTCCCTTTTGAATCTTGAAATGGCATGAGTGAAAACAATTATATTTTTTGTTCTTTGCACATGTGTAATTGCCAGCACTGAGAAGTGTATATCTTGCAGTTCGTGAGCAATTAAAACCTAATCATCAATGGGGAAATGTAGTACAAAAACCTGATCAATGGGGGGGGGGAAGCAAAAATAATTTTTTATCTTAGTCTCTGCTTCCACAGAAAGACAAAATACAACCCTGCCTTCATGTTACCTAGGCTTGCAGGTATATATTGACCTTAATCGAAATCTCTGCCAGGAGAAAAGCAAAATAATGACATAAAAGGCAAAAGTAAGATGAAAAGAAAAAGGGCAAAATGAAAATCCACTAAAACAAGATCAGAAGCGCAAATGATAAGTGATTTGTATTGTCAAAAGTCATGAAAAAGCAGCAAAAAGAGAAAAGGCATTGTGCCAAACTTCTGGGCTCTACTGCGTGATGCCAAACCACAATGACTTTTTTTAATCCTGATACCGGCTAGTTTGCAAGAATTTTAAGTCTGAGTTTGAAATACCAGAATCATTAATCATGAGGGGCTTAAGACTTAGTAATGGGAAGATAAGAATGTGCTGAGCAAACAGTTCTAACGCAAACCCCCATTGGAAAATCATGTTTTCTAGATACATGTTTAAATAAATTTCAATGCATTCATTGTTCATATTATGTTACTATAAAATTATATTAAAAATTGTACACTCCTAATGTTTTCATGTGAGTCGCTCCTTTTTGCCTACAAAATGTATAATATTTTGGTTTATTGTTACGAACAATATAACAAAGATCATAATGTCAATCTTGCATTAATTTCCTAGTACTTGTACATTTTAGTTCTTTTAAAATTTAATGTTTGTTGCTAACTAGTAATTCTTCAAAAATTTGTCATCTGTTAGCTATTATTATGTCATAATTGAAGTTCTAAGTCCCTGAAACATATAAAAGTTTTATAAGGCAGTCTTCAAAAAATTGTAAAAGTTACCAGATTAGTGTAATGACTTACTGTTAATGCAACTTATATGTGTATATTAGACCAACATTAAACAACAAAAATAACTCTTTTAATTATAAGAATCACGTGTGCTTGTAGTGTGTTACAAGGACTGGCCCTCACGGAACCAGCTGCTGGAGATGTTTCACCCCGGTCCTCTGCTTCTTCTGACGGAATGATGTCTGATGAGGACCACGATGAGGAGAGTCTAACAACCAGGGCAGACATTACAGTTGCTGGCGACAGCTCTACAGACACTCTGGTTCCATCAACTATTCCACCTCCTGAAGTGGAAGAGCCGGTGATAAGAGGAATAGGAGCCCAAAGTGGAAGCTCCGATTCACGCTATTCCACTCCCCCTCCGTACCTCCGAACACCAAGCACCACTGCAACAACACCTCCAGGTCCTTGTGATTCTATGAGAATTGGAAGCAATATGACTGGCTTAGACCTTGATGGGTTGGCCCCTCTACGGTCGGATGTGCAGTTACGTTTGAGGCAAATTCTTGCAGAACATAGAGTAAGTGTATATGCTGGAAAAAATTTAATGCATTATGAAAAAAATGTCATAGCAAAGATTATAGTGTGACTTTAAACATTATTTAACAGTTTTCTTTTCAAATATTTTAACTTATTTTTAAAAAAATATGTAGATCCCAACATTTTTAATTTATTACAAATATTAAATATTATTGTAATTGAAGAATTATGTGAAAATTTGTTAGAAGAAACTTTCATTGACATTTTTAATGAAGTGTTATCCAAAATATCAAAACTCATATCATAACGTAATAAAATATAATTAAAAGAACAAAATGTATGGAATGTTAATGGACAGCGCATATCATTTAGTACTGAGATAAGCATTTAAGTGTGTTTCAGCTTTAAAAATAAATTATAATATTATTTTGATCTATCTGTGTGATCCATGTTCTAGACTGAGTTTTTCTTATCAGCATAAGTGAAGAAGACAAGTCTTTAAATATTGCTCTTTCCCTAATTGTTTTTTTCTTGTCAATTTGTCTTCTTGAAAAGACAAACTTCATGACTTCTTAAATGTGTTCCACTGTCCTTGTGTTAGGCACGTGAGGAAGCCTTGCAGAGAGAGTTGCACACCACACGCTTAGCACTGGTCCAGCAAGTTTGCCATCACTGCAATCATGGTGGAGGAGAACGACCTGATGATGCGGTGAGTCGTGCCTTTATTACAGTAATTGTTTTGATGATTTAGTTTTTGATGTTTGCAAAGAGTTTTGTTTGATATCATTTCGGTGGGGCTCATCCATTATAAGTGCAGGTTCAAGTGATTGGCAGTTTAAATTCATCGGTTGTCGTAAAAATTAGATTATAGTAGAAATGCAAGGAAGTAAAAGTAGGAGATGTGGTAGATACCCAATAAAATATTTATATTAGTTATGTTTATTAAGCAGATTGTTGTGTTCTGAGTGCTTTGGATGGAATTGAAGGACAGAAGACTTCATTATCTTTTAGTCCAAGCCCAGGTGATGTGGTGATTTGGTTTGTATGTTGTACCAAACAATTGTCACAAATAATACATTTCAAAGTATTAAAGCTCAAAATAATATCTTTTGTGTTAGATTTTTAATTTAATGTTGCTGATATTTGAATGATATTGTATTAAGTTTGCATTGATTGTTACTTTGGAGCACATTACATAATATTGAGATTGTAAAAACTTTGTGAAAACTAAAAAAAAATGTGTGTTTTACGAAATTGTTTGGTGTGTGCAGGGTTCGTTGGCAGAGTCGGTGTGTAGTGGAGAGCAGCCTTCCGCTGGGGAGTCTCTTCCTACGTCAGATGTGAGCTGGGAGGCACTGGAGGAGCGTGAAGCTGGCGGGGGGGGGCCCACCCTGTGGGTGCCTGACCACGCTGCTGCGAGATGCATGGGCTGTGGAACAGAATTTTGGCTTGGTCGGCGAAGACACCATTGCAGGTGACCAGCCTTCCTTGCCCTTAATCAGACAGTGGTTACAGAAAACCAGTCTCTTTGAGCTGTTCCGATAACTGCAAATTAGTGCCGTTTAGGGCGATTTGAAAAGCGTGCCCAGATGCAGTGGAGTGCACAGAAGAGCCAGTGTTTCTTTGTTTGACGCGATGATGGCTTTGTGGTGCTGCTAGTAGTTGTAGATATTAAAAAACAATTATTTACAATATCTATTATGTTCTGAAATGATTCTCAGGCTTGTAAAAGGTTACCTTCTTGTAACCATGATGGATATTAAATAGTTCCTCAATATATTTTCCACTATTTTCTTGATGCCTTTCCTAAGTTGGAGAGGGCCGTTTTGCTAGGGCCTCCACTACCTGTACTGAGCGGACAGGGAACATTAAAATCTGTTGAGAAATTGGTCATTTAATTCCAACCAGTTTCAATTTATTGAAGTATTAGATCACGTATATATAGATTAGATCTTTCAAGAGAGGAAGTATTCTGATGACTTCAGACCAAAAACATGTTTGAAGATACGAGAATGGATATGTAGTTTGTCATGCACAATCTCAAATTGTGTTTCCATCAGATCAGAAGCACTGTCTTACCTAGCCTCTTACAAAATGGGAATCGTGATTGAATACTTGTTCAAAATTAAGTAAAGTTAATCACCATTTTTCACTGAAATTTTTATCTTCTAACATAGTATAAATGTTTTGTTTGATAATAAGAAGTTTGGTGACAAGTATCAGTTGAGTTCTCACTAATCAACAGCTGAGTCCAGAGTTGACACTTTTTTCCATTGAGTCCAGACAAAATTTGCGTAAAATCACCTTATGTTACCTGTGATTTGGAAATAATAATTTGTTTGGTAGCAGGATACTTTCACTGATGTGACAAATTATTTATTTTTGTTTTAATTTCACAAATATCAACGTGTTAAATTGCTCAAGTTTGTTGCACAATTTTTGCTACAAGTGGAATCGGTGAATAGTATTCAAACAAATTATATATCATTGATACTCGATTGAAATCGCCTGTAGTATTACTAAACATGATTCCATTTGCAAGGAAAAACTCTTCACTGCCCCCAGAGGCTATGAGACAGGTAGTATTGGCTCTACTTCCACTAGAGTCTTTCAGCTGTGCACTTGCTTCGTCAAGCTGACAACACTCATCGCACACCCTGCTTGTGCTTCCTGGTCTGCAGGAACTGCGGCAAAGTGTTCTGCGCCGACTGCTCAGAGAACGCACTCCCTGTGCCCCGCGAGCAGTTGTACGAGCCTGTGCGGGTGTGTGCATCCTGCTTCTCGCTGCTGCACCACGACCCTCGCATCACAGCCGCCGCTGCCCCACGACTTATGGCACCTGTGGTACCCGATCTGTGCAAACAGTTGGCGCCGTCCCCTGCAGCAGCTGCTGTTGTTGTGGCTGCAGCGGGTGTGGGACACAAGAGCGCTGCAGTAGTGACAGCCGCTTCCACATGAATGCAGAACGAGAGTACCACGGCCCAGTCTTCCTGCACTTCTGGGTTATTTATTTTCAAATATGTCAAGTTTGTTGTAACAAACAACCCCTCCACACAGTTTGCAGTTTTGCCTGGCAAGGCCTGAAGGAGCAGATCTCTTCTGAAACTAGACATATTGATGTGCATTGATTGCAATGTGTTTTTTGTATTTGTGCTGCAACCAATGTTTTGCAGCACGTAGAGTAAAATTCATATACTCTTGTCCATTGACGAGTGTTTTTTGCTGCTAACCAAAGGCTCTTTCAGGTCCCTTATTGTGGTAAGCCTGCATGTTGTTGGTTCGTGTCAGACACGCATGAGTTTCTGCTGCAGATATGAGGAGACAAAGTACACCCAGTGTTAGGTCTTCTCTTTGCTTTTGGATTCCCATGAAGTGTGCAGCCTAAAATCTCAACCAACCTAGCTTAACTAGCAGCTAGTAAAACTAGAAATTACTTGTGTTGGAGTATATGGCTACACTTCCAGGCATACATCTACCAATCTATGAAGAATTGCATGACAGACATGTTAACGGAGAGGTTTCTAAAGTTGAATGCTTTTTGAGTGTGGCAGATACTAATGTATTAAAGTGAGAAGCAGTGTGCAGTCATGGTAATGTGATAGGGGAAATGAGAGTGTAAAATCACTAAAATCTTCACTGAAGAGTCACTTGTATACTTGGTCCCCATTCATTCTTGAATCCCAGGTTTGTCATTTATACACATAGATGCTTGAAATAAACTTGAGATTGATGTATATAACACTACATAAGTGGGTATTTTTTCTCACTTCAGTGTGAACATATAGTAGAGGCTGATGCCATCCCAAAGATCTTAAAACAGTCCTTTGACCTTCTCCAGTTTCCTCTTTATCCTATGAACACTGCTCTCAACAACTGTATGGGATACTATGAGAATCACTTGCTACAAGTGCAGATCCTCTGAAATGATTATACTCAAATTAGTATGGCTTTAAGACTGTTTATTCAGATTTAGTGTACAATGTCTTGTAAACTGTATAAAATAAACACATAAGATTTAGGTATATTCTGTATTTTGTATCCCTACATAACCTGCACTTAAGGTTTAGAAACGTGAACAATAATTTATTTAATTTATCATCCTTTACCTGACTGAAGTTCTGTGGGTACTTCTGCATTGTGAACAGTTACT
>BOPP01000045.1:288059-309191 GCA_017312745.1 Gryllus bimaculatus
ATATCACAATTCTTAGTCAATAACTTACCACTAACTGTATTTAAAAATGCATACATTCGTTCATTTTTCTCACAATAAAAAGTTGCAAGACAATTATAATATGAACCAGAAATCCATTGCATTAATTCTAATGAAAGTAAAAGGCACATTGGTGTCCTATTATAGTCCACCGGAAGTTTCTCCATGGATTTTCACTTATACAATCTCACTAAGTCTTTAGTGGAGGCTGGGTATCCTGTCACTGGACAAGCCCTGTGTTCCTGAACATATTGCATAATACAACGAAAACAAAACACAAAACCAGATACTGGCAATAGTGTTTCTATCCTCCAAGATTTGCGACAAATGGGGCACAATCTTTTCAAGTGTAGCTCCTCCTTATCCTGCAATGAACAGAACTAATTAATTGTATTGGAAAATTACTGTAATATAATTAAGAATAAAAAAGGGTATCTAATGTAGCAATATTAAATAAAATTCTTATCACATCACTAGTTCTTTAAAACCTCGGAGAATTATCAGGAAAGATGCCAATTGAAGCACAATTGTCTCTTGCTTATTCGTACCTGGGTTGGAGGGGGAGGCACTGGGAGATCTGTCATGTTTGTAGTGTGTTGTTCAGCCTGCCACCACTGAAGAAACTGGAGACCAAAGGCACCCACTTCAAGAAAGCGAAGAAAGCCCTGGCCAAGATTCTTTGGTGAAAACCATCTAAAATATGTAAATGATTGTTTATAATATTAAGTTACAAATATTCAAAGGATATATTGATAAGTTATACCAGTTACATTTTTATGTGTCATATACATATATATATATATACCTATTTTTGTTAGAAACTGCTTCCCAAGTAGTTGTCATCTCATCTTCTGCCTCTGCATATTGCAAAGCCAAACCAAAGAGACTAAAGAGTGGGGAATGTGACTTAGATTTGCCAGCTAAATAAGCTAGATAATAATATAAAATTGAAAATTCCCAGGCCATACTGCCAAATTTGTATGACTTCAATATAAAATAGCTCATCAACTGTTTTCTTGTTCTACGAGAGGATGTTCCATAAGCATAATCATCTTGCAACTTCTGTACAATTTTTTCAATTTTCTGCCAAACATATGGTAAAAATACCAACTGAAGCAATGATAGCAATTGTCCCCTTCTTTTCAATTCACCTTCTTTGCCAAAGTGCACAGATACTCGGCAAAGACCATAAAATATTTCAGAAAAAGAACCATCTGCAAACGTAAACATAAAGTAAAATAGTGTAACTAAAAATATTAGTTTTATTAAAGGTTTCAGAAAAGAAGCCAATTTACCATGGTGTGATAAATAATGGTTCTGCAGGAGAAAATTTAAGCTCAAATACAGCTCATCAAACCATTTTTCTAGCCAGCCATATCTTTCTGGATTCAAAGACCCTAAAAACTAATAAAATATATTTTAATTCCACACAAATTATGGTATCTATATTCAAATATTATTATTCTTACCTCTATTATTTTTTGCAATGCTGGCTGTATTGTATTAGACAGACTTTGTTGGGCAACTACCTCAAAAATTGATGGTTTGGGAACAGCAGTTTGTGTTAAATGAGCCCCTCTCTCTGCCATTTCAGTGAATTACATGCTTACTGACATTAAATGACAATGCAACGAAAAGTGATAACACAGTATATGGGAATATAAACAAGTCTATACATTTGAAATGGCTGCGTCTTCAATAATTCATAGCATTTTCACTTAAATCTAAAAAGTATCTTAAAGTCATTCACAAAATGACGTTGACTCGAAACAAGAAGCAAATTATTTTCAAATGCCTTTGTTTCCAGCTCCGTCCAAGACCTTTGGTACAAAGTATCTTCAATCATTCAATACAATGATTTCTGAAGGTTTTGCCCTAAGTTCTAAAACAGTTAAGTTGCAAAACGCAATTATGACAGTCATGCCTGATGGGCCTGGTTCGCATGGCTTCTATTGGCAACCATGATTTGTTGTGAACAATTCTGATTCTGAACGAAATTCTGCACTGCAGTGTAAGAAATTCTCGGACATCATGTTGCGGACGAACTTCCTCGGGGATCGTGACCATTCTGCGCGAGTCTGAAGCACGGTGTAAGAGAATTTTATATACCCTAGTCTAGACTGTGTCCCCACCGGGATTGGTGTCTTACACTCATATACTCTCTGTCTTACACCCGGTGTAAAGATAGATTTCTTACACCATGCTTACACCTGTCATACTCCGTAAACTGAATCGGTTCATTCAGAAGAACGATAAAACCAAACCAAAGCTCGCACACACAAACACACAACATACACAAAAAAATCGCAGTGTTGCACACATCTGCACATCGCAGTGTAGAAAGTTCAATCTTGTCTAGCGATGTAAAGAACGAAGTGTGTCTAAAAAGAAAAAAAGACAAGAGAATGTGTGCGTGTTTGTATGGCTAATAAGATCTAAATCCTAGAAGTTATGTTGAGAACATTGAATTTTATGTTTACAATTTTTCAATAATGATGTAGTGTACAATGCCTCCATTTAGAAGAAAGAAACCAGGAAAGTCATTCCCTGTAAAAGTATGCACATTGGATGCTGAATTAGAATTTAACTTAGAGGTTAGTTTTATTTTTGCTTTTCACCTGAAGATATTGGCATGTGATCTCTCAACTTGTAATCCATTGTCAGTGTTAACTCATTTAATGTTTATGGAAAAGATTAAAGTTGTTGTTGTGTAAAGCCACAAATAATTTTATTGTATTTGAATTGGGTAATACAATTATTTGTGTCATTTTCTATTGTTTCTTTGTAGTGGCGAGCAACTGGTCGAGATTTATTTGATTTGGTGTGCCGAACCATTGGACTGAGGGAGACATGGTACTTTGGTTTGCGATATGAAGACTCAAAAGGATTTATATCATGGCTTAAGCTTGACAAACGTGGTAAGTGATGAACAAAAGAAGTTTAAAACTGCTTGTTAATTTTTTATTTCCTCATGTTGTGTTTCTTGGGGTACAGTTCAGGCCCAGGATATCCCTGCTCAGACCACTGCATCTTTCATGCTCCTGAGTAAATTTTACCCTGAAGAAGTGGCAGAAGAATTAGTTCAAGAAGTAACCCAACACTTGTTCTTTCTGCAAGTGAATCGAGCCATACTTAATATGGATATATATTGTCCACCTGAAGCTTCTGTTCTTCTGGCTAGCTATGCTGTTCAAGCAAAGGTAATATCCGTAATGTGAAATTTTCTCCTGCTCAAACTAAAAAGTTATTTTGTGAGTCTATGTGCTATTGAAATTTTTTTCTAAACTTTTTTGTGAACAATCAAATGCAAGTATGCTGTTGTCAAGTTCTTAAGAATCTAGTTTAATAAAAAAAAAATTATAATAATCTTACTCTAAAATTTTTCTTGAAGTATGTTTTTATTTATTAAGGGAAGAAAAATTCAGAAAAAATATAAATACAATATTAACGACTTATCATTATTGCTTAATATACATGTTAAAGTTACAAATTGCATTAGAGGAAATGGGGGAGACTCATTATAAAACTAAATATTGTTCCTGAAACACATTGTTAATTTTTGATTCAAATTTATTTGTTAAGCATTTGTTGTGTCTTGGTTTATTTCAGAGCAAAGCTAGAGAAATGACAAATAAAAGGAACTGAGTTTTGCATTTATTGGTTAACGTTTAGTATATGGTACACCTTAGAGAAGCGTGGCGGCAGGGCTTAAGCCCTAATCACCGTACATGCTCTAATACAAATGAGTCAAACTTACGAATATGAGATTTTCATAGTTTGCCCTTTGTGTGCTTTGTCCCCGCCGCATTGTAATGCCAATTTACCTTCAAAGGCAAGTTTTCTTGCTTTGCTCTCCCAGATCCAAGTCACGGCAAGGCTCGGGACTTCAGCCCTCGTGTTCACTATAAACATCATTGAGTCTATCCAACACATAATTACCTATTCACTTTTATAAGAAAGCACTTTTCAAGAAAGCCTCCAGAATTCTAATTGCCTAGTTAATGCCGGAACGGTACGAAGTGCCGGTTTAAACGACATCCTTAGGTTTACCGTATACTACATTTCAGCCCGTTTATTTAATATTTTCTTTAAATGTGTGAAATACTTTGACAAATGTTATTAGGGTGAAGTTAAAAAATACCCTGACAAATAGAAATAAGAGAGGATATTATTTCTGTGTTCTGGAAAGGAGTGGTCCTAAATAACCTGATATATAATTCAAGAACATCTAACAATTAAGGACAGTGCAAAAGCCCCATCATGTGTTCCCATGTTTGTATTGTGTAGTATCTGGTATTTACATTCCAGAGTAAATTGTTTAGGCTTTATATATATTATAAAGCAAAGCCATACATTTTGCATAACTTTTGGATTTGGTATTTTATTTGTGCCTGTTGTCCTTCATATTTCAAATTCTGAAGTCTGTTTTCATTTATTTAGTATGGAGATTATGACGAGGCTTCACACAAACCAGGAATGTTGGTTGATGACCTCCTACCGCAACGTGTCATAGATCAGTACCAAATGACTCCAGAAATGTGGGAAGACCGAATCAAAATTTGGTATGCAGACCATCGAGGAATGTCAAGAGATGAAGCGGAAATGGAGTACCTTAAAATTGCCCAAGACCTTGACATGTATGGGGTGAACTACTTCCCTATTACTGTAAGTTATCATCATTATCATAATCTTCTTAGCGATAAGTTCAGTTGCCTATTCATTTGTTCCTGTAGTCTCTTAATTAAGGATTCCCAACCGTTTTTTTACCTCTTTCCCCATTTATCAATAGTAAAACTCCCCATGCCTCCCTTGCACAGTTTTATTTAGTAATGAACAAAACAAGTGTTACCTAGAGTAACAATACTTTTATTTTGTTACTCTGTACAAATTTTCAAGATAATTATGGTTTTTTGAAACTCTTGTTGAAATGTTCATTTTTGTGTTTAGGCGAGGAAAATTCAATATGATTTATGCCTAATTAATATCACAAGTTGAAATTTAAAATAAACAGGGGACAAGAAAAATCATTGAGAAGGATAAGCTTCCATTTTTTACCAGATTCTCTATCCTTGGTTGAGTAACAAAAAGTGCATCATGTAAATCATTAGCTATGTCAAGTTTGCCGTGATATTTTGTTTTAATTGCTACAAGTGCAGAAAACGCTTTCTCGCACAAATTGCTCAATACTACATAGCAAATAACACAGAATGTTCAACGCTATCCTTAAGCATGCCAATAAGCCCAATTTTTTTTGCTGAACTCATCGTGAATGATATCTTTTGTCATAAATACAACATGGCCACTCTGACAAAATTCAAATCTACCAAGTGTGCCTCTGATCCCCATGGCTTGATGGTTCCCCCCTCCCCACCAAGACTTGTCTCTGCGCCTCCCTTGGGGGCGCACCCCCCACTTTGGGACTCAATGCTCTTAATTGGTACTAAAGTGTACCTGGTTCCAGTGACGTAACATTCGAGCTCGTAATGTAGATAGGTCAAGGTGACAAAGGGCCTACTTTTATG
Organism: Gryllus bimaculatus; assembly: GCA_017312745.1. NCBI lineage: Eukaryota > Metazoa > Arthropoda > Insecta > Orthoptera > Gryllidae > Gryllus > Gryllus bimaculatus. The sequence continues at coordinate 293,600 of BOPP01000045.1, forward strand.
CTGCAGGTTTTGAGAATGTAAGAAATATTAGTTACTTGATATTTTGCAGTAGTTGATAGAATAAAAGATTAAAAATTCGAGAAGAACAATTTTTTCATGTGTAGGTGGCTTATATAACCCTGTTTCTAAACCAATAAAAATAAGCAATTCATTTAGGTCACAAAAAACTAAACTTTCCCCCCCGCCTCATGATGAACTTCAAGCTGTGCCCCGTGCCCTGCCTGGCATTACATTCACTCTCTATAATTGATAGGGTTATGAGAGGGGATGTCCCCCAGTCCCTCACCATTTCCCCCCTCTCTAGGCTAGTTCTCCAGGCTGGGACCCTATATGTTGATAACCCACCGAGACTGCAGCCCTTCTCAGCTAGTCCTTAGGTTTTCACCTAGGCGCCACTATGATCCATAGATTCTTAGCGGAATGGTGGTTAATGATAGGGTAGGGTAGGGAATGCATGATGGAGTGATCCAATGGAATGCATATTGCCTGGAAAATGGGAGTACCGTGAGAAACGTGCCACAAACCCACTTTGTCCACCATAAATTGTACTTGAAACCGCTTAGGTTGGAACCCAGGCACCAGCAGTGGAAGGTGGGAAAGTCTGACCTCTACACCCATTCATTTAGGTTACATAACAGCATTATTTTGCTAGCAGTGGCCAATCAGTAGCTGTCAAAGCGGTCCCTTCTTATTGTAATCTCTGTTTACCTTGAGGTTCCTCCTGTGGGCCTCATCAATTATGTCTTTCTAATTCAGTATCCAGGCCTATTTTCAATACTACTACCAAGGTGGTGTTGTTTAGGTAGTGATATTATAAGGTGTAATTTTTATTTCTATGATCATGTGTTGATAATGTGCATCTGTTGATTCTGTTGTAATTTTCTTCTTTATATTTAGATTTTGTTACATAAGCATGTAAAGTTTGACTCTTATTCTACTGTTTTGTTTTTGATTATTTTTGTCCTTATGTTTTCTTTGACTTAAAAGCCCATTGCTGTAGTTTCTGATGTGAATATTCTGTTTCATCTTGTTTACAATTTTGTTCAATCCTTAATTTGCTATTATAAGTACATCTTATGGTGTCATCAAAAGTGCTTGGTCAACTGCATAAAAGATCGTCTTCCTGGCAATGTCTCAAGATGTCTTTCACTTCTTTGTTCCATATCTTCATGCAATACACAAGGTGGTTCACTTGTGATGTTACCTTCAAATATCTCCTGCAGCTTTGCAGATATTGACAAGCTATTTTCACTACAAGAGATGCATGTGAGAGGCACAAAAGATGATGGATAACATTTAACTATGGCTTTTTTTTAAAATTTTAATTGGCCAACTTTGAATTTGTAAATGAATTCGTATAATGTCATTAGCCTACTATACAAAGTGAGAGAAAATGAGTTCATATATAAGCATATCATGTAAGTTACATAACAATGCTTTTGAGAAATTTGGAATTTTTATGACGCCGGCTGTTAATATTTTGCCACATCTGCCAGGACACGCAGATCTTTCCCACCCTGAAGGGCCAAAGCAACTTTTCATAATGGCCATGAAGTGGATTTTCTCATAAAACTGGTAGAATGTTGGCATAGTCATAAAAACTCCAAATTTCTCAAAAATATTGATATATATAATAGAGTAATGTGCATGTGTATCAACTCATCTCTTCACACTCATTATAATGGTTCAACAATATCTGGAGAGTTCCATTTTAAAATTCAAAGTTGTGCCACTATCTCCTACATTAAAAGCTTATAGTTCAATATTAAACATCATTGTATGTGTCCTTGCCTAGTTTGTTTTAGTGAAAACAACCTATGTTCAGGAGATATGGGAACGTCTTAAATGAGCCACCCTGAGAAATATAAAATACTAGTGGTGACTAGTGGTGTACTTGAAAATTTTCTTTCTTAAGAATATTCTTTAGAATATATTTCTGTTTCCCCTATCATGTCATTTCAGAGTGTGTGCACAATATAAACATTTCCAGGTTCTGTTGATTTCTTCTTTTAGTTTTGTGGACTATTGTAAATATTTTCTGTTGTTCTCCTGCCTTTCCTAAATCACATTATTCTTCCAATACTTCTCTTTCTTTGTGCTCAGTTCATTTATTTTTAAAGTAGTTGTATGTGTTTGTTGGCTGCAGTCTGCGTAGTTGTTCGTAACCAAACCATTATAATTTTGTTTGTAATTAAATGTTGGCATCTGGAGGCCGTTTTTCCTTTTTTATTAGAAGCCGTAGCTAAAATGTGTGGCAGCTAATAGGTGTTTATAAATGATTTCAGAATAAAAAAGATACTGAGTTGTGGCTTGGAGTAACAGCACTGGGACTAAATATCTATGAAAAAGAAAATAAGCTGTCACCAAAGACAACATTTCCTTGGTCAGAAATACGTCATATAAGCTTTGACGATAAAAAATTCATTATCAAACCTGTTGAAAGAACTGCTCCAAATTTTGTTTTTTTTTCCCAGAAAGTAAGAATGAACAAATTGGTGAGTAATAATATTTCTTTAAATATCTTACTTACTTCCTTTAAAAATGTCTGATTAAATAATTGTTATTTGTATACAAGATCCTGGATCTTTGTATTGGAAATCATGATTTGTTCATGAGAAGGCGGAAACCTGATTCAATGGAAGTTCAGCAAATGAAAGCACAAGCAAAAGAAGAAAAGTCAAGGTTAGTTCAAAATATTTGGTAATCCTTGAATTTGTAAACGTTCATAGTTTACAGAATGATAAATTATTGCACTACAAAATAATCAACCATGAGGTGAAGTTAGCCAACGGTTCCAATTGGGTATGAGGCTCTCTTGTCTTGAGCTTGGCAGATTTATTTATTAACAGATTTAAAGTTCTCACTTTACAATTTATTTATGAATTAACAGAGAAATGAGTTGCACATTCTGTAATAACAGGAATCATAGCACAAAAGCAGTGCTCTAGCTTTGGTCGCAAAGCTGCAAGGAGACACTTGATTTACATCAGTAGGGGGTTTGTTCCATTGTTGTACATAGTCTGTTATATATTTGTAAGCTCCAAAAAGAAATCTCTTCACTCTTCCCTTTATTTTTTTTCCATACTTATTTTTAAAGCTTCCTTCACTAAACATTTTAAAAAGAAAAGTTAGTTGTATGTAAAGTAAAGCAAAGGGATTGTCTATTGCTTTAGAGATTTTTTCATAGACTGGTACTGCCAAGCTTTGAAAGAAACCCAAATGTATAATGATAATAATAATAATAATAATAATAATAATAATAAGTATAATAAATAATAATAATAATAATAATAATATTAATTTCAAAAGAATTACATTGACATGTACAAATAACCATCACCATTAAAGAACAAATAGAAGAATACAAATTTTGTTTTGACTACTTTACATACATTATACATCCTGTTTAAACCTTTCGTAAAAATTCTGGTCTTATCAGTTTTAAATTTTAAATTTAAATAATATTTTTCATTTATTTATCTTATCACTTCAACTACACTTCAACCCGTCTCTTATGACAAGTAACTTTATGTACTTGTCATACATTGTAATGTGTGTGTTAACATTGTAACCACTTGTTTTGTTTGTTGTTTTTTCTTTTTCTGTATTAACCGGTTGTTGTTATACTTCAACCTTCATGCAGTACCTGTTTACCAGTCTTACTGTTAATGATACGTGATTGTTTTTAATTGGAATTTAGATTTTTTCCGAGGAAACTCAGCAAGGCAGAAAGAAATCAAAATCAATCAAATATCTAAAATCACAAAATAAATTTGTAAATAAATAAAAAGATATGTCAGTTGGTAACTGGCTAATATGAAAACTAAGTTATACTTAATACCTTTTGGAAATTTGTGTGACAAATTCAACAAGCAAAGAGAAATAAAATTATATCTAAGTTAAAAATCAAAGAAACAAATAGAACTTGTGGGCAAATGGCGCTGCATTAACTTGAGTTAAATTGCTCAATTATAAAAATTGGAAATTAAATAATTGGTCTCAAACACAAAAAATTAGTCCAAACCGTGAAACAGTTAAACGAAACTGAATGAGAGTTACAAGGAATATTATACAATTTTTTTACAAATTCTTAATCCTTTGTGATAAACACTGTTTTATAATATGAAGATTATAATATTAACTATGTATATATATATATATATATATACTATTATATATATAATATATATATATATATATATATATATATATATATATATAGATTACAATAGTATGACAAAAACTCACAGGCAAAAAGAAAACAATGATCCAACTAATTCTGCTAAAAGTAACAAATGGATTGTAAATAAAATAATAACTGGATGGCAGTTGGGCCACAGGCAAAATGAGTATTAAGATGTAACTTAATTTAGCATGTTGAAGATGTTAATAGTGACAAATCAAAATCAACAATAATAGGACACACATTAATTAACAAATAAAATCTTGTAATGTCAGTAATAGCAGTTTATAACTGGGCAATAAGAGTTATGTTTTACTTAATTACATTTACAAACTTGTGATGACATGTCAAAAATATAAAAGAATCCCCCCCCTCCAAATACATATATTTTTTTTTAAATAACAAATAAATGTCAATAAAACAAATGGCAATATGCCACAAGCTAAAGAGATAACTCCTGATCTATTATTTTCATGTTCTGCCTAGTCTTTTTGTACCATTTTTTAATTTTTTTTCAATTCCCTATAAGATGTAACTTCTAATATTTCATCTGGCATTGAATTCAGGCAGTTTTGGAATGGCTGTGTTAAGCATCCTCTCTCCAAATTCATAAAAAGTGCTCGGAAGTATGAAATTGTGTTTTTTTACTAGTTTCGTAGCTGTGCCACTGATTTTTCTGAATTTTTTTTTGAAAAAGTTTTTTTTATAAGAATTTGAAATTCATACAGTTTTTTAACAGTCTCATGATTCCATGCATTGCTGCACTCACTTCAGGTTAGGTTTGTTCTGCGCCTTTTTTCATTAAGGATTTAATACATTTATTTTTGTATATTCTGTATAATATCAACATGCGATTTTGCTGCAGTCCCCCATACCTCCAATTCCATACCTGATCAGGACTCTATTAATGAAAAGTAGACCAATTTGAAAATTTTATAAGATACAAAATCTTTAATTCTCATTGGTTCCAAACACATGTTCGTATTTTCTTGCTTAATTCCAAGATGTGATCCTCCAGCTCAGATTTTGATCAAAAGTTACACCTAAATATTCAGTTTGCTTACAGAATTTATTATATTATTCCATTGACAGTTCTTAAAGTCTTGTGTATGCAGTCAGCTTGTGAAAGAATATTTTAACTTGTGCTCTTGCAATTTTTGGAGCTGTAGTATGCAATATTCTAGTCTTTTTTCTATTATTTATTAAACCTTTATCATGGCACCATTTTTTGAAATATTCCAAAATTTTCCTGTAACTCCATTTCTGCCTTCTTTGCGGTCTCTGTTTATAGATATAGCATCTTGTCATCCGCAAAAATATAATGGAACCATTTTCTAAATAATTTTTTAAGTCATTCACAAATATTAGATAAAGTATAGGGCCTAGGAAACTTCCTTGTGGAATTCCCCTTTCACAGTTTTATTTCACTATAAGTGTTAATCGTATTTTGACCCTAAATGATCTTCCTTCAGACAGTTTTTAAATTAACTGTAAAACTTTGCTCCAACCCTATGCTTTCCAGTGCATCTAACATCTTTTCATAGCTTATTACATCATAAGCTTTTGACAAGTCAATGCTCAATGCATATCACATGCAATCCCCTTGTGTAATTTTCATTTAATACTTCTCCTAGATTTTCCAATAAGTCTGTGGTGCTTTTGTTTTTTGAATATGCAAATTGATTGTTATCCTATTATTTTATATTTTTCCAGGTAGTTGGTCAGTCTTTGCAATATGTATTTTTCGAATATTTTATTTATTGTGTTTAATGTGGAAATTGGTCTATAGTTTTCATAGATTGAAAGACTGTCTCCTTTATGTATTGGTCTGATAATAGATACTTTTAATTCATCTGGAAAAGTTTCCTCATTAATACTTGAGTTGATAATTTTCATTATAATTGGTGTTATTGAGTTGCTGTTCAGTTTTATATCTCTTATAGCTATTTTGTCAGTTCGTGGAGCTTTATTACAGTCCATCACTTTAATTAAAGAACTAATTTCTTCTAATGTGATTTCAGGCAAGTAAAAAGAGTTACTTTGAGTTATTACGATTTTTGGCAGGACTGCTAGGTTACATTCATGTACAATGTCTTCTATTCATTGTTGAAAGGTGATAGCAAATCTTTCTACTATTTGTTCCATTGAGTTACTTTTCCCTAAATTTCTTATTAATATTAATATTAATAATAACAATAACAAAATGACAATATCAATAATAATAATAATAATAATAATAATAATAATAATAATAATAATAATAATAATAATATCAGCATGACAAATTCTATTGTGTAACAAAAAACACATTGCTAAGGAAAATGTAGTTAATGGGAACACCAACTGTTATAAATATTGTGTACAGTATGTTATTAAATTGCAATTTACTGCATCTCTCTAATGTGAAGACAATGAACTTCGCTAGGTGCAAATAAATAAATATTTTTAAAAAAAATAAAAATAAGAAAAATCAAAGGTACCATTTTTCCTTATTTTCTATGTTATATTGATAAAAATAAAAATTTGTGATATATTTTCTTAGGCGCCAAATTGAGCGAAATAAATTGGCTAGGGAGAAACAACTGCGGGAAGCTGCTGAAAGAGAAAAGGCAGCTTTAGAACAACGATTAGCTCACTATCAAGAAGAAGTGAGGCTTGCAAATGAAGCTCTGGTAAGATTTTAATTGTTCTTATGTTTTACTTCTGAGATTGATAAGATGTATGTGAGCATATTAAATATTCATAGATTGATTTATTGAGATACAATTTGTGTGAATCAAAGCCATATTGAGGTGTTATTTGCATGTGAAATAATTATTGGTGTAATTCATGGTGTACAAAGAGGAAATGTGCTCATTGATTTTTCTCTTTTGGGTATCAAATCTCATTTCATTAACTATTCAATAAGCTTTGTCATTCAAGTGGTAATCTTTCCTTTCATGCATCAAAACTATACAGAAAAGTGTGCATAAACCAGTTTCTTGGCATTGACACACAATAATCAGTATTCAGGTTAATAAAATAAAACACTAAATTATACGCATCCTATGGGAATTTCAAACTCTCATTGGGGCACACTTCGAAATAAAATCTCCAAAATTCTCTTGTCTTTTTGTTTGTCTTATTCGTATAACTTAATTTTGAATGGTCAAAACACTCCTTTTAAAAGAAACAAAAAGTAATAATAAAAGATTATCACATCCTATCATATCAAAAATAGTATTTAAAAAGTCCTGTTGATTAATTACTCCTAGTTAACAGTGTATCAGGAAGATTAAGATATCAAATTTATTAGTAATTTACAACTCGTTCTTTTTAATGTTACCAATACAATTTCTATTTTTGTAATGCAGTTCTTTAGGGAAACACACTATTAACACATTCAGGTCGAAGTCCCTGCCCAACGTTTTTCCACATCAGGTCGTAAGGTTTTGGGGTATGTTTGAAGGGTCTTATCTTCTAAATCAATAAACATAAAATATGTTTTTTTTTAAATTTTGAAGCAACAATTTTGTTATTTTATGTAAAGTTTCAATGTTTATGTTGACAATAACTTGGAAGATTTTTTAATATAAATAATACAAAACATTGAGTTCAAACAAAGAGTTTAACATGATTATTTTAATTAAATTCTTACAAATTTAGTTAATATTAGAACATTATACATGACATTACATTAGTGTCTATTGCAATAACGAAGAAAATTTTACGCTTCATTCACAATAATTGGTTTTGGTGTGGGAATTGTGAAAAGTGCTCCAGAGGTGTTTAGGGCTTGCTCATGAGTGTATTCCAAAGGTATTTATTATCTATTAAATGGCAGCAACCAAAATCTAGTTTGTATTTAGGTATTTTTTTGATGTAGGAACCTCCATGAATGGTCAGTGGACTGGAAAATGGCCTATAAAACAAATTTACTGTCTGTAGATTCTACAGGCAACGTAATTTAAGGCGTGCTGTTGGTGCCTGTAGATTCTACGGGCAGTGACCTCAGTGTGTTAAATTAATGTCTTAAAATGTGGAGAGACTTTTCATCAACCTCTCTTTAAGTATTGATAAAAAAACAATATCATTTCCAATGAGGAAAGTAATAAAATCATACTTGATATGTTTACCTGTAGAGACCTTCAAACTCTGAAGCTCACTTAAAATCCGCATGTGTGAATCTTACCAACTGTAAGTGTCATCTCTAATGAAGAGGTCTTGCTGAGTATGATAGTGTAAATTGTCCCTGAATGGAATAAAGAAAGACATTTTGAATAGTGATCCTGGCTCTAAAAGAAAATTGAAATTGTTTCCTACTCCAAACGCCTTCCAATGTAATTGACTGAACAGGAAACACCTATGCTGCACTGTTTGCTGCATTTTCATTTTTTTAGGTGTATTAATGGTTAGAATTTTTTTGAAATAAAAGTGAATGCCCTTTAAAAGAAAGAATTCCTACATAATTCATATCAGAAATTTTAAAAGAAAATAATTCTTTGAAAATAAATTTGTAATCGTAAGTGTGAAAAAATTATTAGTAGAACATTTACTAGTTTTCAATATTGTGACCTATTTTCAGATTTTTTGAAGAAGTATCAAGCAGGGGGAAAACTTTTCAAAAAAAAAAAAAATTCTAATTTTCACTCAGAAAAACTCAAATATTGATATGTTTACTATGTTTGGAGGATCACCAAGTACAAATGTGTCAAAACCTACTGTTGGCTATTGACAGCAGTCAAATCAGTTTGTGAATTCTACGTCACTTGCTGCTCAGTTGTCAGTACTCGTGGGGACCTGCTACGAGTGGGCTAGCACTCTCAGATGTCTCCCACGTTCACAGAGAATATAAGTAAAATGCATTGCCCCCCACCCCTTCCCAAACACACAGTGATTTTTGAGTGAATTGGTGAAAACGTGGAAAACACCCTTTGTCCCTGAGAGTGAGTGGTGGGACAACAGGCACCCACACAAAAACTCTCACCGAACGGGAGGGATACAGTCATCATCATAGGGAGGGCAAAATTACATCAATTTGGGTGGTCACTTTACACCTGAACAACATGTTGACAAACTACAACATGCTGCGCAAAACACAAACTATAGTCTCGACTCTGGCCCTGTGGTACAACAAACCACATGGCTTCAATTGTTTGATGTCATCTGGCAATGCGTTGTAAAGTAACATACATGTATTGTATGTGGATTTCTGATAGCTGTTGATACTGACACTGATTTCTACGTTGTGTGTTGTAATTATAAATATCAGTATTGCATAAAAATATGTTCCCACCATTAAGTAACTTTTGACAAATATTACAGATTTGTAAATTAATACGGAAGGCAGTGCTAAGATTTCAAGCTCAATGAAGACAGGCTTGTAGGGATCACTCAGATGGCATTTTTTCATTATTCAAATTTCATTCAAGATATGTTATGATGTTTAGAAATAAAGTAAAGCGTACGTTTGTTTTTACACAATATTAAAATTCCTTGTGTGACCCAAGTATTATTTTTCATGAAATATGTAATTTTTTTCTTTTTGAGAGGAAAGTGTGCGTTAAAGTGAAATGAAAGTTTTGCGAAAAATAGATCATATTTTTCATTTGTGTCAACAGCATTAAAAAACCTGTGTCCCATAATTCCTTCAGCAAGTAGTCTGTGAATAATTTTATGTTAACTTTAGTGAATGCGTGTATAATTTGTGTCAGTGTTCATGTTATTAGTAATTGTAAAAATTTATGCATTGTGGTCACTGTAACTTAGATTAGTATTTCATATTTAGTTGTGGTTTTGTTAATTATAATTTGATCTATTGCTTTTTGTTATGTAAATGTATTCTGTGTAGTACATTCACTGTAATATCTAAATTAAAGGAATGCAGTAAATTGAGAAACTGCTCTTTTTCGTGGGGTTCGCTCAGAAAATCAATATAGAAATCTCCACATATAACAATGGATTTAAAAGATAGATTACTAATTTTGTTCAGTTATCTCTAGATTTTCTAATAAAATTATATATAACTCGCTTTGTTGGAGATCTGTAATGCAAAGTAAGATAGTTTTGAGCTAGTAAGATGTTATTTCAAAACTTTTTCAACTGCATATAATTGAGTTTGACAAAAAATAGAATCAATATCATTTCTGACGTAAATACACGAACCTCCTTAAACAGGGCCCTTATTTGATTCCCTCCCTTACAATACAATTCTGCAAAGGTAAAACTAGGAATTTGGAGTGTATTTAGATCAGTAATGAGACAACCAATGTTCGGTTAAACAAAAAAACATCTATTTGACCTAGATCATACGTGTAGATGCTGCATTCAATTTTATTTGAATGGGATTGCACATTGTGATGCATTATTTGAATTTTTTGCATGTACCTTTATGGATCTTTCTCTGCTGCATTTAACTGTATTTTCTATTTATTTATCTCTTTTTTTACCTCGAGCCCATGGTCGAAGGAAATATCAAGCCCCAGCAGTGACAGGAGATGGAGGGCGACAAATGTTCATAAATTAATAATGGGAGAGGTAGTACAAGGATTTGGTTCAAGGGATATGGTAATTGGGTCCAAAGAGGTCCCAGAGGATAGAAGAGAACTAGGAGATGTGGGTGGGGATGGGTGTTGGGCAGAACACTGCCGAGGTTGTGAAAGGATGTGATTTGCAAGCTTGCTCCAAAAAATATGTACAAGTTATCCTCGTCAGTAGCTACCACTAATCCATCATCCATATATAGAACTACCATTAGCCCTCTGCCTTCTTCATTTTTAATATAAAGACATGGATGTGCTTGACTCACTTTAAAACCAAGACCTAACAAAAAGTTTTCAAAGTGCTTGTTTCAAGATGTATAAACTCCTTTTTAATTTATAGATTCTGTCATATCGTCTTGGTGCCATATAGTCTGAGTTCTCCGTATAGGAAGGCTGTTGATACATCAAATTGTGCAAGATGCATGCCTTTACTTGCAACAATACTCAAAATACGTAGATCCAGTAGTCATCATCTTTGCAACTGGTCTAAATGTTTGTGTGTAGTCAACACCTTCACACTGGTTACAATCTTTGACAAGTCAAGCCTTATACTTGTCTACACTTCCATCTGCGTTTATGTTCAGCTGGAAATCCCATTTTCCATCAATGAATCCATCTCTTTGCCCATTGCTTTTTTCCATTCAACACTATCATCATGTTTAAATGCATCTTCGTAAGTTTCAAGTACATTGGTTAAGTCCTCTGACGTCATTACATATTCATTGAGATACTGTGGCCTCTTTAAACTTAAATGATTTATCAAGTTAGCCCCTTGTTTCTCTTCATGTAGCTTCTGAAAATCATCATGAAGCTCTACATCTGTGCTGGTTTCACAATCTCCATTTTGAGAATCTCAATCGCTGTCTGACTCTTCTTTTTCAACATCATGTTTACAGATCATCTTTTCTTATTTCAGCATCTCGAAACGGTAGTTTCACCGGTTCAATACAGCATCCTGGTTTTTCTTCAAATAGCACATCTCTGGACAGAACAACATTCTGACTTTCTTTCATCCAGACCCTGAATCGCTCTTTCACCATCATGTCCGATCAGAAGCCCCTTCATAGTTTTTCTATCCATTTTTCTTCGTACATGGTTTGGAATATGAGCATAATATGTTGAGCCAATGATCCTGAGATGTATCGTTCGATCCACAACTCGTAAGGACTATCTTCCACAGATGATTTCCCTGTTCTATTTAAAATGTAGATGGCCATTTTAACGAACTCAACTCAAATTGCTTCTGCGTAAGTTATGTCTGGAATTCGAATACTTCAGAGCCCTAGTCATCTCAATAACAGTTCTATTATCCCACCTACAAATGACATTTTACTAAGGGGTATAGGGAGCTGTCAGTCGCTGTGTGATCCCATTTGAACGTAGAATAGATCTGACCCCCTCATTATCAAACTTCTTGTCATTGTCACTCAGCATCTCCTTGACCGCATAACCAAATGTTTTCGAATGCATGAGAAAGTCTTGAAGAACTTCACTAACTTCTGGTTTCTTGCAACAAAATAACCATAGTGAAATTTCATGTAACTGTCTTTGAACAAAACAAGTTAAGGCTTCTTCTTAAATGATTCATCAACAGGTCCGCACATATCCATCGAAATCAGCTCAGCAGGCATCGTCGATTTTTCCGTTGTACTAAAAGGTACACAATGTGCCTTTCCAAACATACATGGTTCACAAATGTCATTTCCCGTCTTAACCTCAATATTAAATTCTGTTTTGAACTTTGCTTTGACATATTTGTCTTGATGACAGCAATGCTCAAAACTGACCAAATTATTATTTTTTTTTCGGTAACTTCCAGGTCCTGACGGCATCCAATTTTATCCCAGTGCTTATAAATAGTGAATACCTTTCTGTACAAAAATATCTGGTCAGATTTCTACCTGAAAGGTCCCTTGTCAGTGCAGTACCCATTTTCAGTTCTTAATGCAAGGTATCGCATCAGTCAAGAAAAGAAGTTTCTCCCTATAAAGCCGTTGTGTTTCAGCGCCGCTCCGAGGAGACGGCAGACTTGCTGGCCGAGAAGTCTCGAGTTGCTGAGGAAGAGGCCCTTCTTCTCAGCCAGAAGGCAGCGGAGGCCGAGCAGGAGATCGCGCGACTCCGGCTGGGGGCCTTGAAGGTGGGTGAACCCAAATCAGAATTGCACTCACACATGTCATTTCGCATTCACATTTGGAGTAATTGAATTATATAAATTTCTACCACATTGACCAATCCCGTGAAGCGATTTTAATTCTTAAGAATGAGGGAAAGATAACAAAATAACAACATTGAGGGTGTTGTAGTTTCTAACGCATGATTGGAATAATACATTTTAAAATATTTAAAAATACATGCTTGACGTTTTTCCCATTCTTTGTTTGTCGTTTTAAAAATTTTAATTTTGAAATAATATTATGTTCGTGGCCCATTATCAATTACTGTTTTTTTATTCATATGAAAGTGAAGGAAAACAATTATTGAAAAAGGTTTGTATCACTATTACTATTCATATCAAAATAACACTAATTGCATGAGTATTGCTAAAGGCTGCAACGCCCATCGGCAAAGATCACAACCACGGTTGACCGTTCACTAACTCCCGCAGGCTGCCGGATCGAGATCCAAGGCCTTCCGTTCATCTTAGGGGACCACGCGCGCACGCGCCGCCGCCGCCGCCGCCGCCCACAGCAGAAGCCTCTGAAACCATTACCATTCGTTTGCACCAAACCCATTTTCAAGATACAGCACTTTCAATTGTGATGGTGCCAACTTCACACTGGCAACGCGCCGCCGTAAAAAAATTGGAAACACTGTAAATCGTTTGTACCAGATAGTTCCGCTTGAATTTTGGTTTCTACCATACAATTAATTAAGGTGCAGCTATTTTAATGAGACTGCGATAGGCGCTCCCAAACTCTATCACCATTCTCATCACAGCAACCGTAAACAAATGTGAAATCATACTAAAACAATTGTACTTGGTTAGTACCAAATAGTTCCATCTGAACTTTTGTTTGTACCATAAAATTAATGAAAATACAAAAATTTTAATGAGGCTGTGGATGGTGTTCCACCAATTTCTTAAAATTCTACTAGCGTCCCGTTTTGAAAGGTATCAGTGTTAGGTATAACACTAGACACAAAGTTATTTTCAATTTTTGAAACTGTTGGCTTAAGGAAGAAATTTGAAAAATAAAAATAAAATGGTAAAAAAATGCTATTTAAAAAAAACAAATAATTTAATATATACATGAAAAATAGAGCATTTTTTTGTTTTTAAGCTGCAAAATTTTGCAAACTGCATTAACAAACGATTAACTTAAGTGATACAAACTTTTTTCAAAAAATTTTAAATATTACAAACTTCTCGAAATGACATCCTTGCTTTTCTTTGTGATGTGCTGCAGATAATATAAGTAGTGGGCGGATTTTAATGAAATGTCAATATTTTCTTTTTAACTTTAAAACAATGTCGTTTAGTATAATATTTTATGTTATAACAAATGCAAATTACCCATTTTTATATGTCAATTTTTTTTCTCTCTCTCTCTCTCTCCCTCTCTCTTTCTTTTCCGATTTCGACAATTAAGTCATTTTAACCTTTTTCCATATTGCATTTTTAGCTGGTTTCATCGATTTTAATATTATTTTAATGGTACTTAATTTAATTGGTAATTCCTGAGTTAGCCTATTCCATTTCTTCACTCATAAATTGTAATGGCAACCTTTAAATGTAATCTAAGGTTCCTGTGATCCTATCAGTGCCTTTGTCGGTTCAGCTGATTTCGAGAAAACTAAAGATAGGGATTGCCTGGTAAAGAACAGTCCAAACCAAAAATTTGCAAGCTGAGTTTACTTGAACGAATGGAAAAACCCTCAATTACATCTGTAATGTATTTAAAGTTGAGTTAAAACTTGAGTTGTTCATCCAAACTGGTTTTGATCACATTTTTTCATTTTTTGTTTTTTTAGGGCATTTTAAAAACATTTAAGAGCATTTTATTGATCATTTTTGGCGACATTTTAGGTCATAAAATCCACCCCTAAGTATAAGGGTAGCTTATATTCATGTTTTCTAATAGAAAAAAGGGGCTACTATTCCTACCAATCGAAATTATTGCATTGATACACTGCAGGTTATAATTGCATATTTGATTGACTTTTTTTAACTTGAGTGATGGGTGAAGTGAAATTGCAATATGATAATTTTATGAAACTGTCCGCAATAATGATCTCCCCCATACATCATATACGGTTTTGTTTACTATTTTTTGACTAAATAAATCTAAATGCAAGAAATAGAATGTACTATAGAAGAACCTACAGTCCCCGGCCATATTATTAGACGCACCCTAAATTTTCAATAAAAATCACGTTTTTGTAACAAAAAATGTATTTTTTTTTTATTTCTAACCAAATAGATGAGTAATAATTGAATACTTACAATACAAACAGGATATCATATGCAAAATTATGACTGTCAGTATAATATATAAACTAATTTTCATAAAAAATCTCCATGTACATGTACATCTTTAATACTTTGTCAGGCCACCTTTGGCGGCTATTAGAGCTTTAATTCTTTTTGGCATGCTATTAATGCATGCCTGGATTGTTTCTTGCAACTTTGGATGATGGTACCAGACTTGAATTATTTTCTCAAGGAGGCGAATTTTTGTTGTTATTTCTTCCTTTGCAATTTCCCTCTTCATGAGCTCCCAAACATTTTCTATTGGGTTCATATGTGGTGAATTTCGTGGCCATGGTAACACAAGAACATTTTTCTCCAACAAAAATGATCGAACTGTTCGAGCAGTATTACATGGAGCCCCATCTTGCATAAAAACAAATGATTCTTCATTTGTGAACCATTCCTGTAGTTGAGGCA
>BOPP01000045.1:317063-352214 GCA_017312745.1 Gryllus bimaculatus
CCCGAAATGATACATATTTTGGCATCCCATACACTTTACACCATCTTCTGATTTTTCTTCTTCACATAGGTTGCACATATTCATATTTGTGATGATAGAAAAAGCGAACTATGGTTTCATAAAGACACTAAACAACTCTTGATAATAATAATTAATGATGATGATGATGATGATGATAATGATGATGATAGAACACGGATCACAGCTGTTCAGCATAGGGGAGCACTGAGGGTGGCATGCTCTTACCGAACAGTCTCCATAGACGCCATCCTTGTGATCGCCGGAGCAATACCGATCGACCTACTCGCGCTGGAGCGCAAGCGAATTTATGACAGGAACGTAGGTGACGGCAGAGCTAAAGCGGCACAAGAGGAGCGGAAAGAGACAATTGAACACTGGCAGGAACGCTGGAACGATGGGACCAAAGGGAGGTGGACACACCGACTTATTAAGAAGTTGCTGCCATGGGTGCAACGCGAGTTTGGGGAAGTGAACTTCTACCTCTCCCAGTTCCTGACAGCACAATGCTACTTCAGGGACTATCTCTATCGCATGGGGAGGGTTCAATCACCCCACTGTAAGCACTGTGGAAATCAATTGGACACTGCCGAGCACACCTTTTTCCTGTGTACAAACCGGAAAGAAAAACTTGATAAACTAGAGGAAACGACAGGTAGTCGCCAGATAGTAGCCAGAGAATATTGTTGATACAATGCTAAGAAATGAGAAGTCCTGGAATGCAATTCCCCACTTCATAGAATGCGTTCTGCGGGCAAAGAAGGAAGATGGCTGTCTAAGCGATAGCATATAAGGACGGAAAAAAGAAGAGACATCCATCAGGAAAGGCCCCAGCCTGAAGTAATGCGAAAGTGGTCTCAGGCTGAGGTCAGAAGAAGAAACAGGTGGTAATTTTTAGTGAGGTCGCCTAACAAGAGGTAATCCCGCACTGTGGAGCAACCGGTCCTGCTCTTCGCCTTTTGAAGGTTTTTTTTTTCCACCTGGCGCAAAAAAAAAGGGGGGGATAATAATTATAATAATAATTATAATAATAATAATAATAATAATAATAATAATAATTATTATTATTATTATTATTATTATTATTATTATTATGATTGGTAGTACCTAAAGGTTGCAGTTTTAAAGATAATCATAAAATTGTAATAATTTTTATTTTTAATGACATTTCATGTCGTTATATGTCATGTCATATTACCTTATCAAGTACTGAAATTGGAAGATCCTATCTGTACCAATATAGCTCAAACACAAGCATACAAAACTAATGTATACACATACCTTAATAGGTAACAATTTATGTATTTTTTCTGAGACTGAAGTGTAAAATCATGATAAAATTGTAATTAAAATAGAATGTGTAAAGGACTGTGGTTGGCAGGCTAAGGAACATATAAGTTTCTCTTTTATACCTTTTATAATTTCATTTATAAATACATATTTCTCTTATGCTTTTGTTCATAGTTTCACATTATATAAATAATTTCTTATATGTGTTTTCATTACTACTTCTTTCAACTACTGTCTTACATAAGCCTTTCAACTACATTGTTCAGGTGTTCATGCCATGTATAAGTTTTTAATATTGTGCTCCAGTGCACTACACGTGTTTCATGAAATAACATTTGTTCATAATTGTTAATGCATGAAGTAGGGGAAGAAAATGTCTAGCTTGGATCCAAGAGTACCTGACAGGAAGCACATTCCAAGTGCAAATTGAAAGCACTCTCTCATCCTCTAAGCCAGTAGACTACTGCCCTAAGGATCTCTTCTAGGGCCTTTTATTCATATTATATACCAGTGCACTGGGTAAAGACCTTAACTTTGACTGGATTTGGCTATGCATTTGACATTAAAATATTTGTAATATTTCTAATATAACAATTTTATTTATATATTTTCAAATATTTCGTTTCCTATCATGAGTTTCATGATGAGTATGAAAAAATGCAGTATGGTATGTGAAATGGTTATTCTTTAAATCCAAACAAATACAGAGTTCTACATTTTGGTAAGAAAGCTCCTTAACTGAGGCGTTTTACAAGAGAGCTTATGTGAGAGGAAACCGAGGCACAAGTTGACCTGAAGAATGATTCACCTCAACTCTGATCTCAAGTGAGAAAAGCTAGTTGCTGCAACTACCAAGAAAGCAAATATTTCTGTGTTTTTCATTTGGAAAGCTTTTTCATTTTTAAATGTAGCAATGTAGATGTAAAATGCAGCAAGTTTGCTCAGGGCATCTACAACCCTTCGTACAAAATGCTAACACAATCTGGTCATCTTATAAACAAAAGACATCATCTGGAAAGAGTACAGAGATGAATAACTAAACTTCCTTGAGATTGTTGATATTTAGATAATCAAGAGATATGTCAGAAGAGAAATGTGAGAATTATGTGTAGAAGAGAAAGAGGAGACTGAAGAAAAACCTACAAAATATTGAAAGAGTATTATGATGTCCAGAATTTTCATAAACTGTTCTCATAACTTGGAGTCCAAATATTTTGAATTGGTTTTAATTTTTTTAATAACAATTAAAAAGTGTGTTGTTTCCATTATCTGCCCAGAAAATGGTTAACTAAGTGAAATAATATGTTACAGGTGCGGATCTACAGGGAGGGAAATGAGGAAATTTTTCCCTCTTAAAATGTTTAGAAACTATTAATTTTAGCTTGTCATGAAACTCAAGCAAAAATATAATATTGTAGGACGAACATTAAAATGAATAAAATAGTATAGCAGCATGAGCTGAGTGTAGCCTGCGAACTTTTACAAAACAATACGCCACATTCGATCAAAGGGTTTTTAATTTCCCCTTCCAAAATTTGTCTGGATCCAAGCCTGTATGTTAAGTAGTGTATTTTTGTGCATTGTTGGTCAGTACTTTGACTTTACATTGGTATATTACTTGGGTATTTTTTTAAAGACTATAATGATTCAGGTGAGATCATCACAGAGGAAAACAAATGATCATTTTTTAGAAAACCTTACTATGAGTTCCTAAATAGATTTTACAGTTCATGTCTAAATTGTAAGAAAAATTCTAAAAATGTGTCCATTTCCATTTTGAATTGACTATTTGGTCTTGGAACAGCTGGGCTGGTTCTAATGTTTAGTGTACTTTAAATCTTGTTTTACGGTTCCCATTGGGCCCCAAGATATGTATGTTATTTAGGCTGTAATCTACAAAATGAAATACTTTTGGACCTTCTGTTATGTTTTTCAGTGTTTAACTCTTCTGAGTATCCCAATCTGTAGCATTGGTAGTCGGAATTATGCCAAATCTAGAAATGTTCGTAAAATGAAATTAACTATTTAACCCTTAGACTCTGTTTGGGGTCTTTTCTGACCCCAGGCGCAAATAATGTTTTACAACGGTGAATATTATTCACATTAACTTCTTCTTTTTGATGTTTTTTGTATCCAGTTTTTACGTGTGTTGTAAACTTTTCAGTTTTTTAAGTTTTGAAGTAATTTATTTTTTACGCAGATTGGGTGAAAAATGCTTCTAAATAGATTCCATGTCTGAATTATAAAAAAAATTTTAAAAATTAGGACCATTTCTGCTTTGTAATATTATGTTATAGTTTGTGGATAAAATCTGGCGTATTTGTCTATTTTGAGTTAATAGGTTGGTATCAGGCATTCTCATGCTTATATAAAAGACACCTAGTTATGAGGATATGCTAGAATGTTTTTCAAGAAATATTATTCTTTGTTGTTGTTTTTTAGAACAGTATAGTAAATGAAGCAAATAAATAGCATTATTTTTTTATTCAATAATTCCTAATAGCATCCGTGCATGAAACAGGTAAACTGTTGGGTAAAACATGTGGGGTCAAATCTGATCCCAAACAGAGTCCACATAAGTAATGGAGAAACATAGTTGAAAGGTAATACACTGTGCAGGTTAATTGCACGTGTGTAAATATTTCCGTCTCTTAATGTTTAGCCATACAGAGCACATGCACAGTACCTCACCTACATGATGTAACACACAATTCTCTATCTGGCTGTTCACAGTTAGGTTCCAATATGAAACTATTTTTACTTTTAAAACAATGCTCTACAAAGTGTGGAGTTTTTGCATGAGACCAAATTATTAGTATTTCTTAAATATTCAATTTTTCCCCTTTGGTTTAACCTTCTAAAAGCATTCTTGAGAAATTTGAGCTCTGAAATGTCAATCATAACTAAAGTGTGACAAGTAATGTTCTTCTGCTTCAGCATTTCCTCTCGTCTCATTCAGGTGTTTTATCAAGTATCCCTGATCCATTGAGCAAATGCCGAGTTGACCTCTTGTTTTGCTTCTGAACATAAATGTAAATTCACATTGTGTAAGTTTTGTTGAGCTCTCCTTTTGTTAGTTTTGATAGGTGTAAACTCAAAGTGAGTGAGTTGCTATTTTGTTAGCAAAACAATAAAATCAGATATGTAATTTGCGTTCCAATTCAAAGGGAGTGAAAATTTCTAGTTTTCAAATGTTTCTAACTAAGCTTGGTTGATGTGTATTCATTATTCAGCTATGCACAGTAAGGGATGTTGTAGGGATTATGGTGCTAAAGAGAAAATGTTACTTAATTTCTTTTTACTGTTTTTTGACTAAATAATTCAAATCAAAGCAAGTGATCTTTATGTGTGTTTCAGACTGTGATGACGAATCTTTATCCTGTCTCTAGTCACCCCATGCTTCCCTCAGATCTACCATCACAGCTAGAACCTTTACCCACTGATTTGACATCATATGATCTTGTTATCAATGGTGATATGGAGCAGCTATCTTTAGAAATTGAAAAGGAACGGTAAGTAACTACTTTATATTATGGTTTAATTTTAATTTAATATTTTCATAAAAATACCAGACCTTCCTGGAGCTCTTGCTTAACGCACTAAATTTTGATGTGCAATGACTCTGGATTGAATCTCACCTGAACATGAGACATTTGCAGCTTGTAAAAATATTGCACTCCCTGAGGCTGGGGTAATAGAGAAACTGTTGAGGCTGTTGTTGTGCAAATAATATCAATTGAGCTTTGTAAGATACTGCTATTAGGGCTGATGTGCTTCGATTCCTTTTGGCTTGGTGAGGAAAGCCATAACTATGTATTTATAATTCAGCCATTTATATTTAAAGTCTTAAGTATATATTAATAATTACTTAAATATTTATAATTACAACACATGTCATAGAAATCACATTCATCAAGTGTTAGTATCAACAGCTCAATACCAAAAATCCACATACAATACATACTTTACAATGCATTGCCAGATGGCATTAAACAATTGAAGACGGTACACAAATTTATGTTAAAACTAAAATATTTTCTGCTGCATAACTATTTCTGTACAGTTAGCGGCTATTCTGATCATCAAAAAGAAAGATAATGTTTATTTTAACAGAAACAGTAATATATAATGAATTAGTTTACGTTTATATTGTATTTTTTTTTTAAGACAAATTGCTTGTAACAAATAATGTACTTAGCCTTAGGGTCAATGACCCCATCTGGATCAGGTTTTTGTCCATTTTCCCTGATCCATTGAGTAAATGCTGAGATGGCCCCTTGTTTTGCTTCTGGTCATAAATTTAGCTGCACTGTGCACACGTTTTGTTGAACTCTCCTTTTGCTTGTAGTGATAGGAGTAGGTAAGGGCGAGTTTTTTTGTTAGAAATCAGAAAAATCAAATCTGCAGTTCATTTACCGTTGCATTTTACCGTTTTACCATTACCGTTGCGTTACCATTTTATTTCTATTTATTTAACTCATTTTTCATTTATTTATAGTTAAAATGATGGGAAGGGATTCTTATATACAAGAAAAAGTGTGCAAACGATCTTTTCCCCCATACGTCACTTACAGTTTTATTTTTTTTTTTTAACTGTTTTGTGACTAAATAAATCAAAATATAAATAACCACCTCTCTTCCTCCAAATTGCATAGAAAACTTCCTTAAACCTTCTTCATTGTTACTTGAACCTCCCCTCAGGCAGATTTATTCTAAACAATTTTAATACATAAAGACATAAGAGCCTAATATTTGGTAGCAATTGTGAAGTCTTGGTAATTGTGAATTCCCCAGTAATTGTAAATTCCCCAGAAATTGTGAAGTTCCTGGAAATTGTGAAGTGTTTAATAGATGGTTATAATAAATACATTGGCAACACCAGGTTACTGCAGCTGTTAATTGTTGTTGTTTTTTTGTTTCTTCACAGAATGTCTGCTGTGGTAGCCTTTTTTTTACCTAATCTAATGTAATATTATATAATAAATATCAAACAAATAATGGTGTGGTCCATTTTGAACAGAAAAATTTACATTCAATTTGATATGATTTTTATTATAGTATTGTAAAATAATTACTGTATATTGTTATTGATTCCATATATTGCATATGTTTTAGTGTTGAGTACCTTGAAAAAAGTAAACATTTGCAAGAACAATTACGTGAATTGCGATCAGAAATAGAAGTATTAAAGGTAGATGAAAAAGCTAGTGAGCTAGATGCATTGCATGAAGAGCAAGTGAGACTCGGAGAAAATAAATACTCCACTCTCCGGAAGGTGAGTTACGCTTAGCTTCATCTTTTTGACTTCTGTTTAATTGTGATGTTATGTGAATTTCTCTTGCCCAAATATTAGCATGCGCAAAAAGTTTTGTGGATCGTGTTCTACTTCTATTTGTGCTAATGTAATCATCAATGTAACTGGCAAATAGAATGTGTAATTACTTGACAAAATCACATTGAAGTTGGTAACTATCTTCTAAGAAGAAATAAGTTCATCACTTATTCATCAGAAATATTTGCACTGCCCATTTCTCCCGTCATTTGATTTTAATAAATCTATTTTGTAAGAATAAGTAAGAATGCCATGGAACTTCAGTAATTAATGCGAGATGAGAGAGGGGTTAATTCTACAAAATGGCATTTATTGTAAAAAGCTTTGTTTTTGATCATCACTCATATAATATTGCACCTTTCCTATTAAATTTCAAAATTTCTATTTTTACATCTTACCATATACTGA
Organism: Gryllus bimaculatus; assembly: GCA_017312745.1. Classification (NCBI taxonomy): domain Eukaryota; kingdom Metazoa; phylum Arthropoda; class Insecta; order Orthoptera; family Gryllidae; genus Gryllus; species Gryllus bimaculatus. The sequence continues at coordinate 324,112 of BOPP01000045.1, forward strand.
TATCCATATAAGAATAATAATTATTTTATTGCTATTTTTTTTATCAATATTTAAAATAAATTAGCATACCTTTTCTCAATTTTATGCTGTACATGTTGAGCAAGGCAAGAATAACTTTAATTTAACCTGAAATTATCCTTCAGGCTGGAAGATATTGGAGATTTATAAAAATAGTTTCCCTTCTATTATTCTTTTTATAAAAAAACACGATAAAAATAATAATAATATAATTTTTATATTTTATTATACCATTATTTTTAAATTTGTGTGTTGTCATTCTTGGGTGTTTCAGGTTAAATCAGGTTCTACAAAGGCACGTGTGGCATTTTTTGAGGAACTGTAAAATCCATCATTTTTAATTCAGTCATACTTCTGTGTACAATATGTTATTAATTGCACAAAAGTATATGTGTGCTTCCATCAGCTCCTGCATATGAAGAGAATTTTGTAAAATATGTTGTACTTTTTTTTAAATGTACAGTACAATATCCCATCCACACAATTCTTATATATTCATGTTCTTAAGCTCCTATGAGCCTTGGCTGTGATGTAATAGCTAAGTAGTAACCAGGGTCTCTTTCACCAACTGACTTCCTGCCTTACATGCTTTCATCATCCACATTTCTGGTGAAATTACTTCAGGGAAGTATGGGATTCCATCCAATATTGAGTAGTAGATATATTTGGTGCCTTGTTGAAAGCAGCTGTTGATTTTTGTATTGTTAGTTATTTGAGAAACTAAGGCAAAAAGTATTTCATACAATTTTATGAGAAGAAAAGTTCACTCAACATACTATGGTGCTGAACTTGTTTGCAAAACACTTGTAGATGATATTAATGTTTGTGTAGGTGCTGGTGCAAATATTGTCATTGCTTCCAAATGAAAAAAGTTATAGGGATCTGAATTTAAATGTGCCATGACTTCCTTCTGCACTTCTGCTTTACTTGTATGCATTGATATGTTTTCATGAGGTCCATTTTGTATATATCCCATTTCATTACCTTTAATTGAAATACACACTTTGTTAATTATAATTAATTAAAGTTTTTAATAGCTTTTAAAGAACAGCTGTCAGATGAAATTTTTTATCAAATGTTTAAAGATCTGGTTTTGTATTCTGATTTAAGTTATTTTTCAATGTATATTACATTTTATACGTGCAAATATTGTATCCTGTATCTTATGTCATTGTGATACAAATACTAATACATAGTCAGATGCCCATGGAAGGACTGCTATGGAATTCATGAGATGATTACCTGAAATCTGTTGCCCTAATGTTCTTTTCATTCTTCTAGGAGAATATGGATTGCTGAAAGCAAATGTTTACTTGATGCTTGTATGACAATTTGTTTAGCTGACTTAAATTTTAGCCACCTCTTTGGTACTACATATATTATACCTTATGTAACAATCTTTATTCTGAAAATTTCTAAAAGTAGGCACTATACATCACAAACAAAATTTTAAAAATGGTTCTCCGCAAAATAAGGAAGTTGTAATCCCTGAGAAAATGTATCCAGTGAGACTAGATGTCTTCATGTATAGATAGTCATATTTTCTCAAATAATTAGTTGTCTGTGACAAATGTCATCATGTAAATGTGCCTTGTAAGTAGGTAATAAAATGTGATATATCAGCAAATGTTTTAATATGAAAGTTCCAAAACAAAACAATAAAAAAAAAGCACATGTTTATTTTTTATTTTTAAAAAATCAAAAATTGTTTCTTGAATAAAGAGAAGTATTATTGCTAAAATATAATATCCAAACCTGAAAAATTATGGCCAAAATGGATCACCCAAACATGAAGCTTTGTGTAATGTTTTTGAATTCTTTTGGTTGTATAGCGAACGTAAAAACATTGTCATTTTGAGAATGTTGCAAGCTGATATTGTATAATTACATAAAGGTTAAATAAACTGAGGTAAGCAGCAATTTTGTTTTTTCTGATAACCTGAGAGATATTTAAATCCCATTAATTGTGAGTCACTTCAAACATTGTGTGTAAATGGACGCGATAATTCAAAAACTGAATGAAACTTTAAAAATGCCACTAGTCTCGTAGCCTTTCTGGTAGGTTCAAATTGAAGTCGACGCCCTTGTTCACACGGACGCGTCGTTAATCTACAGGTCCAGGACGGGTTTGCCGAACGTTGCATCGTATTGCATCAGTTGGCTTCCCTGCCGAATGAAAAGTGGAGGGTGGGGGCAACCTGACACAGCAGCACGATGTGGTCAATGGAGTAGTCACATTCTTACTTTTCGTTCTCCATAATTTTTAAATTGGTGTATAACGCGTAAGATATTTGTAAAATATTTATTAATATCGAATTCTATTTTGTTGACTGATCTTTTGTATTCATTTTTCGCCGTTTACTAGTAGTAAAACAAAGAACTGAACTGATTTAGTTTGGAAGTCGACGGAACTTGTATCAAACATGGCAGCGACCCGGAGGTTGCAGAAGGTAAGGAACTTATTTTATATGTAATTATTTAGTGTAACTATACTTCAGTCAATAATATGATTTACAGTACTTTCAATTAAATTTATTAAAAAGTTACTGATACACGTTATTGTATTGCATGTGACCATAACGTGTGTCCGACCATTCACCTCGTTGCCTATCGCATGACATTCCAAAACGGGAAATGCTAGTGTGGAAAGGCGCACGTTGTGGATTTCACTGATTTTAATGTATTTGACCTATATTTTGAGTTTGTGCAATCAATAATTCCTAGTTTATGAATTAATCATATTTCTAATAACTACTTTGCATTACTTTTCAGGAGCTCGGCGATATTCGCACGTCGGGGATGAAATCATTCAGAGATATACAAGTAGATGAATCTAATATATTAACATGGCAAGGACTGATAGTGCCGGTTAGTAATTATTCATAATCCTGAATAACATTCAAACTGTGATAGAAGATTAAATGTTCCCCTTTTCTTTTTCAGGATAACCCTCCCTACAACAAAGGTGCCTTTCGCATAGAGATTAATTTCCCAGCGGAATATCCTTTTAAACCACCAAAAATTAATTTCAAAACTAAAATTTACCACCCAAATATCGATGAGAAGGGTCAGGTGTGTCTACCAATTATAAGTGCAGAAAATTGGAAACCTGCCACTAAGACAGATCAGGGTAAGTGAAAAGTAATTAATTTGTAATAATAGCTTGTGTTTTTGTCGTTTTTTAAAAGGTCTCAAGTACCCAAATTCCTAAGGTATCTGTTCATTCTTATTCAGTTCACTTGGAAAAAAAAATATTGCAAAGAATATAAATGAGCCAATAGATGTTCAATTTTTCAATTTATGTAATATTTTTTCCTTAAATTACGTTAAAAAAAAGAAAACTTTTTTTTTGTGTGTTATTGTATTGGAATAGAATTAGAGAATATATTCTCTTTTTGAGGTAATAGTTGTACTTATTGGAATCATTATCCTTTCCCTGCGGGTAATTGTAATTAAATGAAGTTAGTTTCCTTTTTTGATTTTTTTCTAAATTGGTTTCTTTTTGGTTCTCTTGCTTTGTTGTAATAAAAGTTATTTGATGTCATCACAACTCAACAATCATCAAAGATACCAAAGTTGTTAATAGTTGTTACTGAATGCACAGCGGCGATGGTGTAACGGTTAGCGTACTGGACTGTTGTACCCAAGTTGGCGGGTTCAAACCCGATCGAAGCCGTGGATTTTTAAGGGCAAAAAAATCCTTCGTACGCCTTCCTTTGGAGGGGAAGTAAAGCCGGCTGTCGCATGTTCGTAGATTTACTTGCATTTAAAAGATCCTCAAGTCTGAATGACGCCTCTGAGCTAAATTCAAATAGCCTGTTTCTCACCCAAGAAATACCTCCTTTCTCTGCTAGTTGATGAAAGGAGCGTAGAGAAATTAGCGTGGTCAGACGGAAGAGCGGGCCTGATGGCCCGAGTCTCGCCACATAAAATAAGGCAAATTCAATTCAATTCAATGCAAAGAAATAGTGCTGTTAAAATGTTTTCGTTGACACAACTTCTCTCTTTAAATTGCCTAAATGCATTAATAGTCTGGTGTTTATATTTCTTGTGTATGTTTATTGAAGTTGAATGTATATTTTTATGTATTTCTTTTTCACTTTACAAGTTTTAAATATAGGCATTTTACTCTTTTGATGCCAGACATTGAAACAAATATACTATTCCCTTGTAGAATTATATATAGCTCATAGTCCATTAACTCCATTTATTTCAAACCTGATGTTCCCTAGAGATTGGTAGTGGATATCCTGTTCATTGCTCTGTCAGACAGTAGGTTGTGTCAGGGCAGAGCATATTGTCTGCCCAGAATTGTTGAACTGCAGATTTACAGGACTGGGAAGAATACTTAATACAAAGCTGGGTAGGCATTTCAAGATACATTCAGAAATCAAACTTGGGTTAGAAAGAATCCATTCAAGAAGGTAGTAAGCTGATTTTCTGCCCATTGTGGATGAAAGCGAGGGTTTAATCTGAGTGGTGGAGTCTCACTGTAGATGTGATAAAATTCCTGGATATTGTACAACATTGCACCATACATTATTCATATTCACATGTTACATTTAATTACTAACCTAGGAGTATAAAAGTGATAATTTGATGTTTACACAATTAAAAGAACAAATGTATTGCTCATCAGATCTTTTCAGTACATCCCATTGACTGAAGATGATGAAATGGGTGATTCATGAGGAAGAGGGTAGGATAACATGTTGGAATTAAACTTGGTTTAACTATTAGCAAAATAATTATTTCATAATTCACCATTGTGTATTCAAAGCAAGCACTAAAGATAACTTCAACATAGTTGAATTTTTGTTTTGTTTTAATGAAATAGCCATAATCAAACTGCCTCGCCTGCTTTTTGAGTTGGCCCTGTGCTGCAGATAAACAAAATGAAAATATGTGAAAAATTTGTTGAAGAAAATTCAGTGACTCAAATATTTTTGGGTTGGTATGAAACATATTAAACAGCCTGAATTGCAGAAGTATTATTTTTGTATAGCATTGAAATGTTGTCAATGTAACTTTAAAATGAATTTACTGATGTGTATTCCCTTGAGCCAGTTAGATATTACTTCAAATATTTTTTGCATGAAAGAAATTGTTTTATAGAGATAACAGATAAATTTATTGTAGCTGCAGTAGGGTATAACCCAGTGGCAGCTAATTACATAAATAAGACCATATAAATTACAGAACAATTTGTATAATAATAATAATAATAATAATAATTGTACAATAGTGAAAAATGAAGTTTCTCTAGTGGTAATATAATAATTATATAAAAACTGACCAATTCATAAAAAATAAAGTTACATTAACAAAAAGAAACTTTTATAATCAAACTCCACACTCAACTAATATATTTTTCAATTCAATTTGTGTATTTGTACAATTAAGACCACACTTCACTGTACTTCATTTCCTTCGCTCTGCACTGTATGACACCTCGCTTGACAATATAACACTTGTGCGTCACTATATAACCTACTATCCTTAGATATCTTTCGTTTACTAAGTAGACCCTAAATGAATTTCCTAAACTGTTAAATGCTTCGAGAAAAAGGTTCAAAGGTCTTTGCAGGCAATATATTGAATTTTGTTATGATTCAATTTGTGAGAGAAAATTTCCTGACGTACATTCTCTGTGGTCTTAAATTTATTTTTTGCCTGTAATCACCTCTACTGTTGTATGTAGGAATACTTGGCCGCCATTTTTTTTTTCTTTTTCTTTTTTTTTTCCCCAAAATGGATGACCTCTATAAGCTTTATACGAAGGGCAGATTCTTGCTATTAATCATCTGTTTTCGAGTGAATCCCACCCTGCCCCCCTTTTTTTTTCTCCCTTGAAAGTAAATTTAGCTGCCCTACGCTGAATCATTTCCAAATTTTTACACTGCATAATTCAGTGCGGGTTCCAACAAATTGCTCCATATTCCTTTATTGGTCAAACAAGCGAAGCAATTGCCTTTGCGTTTGTCGTACTGAAGATGTGCATTACAAAGTGAAGAGTCTCCATACTTTCCTTAGTACAAAATCTACATGACTTTTCAGCATAATTTACTTTCGGAATGGATTCCTATGTTCTTACACGAGGAAACTCTCAGAATAATGTTATTTAAACGGCAATTAGTTTCTCTGTAATTATGACCCCTGCCAAATGCGATGAATTTTCTTTTAGAGCTATTTATAGTCATTCCATTACTTTCTGCCCAGTAATATAACTATCAAGATCCCGTTGTAGCATTTCTTCATCTTTCCAATTCATTCTGCCAGATATTATGCAATCGTCTGTCAGTAGCCGAACATTTGAAATTAAGTGCGCTGGCAGATTATTGACGAAAGCTAGAAATAGAAGATGTCCAATGACACTCCCCTGCGGTATTCCTGTCGTAACGCTTATTCCAGAAGATAACTCTTGCCCAATTCGAACTTCGTTTTCTGTCTAGCAGAAGCTCGGTCCACGCTATCGCCCTGGGATCGATGCCTGAATTCATTAATTTCTGGACTAGCCGATCGAGTGGAACGTCGTTGAACGCTTTGGCAAATTCTATAATAGTGTGACTCCTTGACTTTCGCGTGAGTAAGCACTCCTGAACCCGTGTTTGCTATCATAGAGCCATTATTTGATTTTCCATTCTTGCTTAATGTAACCCGCAACTAGATGCTCCATAAGTTTGCAGACCACTGACGTAAGACGTGCAGCCTATAATTACATAATATGGTTTTGTCACCACTTTTAAAAATTGGTTCGACAAAAACTAATTTCTTCATTTCTTCAAAAACTAATATCTTCAGGTACTTTTGGTAATTGTTCATGGACACATGAAATATTCTAATTAGGTTGCCTCTCCTAGTTTAATTCAGTATTAAACTGATTTGTAACCGAAGGCTCTTTAATTAGTGGATTATTCAATCCCAACTCGCGACAATTCGTATTGTTTTTGAAAACCGAACTGAAATGCATATTAAACCCATTAGCTTTTGCCCGATCGTCAGAAAAGAGCGTGTTTCCATTTTCACGTACTAGAATCTCCTCTTTATTTCCCTTCTTGCTACGAACATACTTATGAAATCATATCCAGTGGTTTTCGTTGTCTTCTTGTATATTCTTTAAATATGCCCCTTTCTCGCTCCAATTCTTTTGAACGATTTCGAAAAATATTAATATGCTCGCTACTGCGTTTTCTACTCTTAAATGCCTTTCTAGTTTTCTTCTTCATTCGTCTAATTTTCGCAAAATAGTATTCTGGATCCGGTTTAGTTTCCTAGAATTTTGTGTGGAACAAACTTTTGTGAAGCTTCGTACAAATATCTTTAATCGCGCCCCATATTTCTTCCATGCCTCCCTATGTTTTCAAAATGCGAAAGTATTGTTCCCAAATAAACCTTGAAACCCGTCTACTTTTGCTTTTATTTATTGCCGCACTTTTGTTCCTACTGTAATGCCTCAACAACTTCTCAAGATGAAAAGCCCTTTCGGCCTAATTAGGTAGAATCCAAAATCGCATCCTGCCGCGTCACGCCCCGAAGTACCCGAGTTAATCAACGGTAACAAACTACTATTTTCGCAAGTGTTTGGACTTTCCCTTCCTCACGGCTCTTCCAGTTTGCGTTAGGAATATTTAAGTCGCCTCCAATGATGATGATGATTGATAATAATAGTAAAATAAATAATAACAATTAATAATAATAATAATAATAGGATGGTATTTTCGTTTCTTGTTGTCTGAAGATGTCATCTAAAAGTATCCGTCGCTCGAGGCCTCGAGGCATGCATTAATTTCTGATATAGTTCCTGAAGTAGTAATTTCTGTTTCCATCATTTTAAACTCTGTACTGACACAGTGTCTAATCTAATAATATATGTCTGCTTTGATGCAAATAGACTCCGCCCCCTCTACTATTTCTATCCCTCTTGTAATGAAAATTAAAAATTTCAGAGGATCAGATTTCCTCAGTCATGACACAGTCCTTATTACTATGTCGGAATCGTAGGCATCAACTAGATTCCAAAACTCTCTTTATTGATTATACTACGACTGTTCACCTGCAATAAGAAATCCGTTGCTCGCCTGAAGGCGCACACTCCCAGCGTCAGCGGGCGACAGGAGAGCTGAGCAGAACTCGGCAACTCGGGTGTAGAGACCTGAGCGCCGCGCCGCCTCCGAGTCGCGCTCTCCGGGATCCACAAATGTGAACCCCCGCGTTTTAGCCACGTAGTCCATGTCGCGATTTACCCTAATATAGTACAATAATTGAATTTTGCTATAAGAGCAGTTCCTGAAATATTTATTTTTTTAAAAACTTCTTAGCATGGAAAAGAAAATATCAATAGAAGAAGCCTTAGACTTAAATACTAAGTGACTAATTATTTTGTTTTAATGTCAGTCACAGGATTTTTTTTTTGATCTATGCTATTTTAATTATTAATTGTATTCAGTATAGGGATGAGATTTTGATGTCAATGTTTTGTTATATGGATGGAAAAATTCCCATAATCACAATTGTGTAAAAGTTAATATATGAAACAATAACTGATGGCATCACTGTCGTACGCGTTCGAACCAACAAATTCAGTTTGTCTTACCTTCATCGAGCACACTATCCCTCACCTGAGATGATACTAATTCCCTGGTATTTACTTTTCATTTTGCACAGGGGATGTTTGATTTACTCACTGCCTGTGTCCACAATTGTTTCCTGTATAGCACTTTGTCACCTTCATGAAAATTTTCCAGTTTATGTAGACATTCTTTCAATATATTTCTGAAGTGCCTTTATTCTCCGTTGGTGTTTTTTTTCTGTACTTACACACGTTCCCCAAGAATATCACAGGACGACACCACATAGGGAGATGTCACTGGCCACATACTGATTACTATCCTCTCAGAATGTCTGATAGTTTACAAAACTTTATAAAATATGAGAAAGTAATAATACAAAAACCTCTTTGTCTAGATAGCGTCACTTTGAAACAAAGTGATGGAGCATGATCTCCACATTGTGATTTCAATCTGAACGTTATCATTTTTGTTTCTTATTAACTTCTGTGGAAGAAAGAGAAATACTGATTTATTAGCTTTGAAAGAAAATTATGACATTTGTGTTTCGAAAGTAAACTGTCCTTCAGGATCAAGCTTTTCTGCCGGGTCGGGGAAAAATGCGGGTTGGCGCCCAGCAATTGATAGCTAAATGGTCTGGGGACAGCGACTAGATTCAATACCTCCTTGTAACTCACCCGTAAGGCGCACTTAACCCCCCCCCTTGTAAATGCAAAAAGTGAAAATAAATTGTAGCACATATAAAAACAACTTGTTTTTATTTTACTTTAAAGTAATTAACTAATTTCAACAATTTATTGAAATTATACAGTGATTTTTGCTCCTGGTAGGTATCAGCTGTTGTCAATTTCATCCAATTGGGAGCTTGAACGTCACCATTGTGACGTTTAAGCTCCTGATTGGATGAAACCGCTAACAACTGATTCCTTCTAGGGGCAGTTGAGAAAATGGCAGTATAGTTGGCGATGCTGGTTGTATCTAACAATAAGAATGGGGCAAGTTGTTAGAGAAAGAAGAATGCTTGGGCGAGAAATGGTAAATCACAAGCAGCGGCTATGGGCGAGTGAAATTTAAGGGTGTTGCAGAAGCAATGGCCATGTGGTGCTTTCCCTCTTCAATATTTCCTAATTAATGGACACAATTATTGATTAGTAGACACAATAATTTAAATTGTTTAAAATATTTGTCCCTCAATTTCAAATATATTTTAAACTATTCGGATTTTTTACGAGTAATTATAAATGAGTATTAATCATAAAACTGCAATAAAGAATGATACGAAAAATTCTCGCTTCCGTTCCAAGAAACTGATTATAAAGCAAACACTTTTCTGGAATGGGCCACCCACGTCTGACGAGGCGTCTTGAGAACGCCTCGCGCCGCCGCTCGAGCTGAGGCGAGCGGCCGTTGCCGGTTGCCGGCGACTGGTCGGCCCCCGCGGCACGTCCGGCGTGTCCTATTGCTTCCAGTGTTCGCAACGTTTGCTTTTCTGCGGCGAAGGGGCGCTGTCTAATATTCTGCAGCAGTGAAGAAAATTAATATTTATAACAATAATAAAAATCTTCAAAATAATGCTGTAATTTCTCGTTTATTGCTTTATATTAATTTTGACCTTGACGCTTCTGTACAAGACATTAGGCAACAACCGGGACGAGGCATTTATTATCAATTTTACCAATGTACTCAGAAGTGAGGAAATTATAGACTTGCCCTGTTTACTTGAGTTGGAAATCCCAATCGCTGATTTTTCAGATGCACTAATTTATCCGACACCAATTTTTTAAAGTTCCTGGTTTCACAAATAAGTTGCTTCCCTAATGACAGTGTTCCTCGGGCGCGCAATCGCTCTGTTGTCATTGTGTTTCTAAGAAATGTTTTTATCCGCTTCGTTGTTGAAACTGATCGTTCAGCTTCTGAAGTAATTGGAGTAGGGAGAAGAATTCTAAGTAGTTTGCAGAGTTCTGGAAAAAAATTATTTCGATATAACATTTTGAAATATTATTTTAAATAATGGTACCGCTCTTGTTGCATTTCTAAATTCGCTTCTTTTGTACATAACTTGTGACTCGTCTTTTAGTGTGCCTGCTTGTAACACTGGATACGAATCATCAGCTTGTCTGAATTGTCCTTCAGGTAATTGTTTAGAATATTTATCAAAATTTTCACTCTACGTCTGCTAAGCAGCGGGAACAAGATTTGGGAATAAAAAACAATCATTAATATGAACTAAAATGGAGTGCCTTCTTTTGAATGAGCTACAGCATCAGTTTTGCTCATTTTCGTACTTTCAGGCTTATGATCAAAGGAAGTGACTGATCTTTTTTGAGAACTTATCTAAGTATTCCCTTACGCTGATAGGTTCTGCTGTTCATTTCTGCAGTTGCTTAAATGATACCTCTGCGCATGTACGTTCACTTCCCTGCACCCCGTTCCTGGTCTAGTGACATCTTGACTCATTATAGTACGATTTATTTAGTCTAGTGCATGGTTAAACAAATCCTAGTATAGACACTCTAGATTCTATTGCCTCTTCAGAACATCGCATGGGTTATGCATAAGAACATAAAAAATAACTTGGCATGCATATGTATGACATGAATTGAAAGCGACATTATAAATGTACAATTTTATTTTTTAGGAAAGAGATATTTATCGCTTTCTTCAAATTTTTTTGGGATAGCTCAGCTTGCTCTGACTACCCTAACGCTTCGCCACTGCTCTTCCAGGTCTCTCATCATTTCATCTCTTTTCTCTGCCTCCTTCCTTCTGTTCATCCTCCCCTCAATATACCTTTATTTAATTTTTCTGTACATTTGTATGTACATCTGAACTTTCAACTGTTTCAGTATTTGGTTAATTATTTTTAAATTGATGTTTTCTTGGAAGATTCTTCAATATTAAAATTGTAGAATGTTATTTCAATGCTTGTGAGCTGGCCATGAATAACAATAGAGTATTAAAGTTTAAAAATTGTACTTCTTTTGTTAAGATAAATTCATGAAATACGTAATGGAAAAGAAGGTAGAAACAGATGTTAGATTATAGATGTGTGGGAAGAATGTGTATCAGTGTATGGATAAATGAAGTAAAATAAAATAAAATAATATATATATATATACACATTCTTCCCACACATCTATAATGACAATTTCAAACCTATGGTAAATTTCCTGTATCTTATCTGCTTTTATTTCTGGAAACATTAGTCACCTTTGAGAATTTTGTCCTTCTTAGTTTTCAAATATGTCAGATTTGTTTGTTGTGAGATTATTGCCTATATTTTTAAGACTTGATCAGGTTTTTCATAACATAACTACAGTGGTAACACACATTACAGCTGATTTTCTCTTGTTTGTTGCAGTTATCCAAGCCCTAGTGGCTCTAGTCAATGACCCAGAACCAGAACATCCACTTCGAGCAGACCTAGCTGAAGAATTTCTAAAAGATCGCAAGAAGTTTATAAAGAACGCTGAAGAATTTACCAAAAAGCACAGTGAGAAGCGACCTTCAGACTAAACTAACGTGGTCAGCCTGCCCACCTGCCTAAGACCATCACCTATCTCTGTGATACCACAAGCAGCTTAGGGACAAACGAACAACAGTACTGAGGAGCTAATCAAGGCTGCATCTGACCAGCAGTTAATAGATGCAAAAATAAAGCAAATAAACACTTGTTGAAATGCTATGGGATAAACTGTCTAGAGGGAAATTACCACCAGAAAAACAGCTTCTAATTTTTGTCACAAATTAGAAGGTTGTACTTTTCAGGTGGTTTGCTTATTATTGGTTTGTGTCTTCTTGAAACCAGGAATTTTTAATAAATGTAAATAACTTTTTTTCAAACTGCATTTATTTGTATTAGATGATTGAGTGCGTCTTTTCACCCATTCAATGCATACAGTGTGTGTTATAGGTTTGGTAACACAGACAACTACCAGTGAGAAGTTTACACCTTTGTTTAGCAAATTCAACCCAGGCCAGTGTAGCGCATGCAATGAGCAATGCCTGTGTAGACGCAAAGCTTTTCTTTTTTTTTTATTTTATTTTTTTTTTCATACAGGGTGTTTTGTGCACATTGTGTGTTCCTTCTCTGTTAAATGATAATAGAAAGATTTTTGCAAGGCCTACTTGTTGCTTAGAGAAACTAAAATAATGTTCATATAATATACATTAATCAATTATTTTATTGGTAGGTGAGAAAACTTATAAGTCACTGCGTTGGTTCCTATCGTTGATCTGTATCTGACAGCAACATTTGCGCCACAAGGCTTGGGATGAAGGAGTCAGCATTGGTTTTTCAGTTCTTTGTCTTGCTTGAAGTGGGAGATTTGCCTGCCAAGTGTTAGTGCTAGGCCAGTGTGGTCAGAAAACAATCATGTTCTGTGAGTTATGGTAACATGAGTTAACAAGCACACAATTGTTTGTGCAGGTGTTAACGCTTTCATCCTACTTTGTTTTGATCCAGATCAATTATGAAAAGTTAAAAATACGCTTGTTAATACTGTGAAACAAATGTGTTGAATGAATTCTGCTAATGCTCATCTTAACATAAATTTTCTTGCCCAGTGACATAACAGTTTCTACTGTTTATGATCACACCTTGTTTTGCATGTTGTAAACATTTTGATTATTTTATGGAATCTTTGGGGGTAAATTGTTTTGAAAAAGAGCAAAGCAAGATAAAAAAAACGGCAATTTCACAAAGGATATGTAATGGTTTTTGTTAGCAAAGTTAATCATTTAGAGTGATAGCTAGGCGGTGGATTTTGATGACCTAAAACATTGCCAAAAATGATCAATAAAATGGTTTTAAAATGCCCTAAAACAACAAATGTCGTAAAAAAAAAGTATCAAAACCACTTCAGATGGAGCAACAAGCTGTTGGATATGTTACTAATGAAACTGAGGCTTCTTCCTTTTGTTCAAGTGAACTCACCTTGTAAACTTTTGGTTTGGACTGTTCTTTGAAAGAAAATCTCTGCCTTTATTTTGTCGCAAAATTGGCCAATCTGACAATGGCACTGATAAACACCCTCAGATTATGTACTACTCACATTGACTGACATTACAATATATGAACAAAGAAATCTAATAGGCTACTCAGAAATTTTGTTGTGAACTTTTGTTGCACTTCGTAATATGGTTTGAAGCAAGTGCCATTAAAATTAATTAAATCAGTGAAAAATGACGTAAAAAGGAAAAAGTTGACTTATTAGTCAGAGTCAAAATTGATGAAAAATGCAACCAAAACAAGGCGTATAATAATAATTCGTTTTGTTTCATCATAACATAAAATGAATTTCTTTGCTGAATGGCTTTGTTCTAAAGGGAAAAGAAAAAAATTGACATTTCATTAAAATCTGCCTGCTAGGGTTAGAATTCAGTATATATAATTTTCTTGAACTAGTAAAGGAAACTTTTCATTGAATGTGGATGAAATTTCACTTGGCAAGTTTGCATGCAAATCACGTGATTTCAGAAAACCAGTCTCTACGCAAACATCGTTCCTCACACTCCACCTTTGTTACTTCACTGATCACGATGCATATGTTCATATCATTGTTTTCTCGTGACTTAAGTGAAAGGTAACATTGTTCCCTGTCATTCATTGTATCGAGTTTGTTTAATAATAATGAAAGAAAGTTTCTTAGATGTGAATAAATTAATTTTAATCAGAAATAGTTTTTCTTTCATAAATCTTTCCTGATCACCTCAGTCATGCCATTGGTGGTGTTAAATATCAAAGAATTAAGTTGTCATCTTGCAAGGAGGCAGTCAAATGGATAAAAATTTCCCTTTTTATTTTGGGGGAAGAATAAAATGTTTTATGGGTTCAATTCAATTCCCATTCTTTTTCAGAAAACAAAATAATCTTGATGCTACAATTTACTGATAAATGTACAAAACTAAATTAAATATTAAAACAACCATGACCATTAAGTATGTTTATATTGAGTTCTTTAAAAACAATGCTGGTTAATAATGTCTCATTAAATTTTGTTACCTTGTTTATAGGAAATAGGTGTTTTATTAACTGAAACTTATGCAAAGGGATCTATTCTCCCTGACGTGAAAATATGTGGTGAAGATGATTCTCTCAACGATGTATTTTTGGTAATTCAGGGAGGGAAAGTTCTGGTAATTAAGTCAGAAAAATTGTTAAATGTTGAAATTGTTCACACAGTGTTGTGTATAAATTGAAAAATACTGGGAGAGTTGTATCAATTCATTTCCAAAACCTAACACCAAATTTTCGTCTCTTGCTCCAACCCACAAAACAAAATTCCCTTTATTAATAAAGAATACAACCGTAATTTCTTGGACATCAGATTTATGTCACAATTTAAAAATTATTGTGTAGGATGAGCTATTACTACTTTCACACACATTATATAACATTGCATTAGATGTTTTGCATCGTAGACAAAGCTTGTCTTCAAAATGACACTAAATGCTGAGAGGAAACTTTTGCTATTTACATTTCACTGTCTGAGAGTTAAGTACAAATCATTAAAATTTCTTTTAATTGTATTTACATTTACAAAATTTTGTTTGTATTTTAAGAAAGAAATGACAAAAGTAAGTAGATTCACAATTATTTCTAGAATCCAAATTTTGAACTCAAAAGAAAATGTTTTTCCAGAGTTTTTTCATGTAATTTCATTGAACAAAGTAATTTATTGGGCTGTGTTATCTACACAAGTAACAAAGCTACAGGTGATAAGAGAAATAATTTATTTGATTCAATGAATTTAGCTGTAACATTTTTTTTTTTCATTGATTTGAATTCAGTAATGAATCATTCATGATAGAGG
Source organism: Gryllus bimaculatus (assembly GCA_017312745.1). Taxonomy (NCBI): domain Eukaryota; kingdom Metazoa; phylum Arthropoda; class Insecta; order Orthoptera; family Gryllidae; genus Gryllus; species Gryllus bimaculatus. The sequence continues at coordinate 339,512 of BOPP01000045.1, forward strand.
CATTCTTTTCTGAATGTATATCAGTCTCGCCGAAAAATGGCAAGGGGATTGATAACGATTTAATTATTGTGGTCTGTTAATGAAATCTTGCATTGAAGCTGACTTGATTACAATGAACAACTCAGGATCATTTTTACAGGATCTCTTCCATCGAGCCCTGATGGTGCCAAAACAAGTTAGTGCATGTGTTTCAGCATGAAGCCTAAAGATAGATCAACTCTATGGAATATTAATATGTAATGTGTTGCTTATAGACAAATTGCCAGGTGTCGCTCACTTTTTGAACACTGTCCAAATTGTCACATGAAAACTTTTACAGAACCATTTAGAGGCTGTGATAAATTCCATTACCATGATCTGACAGGAGATCTCAATTTATAGAAATTAATAAAAAAAAGAACCTTTCACCTGTATCAAAACCTAATTATTTGAAGCCAAAAATCCATCAAGAATGTACATGTTTAGTTGTGGTCCATTAGCAAATGTTTGGAGCGTTTTGTTAAATTGTAAAATGGAAAAAACAGCCATTATATTTATATTCAATTTTTATAGATCAATGAAGGTTGACGATATGGAAGCCGTTCGTTATTTCAAGTAGACGAAGAAAGGAAGAGGTAACCGGAAAACATGAATTATTCCCATAAATTAATATGATTCTGTAATGTTGCGAACCAAGTGCAATATCGAAGAATTTGCTCTTAGCAGAGAGAATTCCCGAGAAGATCGTTGGGTGGAGTCGATGGTCCGGAGTAGGTAACAGACCGCTTTGGTAATGTAATAGAATTCCAATGCGTAGTACATCGTATTTTTCAATTTCAGAAGCATGAGCAAACTTGGTACAACGTCGTGATTCCTCACATGCGTATGGCAAGCAGATCAATAACAGCGCCGCGTTGTTCTGGACTACGAAGATTTTCCAAAGTGCTCATGGCTCTAGTTTGTTAGTCCAGGAAAACAGGTTTTGTAGAACGTAAGATAAAAACCTGGGTTGCAACAAAACAGTTCTTTGCATTGTTGATCTTCTTAAAGTAAGGATGAGCAGTTAATCTAAGAGTTTCCCACTTAATTACGATGGCTCTAGTAATTAACAGTTAATACGTGATGGGCGAGTACGACGTGGATAGACTTGCCAGGGACAACCGAAATCCCGAAGTTAACAATACCAGAAGAAATGAAAATTGTTTCAATTTGTTAGCATCACAACATACCAGGCCAATACAAATATTTGAATAAATATGTAGACTACCATTTCACATTTTTGTTTCGGTGCATCGACACCATGAATACTGCCTAAAGAGTAGTCCATAGTTTTCAACGTCATTGCATGGGCCTTTAAATTTTGTTAACTTTTCAAGTTATGCGTAGTTTTCAGTTGGCAATAAAGTACACAAAAGAGACCAAGTATTGATTTCGTTCGTGAAAGAAAATTTAGCTCGAAACACAATTTATGAACTGAAAATGAAAATGAGTTCCATTAATTAATGGTGAGAATAATTTTCGATATCTGATAAGGAAGATTCTGTTCTCTCGCGTGTAATATCACAAGCATTGATAAGATCTTCTCTATGCCACCTAATTTGTTTTACGTAATAGATTGGGAGAAGGGGGTTACATTAGCTTTTACTTTTTTATAGAAGAAAACTGATTCAAGGGCGTAAGTGTACGATAAAATACGTAGGTTATACTTCATAGTATGTCTACGCTTAACACTGTTGTAAAGTATGAAAAGGTCGACTATATAAATATTTAAAAATATATTTGTATTATCGAATCAATGGATGCTGTTTTTCCCTTCTTTCTTTCGAAAATCACAATGTTTTAACTAGTTTGTCTCTTGTGTGTCATGTTAAAAGATCAGTCTTTTATTAATAGACTGAGATAGGTAGTTTTCATAGTTCTAGGGAAGCACTGCAGAAATACTCATCAAAATTGACTGAATAGCTCTGTATGGGTAAATTAATTACCGCGTTATTCGTCACCGATGCGCAAATCTTCCCTCTGTTCCAAAAAGACGTTCAAAGACTTCACAAAACTACTCGCAACTATCGACCGAAGGAGGTCTATGGCGGAAATCTCTATTGCTCACTAGGAATCTCGCCAGACGACAGTTTAATTGAAACGAGACGTATCTCCCGATGGCGTCATACGGCCCGCTTCCACGCGCCGAGATATCGAATCGAAGCAGCTGCGTTGCGAACGCTCGATCCTACTTCAAAATACTGCGGTGCCACTGCAGAAGACCGCAGTCAACCCGCAGCGCGTGCCTGGGGCTGAAGGGAGACCGGGGCCACTAGGTCGGGAGCGAGTCGCAGTGTCCTGCAGTAAACTTGTAAGGGTATCGATGTTCTTGGTGTCTGTTTCGTTAGTAATAAGTGTTGTGTCATAGGACTATTTGTGCATGGGATGTTTCTATAGAGCAAGACAGATCCACACAGAGTGAATTGGAAGGTTAGAAGATGACCAAGGATAGATTAGCAGCTCTAAAAGCAGTAAGTTCCGTGTGGAATTTCCTATTTAATTATGCAAATGTAACTCATCCCACGCATGAAGTTACTCTGATTTTTTTGTGTGATTTAATTAAAACTCGCCGGTATAATTATTTCATTTGTTTCTTCAGTCTTGTTTCGGTAGATATTGAACACTACCATACCAATTTTCGAATTTAGTATTAAGCTCTTTTTTATGAATTTACGGCAGTTTGCTGCATGTTGCTTATGTAAGAACCTGTTGACAAAACAAGTTATGTTTTATTTTTGTTTACAAAAAAAATTACTTTCGATTATCATCCGTTTTTAATTTTCTAGTGAAAACAAGCATTTAGATACATTTAGAGTGAATTTATTTATTTTTTTCGCAATTTTCATTTTATGTGTATGAAAGTGATTAATGTGATTCCGTGTTTTTAGGCCCAAAGCGACGACGAAGATGATTTCCCCGAGGACCAGTATGCCGTGGACATGGAGGGGCGGGACGGGTTCATGGACGAGTTCTTCGCAGAAGTGAGTGAAAGTCGTCCACAGTTTCCATTTCCTCTCACTAACTAGTTCCTAATAGTTTTTATCCACAATAAAATAAGCAAACGCAAAGTGATTTGAATGCACCTGGTTCTACTAAGGATGTCGGGAGCTCCATTTCTTTGAACTTCGTTCTGGTTGCGAATTCTGAATAATTTATTTTGCGAAGATATGTTTTTACGTTGATGGCGTATGCCATATGAGTGTGGAATTAATTTAAACTACTACATGTGATTGTTGTCTTCAAAATGTTCGTTACCTTACTGCACCAATGTGGAAATTTATGAATAATAAATTAGAAGAATTACAAATTGGAATACTTTTAAGCATATTCAGCAGAATCTTCCATTTAAAAAATAAAAATAAAAAAAATGAAATTATAAAATTTTATTTTTGTAGTGATGGCATTTTAGTTGAAATTTTTGTGGGTAAAAAACGTAACTGTTTTGTAATTCTACCATGGCACGCTGACAGTAATGCCCATCAGAGAGATAGTTTTCATATCTCGGGAGTCAATTATACTTCAGTATTACAAAGGGAATATAATGGTGATCCTTCGACCGACAGTTGAATTTCAAAGAATTTTGCATAAATGTCATGCAGATAGTAGATGGTAATCACCTCAACGTAATTTCAGACCGATTAAGATTGACGAAATGATATATTTTCCAAACGTATTTGAACTCAAGAGCTCTTGATATTGAAATCGACATACTTTGGAAAGCAGTTATTGTTTTTTCATGAACAACCAGTAGTTTTTCGACGTTTGAAATTTGTTTTCTGTCAACTATACTCGGGGGTTGGTCATTTTGTGAGAAATTGATGAATTCTCAAATTCACATTTGTGGTTTTCCTAGAGAGGGGAACCCGCATAATATGTGTAAAAGCGACGAGCGTTTCTTTTTCATTTTCCTGTGCCATTCCACAAATCAAAATATTTTTTATGCCTTTCAGTAATCTTACTCTTGAGTGATGAGAAGGAGCGACAGTCGTGGAGACACCTACTGCGTTGCCTTAGCGTGTGTCGTCGCTTATCTGTTCGGCATCAATACCGGGAAGAGATGAAATCTCTCCAGTGTCGCCCCCTTTCGGTCATTTGCACGCTCGTGTATGATTTGTAGCGGGCGAAGTTGTGGAGGCGCGACCATCGATTCGTGCGTGGGCGGCATGCAGCGGTTGGCCCTCGCGTGCGGCCGCGGCCGCTGCGGGGGCGGCGGCGAGGGGCAGGCCGCGAGGGCGCTGCGGGCGAAATGGCCGCCACACGGGGCGCTGGCCAGCTTATTCATCAATTTCATGCTTATTTATGACGTATTGTATGTTAAATAATTTTAATTTTATATTAACATTCTAAATAACCACAATATACCCCCGCGAATCAGGACCCCGTAAATCCGAAGTTTCGGTTAATCAGAACAAAATTTGGGACGGATGAAAAAATAAATAAAAGGTATATTTGTTCTGTAAAAAAGGATTTTATAATTTCTGTAGAACTGAACAACTAATTATTGAAACTCGAGTTGTCGAAATGAAACGTCGCACTGGTAACTAGGGTACACCGGGCATTATACGGTGTATCACTTAATTTATTTTAACTTTTATGAGCGAAAAAACTATGAACAAAGTGTAAATCAACCCATCGTTGGAATACTGTACAGTAGAGTAGCCGTTAACAACAGAGACATAAACTGTGCTTCAACCCTTCTCAACAATGTAGCAACCACTACCGCATGTGATCTGTTACGTACGTAGTGTACTCCGTTGTACGAACATTGGCACTTCATGTTGCTTCGCTACGTTGCCATTTTCTGACATTGTTCGCTACGTTGCATTGTGGCTGGTAATCCTCTAGATGTATTTGAATAAGTACGATACATTTTTTCGGACAATCCGAACAAACCACTCCCCCTATTAGTTCGGAATACCGGGTTCTACTGTATATCTAATAAATCAGATTGCTCTGGAAGTACTAAGGATGGGACATTCATGAAGTTTACGTAGTAAAATAATCTTCTTCCTTCGTGCATTCGGTTAAAAATACCGTAAATACATTATGTCGAAATCTTTCTTCACGTTCAGATGAAAACGTGTCAAAACCGCGTAAAATAATGGAAATTAAAAACTTTTGCAAAATTTTGCATGATCTTAGTGTTGTTTTCAACACTATGACTTCAAATGATCACTGGTCGAGCTTCTCACGAAAGAAAAGTCTGACAACTGGTCTGATAGTTTATCATTTTCTCTAGAACAGTCTGGAGGGGACAAGCCCACATGGAAAATTACTCTTACTACTGGTCTGTATCAGCAAAATTGCTGCTGAACAAAATCAAACACATTTTTATTTTCCAAAAAGGAGCACGCCCTCTGCTCAACAACTACAGCAAATAAAATAATCTTCCATAACTGCAATAAATGAAACATATTTACAAAAGTACTCTTCCCGAACAGTGTAGTACAACAGTTCTTTACACACCAAGAACAACAAAATATTTGCGAAACCATTACGCGACACGTGAATAGCAAATATTTAATAGCCGGTGGCCTCTTCCCTGGAACCTTGCTGTCTCGGACGTCAGCTGTCTTGTAAGCAGTTACGTTCTGAGTGTGCGAATTCAACGTAATATGACCGCGTAGTATGTCAATAAGCGGAATAACACAATTACGTATTTGCATTTTTGAGTCAAAATCGAAAATATTTCATTGTTTTTTTAATTTTTCCCGAGTTCCTAGGTATATAACGAAACCACAAACTCTAACAAGGCCGAAGTCTGCAATGGTTTATTTCGATTTCTGTGCCCAACGGCAATTAGCAATTAGGTTTTTCGGCAAATTTCAAATATATTCTATAAAACTTAAAAAATGTCCTGGTTTGGATATGGTTGTCTAGTATCCTATTGTTAAAACGTTCTCCTTCATGTTTGGGTAGACATTTGCCCTGACACAGTTGGAGAAATTTGATTTCTTTTCTGAGTTAACATACAAGTAATAATTGCGGCCGGTATTTCACAATCGCAGGGGTAGAATATTCAGCGAAGATGCCCTTAATACATGAGGGTGCGGCGGGTTGCGTAGAACTGTTCAGGGGCACTTGAGGCAGCATAAACGCTTAAAACAAGCATCAAATCGCGTCTATGTGCGACAGACATACACACATTCCCATTGTACTATGGCCATATTCTTTGCGCAAGTGCAAGCGATAAGTTGACAAAGTTTCATTTCAATCAGAAGACCGTTACAGCAGCGCATAAAATACGAACAATCTAATATATAAACATTTATGTTTATATATTAGATTCTATTAACAGTTATTGACTAACATATTAATTAATGTTTGTACTATTCAGACAAAAACATTGGTTGTTGTAGAGAAGTTTGCAACTGTCGATAGTCATTACAATTTTCTATATTTCTAGATTAGTTTCTCTTGCAAGGAATATTGCAATCATAATAATTACATTAGGAGTCGTAACAGCTTACTGATACATTTGGACGATTATTCTGGTTTATGTCGTAATATTAATATAGATCTCAGTATTTATTCAAGACGTTATTGCAATAGTGACGATGAGATTCAGGGTATTGAGCGCTTCCTATGATACATAACAATAAAAATAGCAATCTTAATGATTTTAACATCATTAATATTTTTAAAAAAAACAGAGTTGGAGTGAGACCCCTCATTGAATGCAAGCGGTGACACGAAAAACAATTCTGTTTTAATGTAACCCGTGACCTCTTGAGACTAACAAGTGAACCTCTTGAAACTAACATTTTTCGTTCACTCTACCCGAGGATCATTCTATCCGATGAGCCCAAAATACACTACAGTTTTTCAACTATTATTGGTTTGATTTTTCAGAGATTGAGTCAAATGCCCAATCACACCACAAATTCAGAAATTCGTTATATTCGCGCTTTCTTCACACTTCATTCTTCATTATCCACACACTTAATATCTGTGACTTGCTTTCAACTTCGGGTGTACGTCCATGATGACTTCAAGCGTGACGGAAATGTCACTGATAAGCTGAAGCAACTTCCTCTGTCGCACGGTTACCTTAATTCATAACATAAATGTCTCAAAAATAACTCACAACGCTCTTACCTCACTACGTCCTTAGTGATTTCTCGTTACCCGAAGCAAAATAATACTAGTGGTTCTAGAATCAGTAGATCTTTTCATCAAAACAATCTAAGATCTACTCTTCATAGCACTGTGTAAAGGTTTAGCCACTGAATCTCGCTATATGTTTGCTTGTAACTACGTAACAAACTAATTTACTAACGGACAAAATGCAAAACAATTGAGTTTCGCTTGGCTACAATCGTTGGGAAAAGTTGATCATTACATGAAATGTATCCATTAAACGACCAACGTCTTGAATCGTTACGAATGGACAAAACATTCTTACCTATACGTCGTTTTTTATGACTTCAAGGAACATTCATACCAAATTCGAAGATAATAGAAGAACGCGTTTGGTCGTGATTGCGTAACAATTTCACAAGGAGATGATATGCCGGGCGGACAAGTTAAAAGCGGATCTTGCTTCTCTCGGTCAAGGTCCTAGTTTAGAATGTCAGTTCTCAACGCTTTACCTAGTGAATAGATAATGAACACACCATCGATCGTTACTCGATAATGAACGATGAATACTTGATAATGAACAACTTTCATAATATTATTCTATAAATTCAAGAAAAATGTGAACTGTTTTTTGTCGTTAAATGTTATACACTATAGATGAAGCACATTATAATGAAGTTCATGTCACTGGACCATGTAAATCAAACATATAAGAAGATGGATTCTCCGAAAAAAACCGGATTCACAATTATCACGTCATAATTAGAGTTATATTCTTTGAAATATTTTTAAAATTATAAAATGTATTAATTTTATTCAATTTTTTTCCTGTTCTAAATTTCTCTGTTCTAAAATATAGTATTTTTTCTGAATAGAATCATCTTCAACCCTATAAAATCTAAAATCTATTAAATTCAGCTGAGTGTCAAAAATCCTTAATTGAACTTTTTATAAATAAGTTGAGTTTACTAAATATAGTATTTATTTTAAATACTATAGCATATCATCACAGATTATGTATTATTACATTTGTAGGTTCAAAATTTTTATTTTACTTATAATGGAATTTTCTGGTGGGCGGGAAATAAGTAATTCAAGTATGTACTATAAGGTATTAAATGTAAGATAATAAATTTTACCACACCATATCACACACGATCTTTACATTTCAGCAATCTCTTATTAATCACATTAATCATATTAATTGGAACACACAGAACTTCGAAATATCTCACCTCTTTCTATAAAAGCCAGGATCAACACAGCATTTCATTTACTTCTCTGATTGTACCCAATACATTAATAGTTCAAAATGAAATTACATAAACAGTCAGCAAAAACAATACTTGGTATTCTAGAGCATGAGTTTGTTAGACATTCAGCACATGTTTTAAAAGGTATGGATTCCACACAATTTTTGCTCTCTCGTATACTACACTCGTAGTTAGAGAACGTGTTGTAATGTTGCTAAAAACTGATTTTTTACTGAAAAATTCGTATTGTAGGTCTTCGATATTGAAAAATTTATTTTTAATTATAATTTAATATTAAAATTTTATTTTAATAATATGTTGTGGTCAAAATCCATGTTTTGTGAGACCTTGACAACAAAAAATTGTTTTCAAAACACCTGTCACGCTCGCACGCCCACCCACCCGTCCTCCCGTCCTCCCGTCCTCCCGTCCGTCCGTCCGTTCGTTCGTCTGTCCGTGAACAACGCTAACGGCTGAACCGTAAGCAAGATTTTCCCCAGAATTGATAATCATCCATCGATTTTGATGATGTCGCGGTCCCTTGGTTATGAAACGAACATTTTGATTTTTGGGGGGTACTGAACATTAAGCGTCAAGGACACTCGATTTTTTCTCAAAAATTGCTCCAAATTTTTCGATTAAATTTGTATATCAAATGCATCATAATGCGCTTATAAGAATAACGCAGATCTGATTTTCGTTGAAATTTCTGAATTTTGAAACTCGCATAAATTTGTTGTTTTTTCGGCGTTTTCCAAGCATCACGATCTTGAAGATAGGCATTTTTCTTATAATTTAATCTGTTCTTTAAAATTAGATCTTTAAATGATGTGCATCTTTTTTAAAACAGGAATATTTTTTCGCGTAATTTTGCGTAAAATAATAGAAATTTTCAAAACAATATTTTCTTAAAAAGGATCCATTTTTCTTTTTTAAACTTGTACGGGTAATTTGTACGGGTACCCGCATTGAATAACATTCCATAAATGCCATTGTGGTGTATTCTTTGGAGTTAAAACAATACAAATGTAATTTTTATATCTTTTTCGCGTTAATATTTTCAGTACCGGCATTTTATACACTTGCTCTTGTGAGCACAAGTGCCTCATATTATTTTTTATCAAGATTCATGAAAACTCACTTTCTATGAAAATGAGCTGGAAATTGTGCATTTTCTGAAACTCTCAATCGATGTTTCCTCTAAATCGATTCAAAATTGTTCAATGAATTGTATAATGATTATTATTATTATTATTATTATTATTATTATTATTATTATTATTATTATTATTATTATTATTTCAATGAATTGTATATTTTACTCTTTTTAATATTCTTAAAGCCATATTTCAATTCAACTTTTAGGAAACCGAAAAACTGTGAAAAATATATTTTAGGCGCCGATAGGTAGTTGCTGGGAAATGATTTAACTGAGGTTTATTTAACTGTTACTGTCCATTTATTATTTTTCCATTAAATTTTCACTGCAGAGTTCAGTATGTTACAGTAATGATCTAGTTTAATAAATTGCAAAATGCATCGTGACCAAGTCAAAAGTATCATGTTACGCTTCTTGATTTCTGAAATTTCGTTTTGAATGATTTTGGATAGATTTCCCGAAAGGAAGAAAGAGGTAAGCAGTCAAATAATTGCTCTGTTCTCTTGAAATTTACGGCTTTTCTTGATTCTGAATAATTTAAAAAATAATTTTCATGTCATTGTTTTCGTTTCAACGCATATAATTTGTGGACGTCCCCAATTCCTCAAGATAATTAATACTTCAATTTTGTCATTTCCTCAAAGAAAGATGGAGTTTTTCTCCAATATTGTATTAAACCGATACAACTATTAAATAATATTAGTAGGGCTTCGAGATCCTTGGATGGTCGAATTAAATTACATTCAGATTAAATGAATGCTAGACATTTGGTTTTCCTTTTACCTGTGAGATCGTTCGTATTGTTCCAGAAAGAAACATCTTTTGTTTTCATACTTTCACAATTTCTAGAGCTTGTGAATTTTATAATGGGTTCTTTGGGCGAAACAAAACGGTAAAAATGAATACAAAACTTTTAGGAAGAGGTAAAATTAGATATCTTAGATTAAAAATAATATGTTAATTATTATTATTCGTCTGCATTCAAAATTTTATATTAATGAGTTACGAAACGTTTGTCAATATTTTATGTTCACATGTATCGTCAGTAGTCTTGTGTTCGTTGTATATTCAACATTAGGGGGCGTATTTTAATGAAATGCCTTTATTCACTTTAGAACTGTCTTTTATCTCAGACGTTAATTTTATGTTATGATAAAACGAAATGAGTCATTTTTACATGCTTTTGTTTTGTATTTTTCTTCGATTTCGACTAAAAAGTCATTTTTTATCTTAGTCCGTCATTTTTAAAGCATTTTTGTTGATTTCATCAATGTTAATATCATTTAAATGGTTCTTGTTTAAATAATATTTTCGAGATACAACAATGTTTTCCACAGTATTCCTGAATACCCTAATCGGTTTCCTCACGAATACCCTAATCGGTATTGTATTGGCAGCCGCGATTAGTGCTTTGTAATCTCAGGTTCCTGTGAAGTCTATTGCCATCGTCTGAGCGCCATGGACGTTTCGGCTAATGTCACGATTGATAAAGAACAGTCCAAACCGAAAGTTTGAAAGCCAAGTTCACTTAAATGAATAGGAGAAGCCTCGACTACATTAGTAACGTATCCAACAGCTTGAGTTATTATCTGAAGTGGTTTTGATTTATGTTTACGTCATTTTTCTTTGCTTTAGATTTTTTTAAATTTAAGATAATTTTATTTATCATTTTTGGCGATGTTTTAGGTCACCAAAATCATAATTTGAGCAAAAATGTTACTGACATGGATGGGGCCATGCCTTTGGCACAAAGTCCAAAGGCACCTTCAGGGCCAAATCATGAACTCAGTTTAGAGCATTATATGCATTCTTAGCGGGTTTTTATTTCAAGTTTTACTTTCTCACCTACATCGATTTTCGGATGACATTGAATAATTTCCCACACCGGTTATGCTAGATCACGTTTCGCGACACATTGTTCTGTCCTGGTTTGGCCATGGTTGTGATAGTTGTTCTGGTTTGATCATGGTTGTTTTCATTAAAACGTTCTCCCTCAAGTTCGGGCTTGCATGCGCTATGACAGTCTTGGAGAAATTTTATTTACTTGTCCGAGATAACGTTCAAGTAATAATTGCGGACAATACGAATACAAACAAATAAACATTGGATTTTTAAATAGCTTAGTTATATTATCCATTATAGCATAAACGTTAAGCTTAGAAATTGCGACGATATTTGCAGAATCGCAGGGGGCAGACTATGCACGAAATGCGCTAATGCTTGAGGGTTGCGTTGAGTTCTATTCAGGGGCGTCGAAGTCAGCATAACGCATAAAATCACGGCCCATTTTGCGTCCAATGCGCGCGGACACTTCCCATTGTACTATGCTATAGTCTTCGGGCAATCAATATGAAGGCAATTTTTACCGGCATGGAGGATGACGGTAGCCAGCGCATAAAATACGAACAAACAAATATAAAACATTGATTTTATATCTTACATTAATATATCAGTTATAGATAACGGTCAAGTAATAATTGCGCGATATTTCGCATCGGCAGGGGCAGACTATGCAACCAAAAGATGCGCTTAATGCGTGAAGGGGTGCGTTGAGTCTATGTGGGCGTTCGAGTCCAGCATATACGCATAAAATTCAACCGCCCCTTTTGCGTCAAGCGCGACGGACAACATTCCATTGTTAAGCTATCCTATAAGTCTGGATCGGCATAATAAGAAGGCAAAAATTTTTACCGCAATAAAGATGATGAGTACTGCCAGCCGCATAATAATACGAAACAAACAAATATAACATTGATGTTTATATATTTACATTATATTTATCATTACATGAGATAACGTTTCAGGTAATGAATGCGGATCCGATATGTGCAATCGCAGGGCAGACTATGCACCAAGTCGCTTAAAATTGCTTGGAGGGTTCGTTGAGGATTCTATCAGGGGCGTTCGAGGTGCAGCATAACGCATAAAAATGAATCGCCATTTGCGTCCAAGGCGACGACACATTCCCTATGTATCTATGCCTATAGTCCTTCGGCAAGTCATCATCAAAAGTCAAATTTTTACCGCAATAGGGGATGAAAACGGTGACGCACACCCGGCCACCCGGAAAATAAGAACAACAATAAATGATTATTTTTATATATTACATGTATATGTCATCAGTATTTCCTAACACATTTAAAGATGAAGCTTTTGTTTTGAGGTGTTGTTAAGGGTGTTTGCCTTGTTCGCG
>BOPP01000045.1:352268-366243 GCA_017312745.1 Gryllus bimaculatus
CTGTTCGCAGGTGGAGGAGCTGCGGGGGATGATAGAGAAGATCGAGGCCAACGTGGAAGAAGTGAAGAAGAAGCACAGCGACATCCTCTCCGCGCCCCAGACCGATGAGAGTGAGTACCGCATTTGCCTTTCTACTCTATCGCATCACTTCCTCGCTACGCAGTGGAGAGAAAGTTATGGAATGCTGCGCGGGAAAACAGCGAATTTTCCGCAGAAAAACTCCTATTACAGGGCCCTGCTAACGAAAAAGCAGATAAATCCAGTTGCTGCATTTACAAAACCTATCTTCTAACACGTGGTGTAGCCAGAATCCAAGTTTTCTGATGTCTCGAGACTGAAAAATCTAATGACGACAAGACGTTCGTCCGGCTGTTTTTCTCTCCGATCATCTGTGAACAACATTACTGGCTAAACCGTTCAGCCGATTTTCTCTAAAATTGATATTCCCCACTTAATCTGTCTGAAATAGCCGTCCCTTGATTTTGAAATTTTTTTAAAAAAATCTTTAGGGGACTTTACATGAAGCCCCTGGGACATTTTCACAATTTTCCAAACAATGACTCCATCGTATTTGATTAAATTTAGTTGTTTGATAGTGTGAAGGACGTTTAAGAGAATGTTGCAGATTTCATGTTTGTTGAAAATGCTGATTTTTCCAAAATTGGAAAAGGTTATAATTTTTTTCGGAGTCTTCCTACAACTACAATATTAGAGATAGATATTTTTTCTTTATTGAAATCTATTCCTTAAAAATAGATCTTAACTGGTCACATACAGTGTTTCGAAAATTTGAGTAGCTTTCGCGTATTTTTCGTGAAACTTTCGGCGAGAAAGTACCTGCTTTGCAGGGCTTTTAGCCTACTGGCCAGCTGCCTTGCCCTCAGCCCCAAAGCTGGCTCCGTGAAGTGGAAGGAGCTCTCGAGGACGATGTGACGCACGAGGCGGTTGCGTAATGTCTGGGCTCTCCTTTCGTTCTACACCTCCGCTGTCAGTCCGGTTGGATAGTTCTTTGGATATTCATTTTCGTTGAATTATAAGACTTTATGATCAATTTCTACATTGTGGTGATAACGTAAATTCATACTTTGCCAGGGAAACGAGAGTTTGTCATTATACACAGTGACGGTTAGTCAAAACGTTTCATTTCTTTGACAGAATACAACAACAAACACTGGCCAGCATGCGATGTCGTGTGAGTAATCACATGATAGTATTTCTTTAGATACAATAGAGCGTCGCTAATTCGAACCCTGCAAATCCGAAATTTCGGATAATTGGAACAAAATTCGGGATGGAGGTAAAAAGTAAAGAAAAACACATGACTTGCATTCACTAAATGTATGAACGAATAATCATGAACATAGTGTTAGCCAACCCAACTCTCAGTATTATATGTAGAATACCCGTCAACAGTTGCGACACAAACTGTGTAGCTCCTAAACGGTGTAGCAATCACTACCGCATGTGATCATAGTGTACTCCGTTGTTTGTAACATTGACACTTCATGTCATTCATTCGTTGCCACTTTCTCACATCCCACGCTACGATACATTGCAACTGGTGTCTTATACATGCATTTGTATATGTACGGTAATTTTTTTTTCGGATAATCCGAACAGACCACCCTTAATTTGGAATACCGGTGATCTGCTCTATAAAGGTTCGATATAGCAATCTATCTTGCTCTCCCTTTGATATTGAAATAGGCTGTCTCTTTGAGTTGGTTCATAGAATGGATTTGTTCGGGTAATGTTGCCCTAGGAGTCGGGGAGGCTCTACGTCATCGACGGGGGAGGCAAACGTCAACGTCATTCATGTCTCACGCATCGATCCAAACCGTCTCCCTTGGGGGGGGGGGCTCTGACTGGTTAGACAGAAATTGTGAAGAAAGCTGACAAAAAGCGGTAATTCGCGTCACGAAGTTTCAATTTGCAATATTTTGCAATACTGTAGAACCCAATTATGAGAGTTGAACTGGGACATGATGAATTTCGAGCGGGAACTCGTTATAATTGGGATATAATAGTGTAAGTTCATTTAACTTCACCTTAGGTTCTCTTAAGTGTTAACTCTTCTCGATTTGACTTATGTTATCAAGTTTTTCTGATGCTAACATTCATTTCCGTTTAGGAGCCATTATAATTACATGTATATTGAGACGTCGCCTTCCAGTTAAATGGAAAAACTGTTCACAACTCAACCAGCACCGATCTTCCCACGGTGATGAAAAGCCCAATACGCAGTGCTGAAGGCGTCAGTATTAAAGAGCCTGATCGAAGAGCGTGCAGCTGGCGCTTGCAGGAGCGCCGCCGCCGCCGCCGCCGGGCTCGCGGGCGATACGTTGACTGCGACCCTTCCACTCTTTCTGCACGACCCCACATGTCGCTCCCAAGAGTTTATATTTATTTCATACACGGTTGCTATTTTGAATTATTACTTCAGATGTGATGCTATTTATTTGCTTCATTTACTAGTACTATATCGTGCTAAAAAACGAAGAAGAATATTTCCAGAAAAACCTTCTAACACATTCTCATTACTACACTAAGGCGTCTACAATTTCAGAATACAAATATTCCAGATTGTCAACCTGAAAAAACGTCATAATATTATAAAACAGAAATGGACATTTTTTTAGATTTTCCTTATAATTTAGACGTGAAATGTGGAATATATTTGAAATAATTTCTTACCCCAACCGCATAAAAATCAAATTAGTCTAAAACAAGAAAACTTAAAAAAACTGAAAAGTTTACAATACATATAAAACTGGACATAAATAGCATATCTAAAATGAGAAATTCATGTGAATAAGTTTCTGAGTGTTGCAAAACATTACTTGCGCCTGGGGTCAGTATGACTCCATGCAATCTAAGAGTTAATCAAAATTACCTTTTATAAAACGATATTCGAAGAACCACGAAGCAGTTTTCGCCTTTCGCAGATGACGTTCGTTCCGGAGTGCAATCCATGCCGTGTCTAGGGAGGGCGTGCGCCCCGGCGGAGCGCTCCCCGACCGGGTGCAAGTGTGAGGCGAGGACGAGCGCGCGCGGGTCGTGGCCAGCTTGTCAGTCCGGGACCCGACTGCTGTTGAGATGAGGGCGCTCGAACCCTTCGCCTCCCAGGAGGCTCAACTGCGGAGGGCGAGGCAACGAGCGGAGCTGACAGACCAATTCGGTTGTTTGGAAAGGGGCACCGCGAACTGAAATGCCTTGTACGCAGCTTTAGTGAAGGATGCTGAGTTGCTGAGGAGTACGGTGGGTTGTCTTGAAAGAATGTGCCGTATCGACATCTGACTTCCTCCGAGGAAAAATCCTTTATCTCAAGGTTACGGAAAAAGCTCGGAAAGGGGAGAGGGGATGGAGACTCCAACCGTAACCGTAAAAGTGGGAGCTGTAGTGACGTTGCAGTTCCCTATCGCAGTCTGCCTTCTCTTTCCTTTTTTCCTGCGTGATCTGAAGACCACGTTAAAAATAGAAGTATAACAAATATTATTTGTACTGAATTTTCAGCGGATATCTTACACGCGGGAAGTAAATGCTCATAATCTTACATTTTCACACGGGACAGCAGTCCCCTAGAAGCAGGATTGTGTGATATGCGAGCTTTCTTGAAATGGGGTTCTACTGCACCTCAATATGCAACACGATTGCAATGAACACTCTACTAATATTCGTTCCCCAATCGTAGCGAAAATCGGGATCTCTGAAACGATGGTGATTACTCTATACGTAATTACCATCCAGAAATAGAAAATATCCTTGTGAATATACATCAAGCTATTTGCATTTTATATTCAACAACCTTGGTAGGCGACCGCGAGCAATTGAAAGTGTAAATGAGCTGGAAAAGTAGAGAAAGGGTTATTACAAACTAGGATGATTGAACTTTATTTCTACCAATACTTAAGCCTTATCCCAAACTTGCAAACGGAGGAGTAATTTTTTACTTTTAGCAGATTTCGAAGATGTGATCTGAATTGTTATGCTCTCGTGGCTCAATGGCGAAGTCGCTTGCACCACTGAGGTTCCCGGTTCGATTCCCGTTGAATTCCCGTAGTGCCTCATGTGCAATTTGTTACGACAAAACGAGTTAGCATGCTTCACATGGGCTAGTCCAACCCTTGTGAAGGGTACTAAACCTTACCCCTATCCTTTCTCCTTTCCAATTGTGGCCGATAGGTGGGAGACGCGAGCGCGAAGACGCTACGAATCGGCGATGCCCTGACTTGACTGCGACTCACGGGACTTCACGACCCAGCGTCCCCGGAGGGTGGTGGCTCTGTGATGAAGGAGGATTGATTCTATAAAAGTTATTAACTCAATGTGCGCCCAAGGAGCTAGGAGACGCGTTGCGTGTACAGACGCATCCAAATTTTAATAAAATGGTGACGGAGAAGAGGTGGAACGAGTGCGAGGCAGAACGAACGGGAGAACCCCGAGAAAATGTGCTGAGCACTCGCTCAGTCCACGTGACGTGGCGGGGATTTGAGCCCCGGCCTCGGCGGTGGAAGGCGAGCAGAGTGACCACCACCCACACCGGCTTGTGCGGAGGCTGCTGTGACGGACACGGAAGCTCAAGTACATTATTTGTTACAAACATATTGAGTCTTTTAAAAAAATTATACAATACAAATGTATACTATTTCATTAATTGGATTGTTGGTGAAGTAGATACCTTTTTATTATGATAAATAAATAAAGATATTGTCAGGTATCAATATTTATACCTGACTTTATTATTGATACCTGGCAATATCTTTATTTATTTATCGTATACTATTTCATTATATATCACTGTTTTGTTAAAATAAACATTATTTGCCTTTATCGTAATCAGTATAGTCTGTAATTGTATACAAACAGTTTTGCAGCAAAACACATTTTACTTTTAACTTAAATTTGTGAACCGACTTCAGTTGTTTAATGTCATCTGGCAATGCGTTGTAAAGGAACGTACATGTATGTGGATTTCTGATAGTGAGCTGTTGATACTGACACCTGATGAACGTGATTTTTAGACGCGTGTTGTAATTATAAATGTCAGTATTGCATGAAAATATGTTCCCACCGGTAAGTACGTCACTTTTGACGAATATTACAGATTCGTAAATATGTAGGCAAGGCAGTTGTAAGATTCCAAGCTCAATGAAGAGAGGCGTAATAAATCTAAATCTAAATCACTAGTTGCACAGCTTGTGCGTCGGCTCACACTAACAGCTGAGAAAAAAAAATGGTAAGCTTAGTAAAAAATGTTTCTCGGGTGTTCTCAGGGAACAATTTTCTGCAAACGTTAGCATTTGTTCATAAATTATCCTATTATACAACACACGGAGAAGAATGGTAGTTAAAATTTAGTTTATCCGTGGGTCAAATTCATTACGCACAGTGGCACTTACAATATTCTATTTAATTGATTTAAGATTGCTTTGAAACTGCAAGGTCATAAGCGATAAAAATATTTTTTACGTATTTTGCCCCACCGTGCTGTAAAGAGTTAACAAAATTCTTTCGTCGTGCAAACAATCAAACAGATTCACGTTCAAGAAATGGTTTCATTAACTTGTTACGTCCGGTAGCAGTGTTAATGAATATAATGAATGTTATATGTTTGTATTGAGTTAAGAGAATACACGTATTTAAGTGTGAGTATAATGATTACTTTGACAGCTGTTTTGACCGTTTAAAAAGGATTAAGCAATGTAACCTGCAGACCATAATTCCCTCAAAACATGCTTTCGGTATTGTGGTAGTGAAGGGCACGTTAGTGTAAGTGCGGGAGGGTAGGAGAAGGAAGAGGAAGGAAAGATGGCGCGTGGTCCGTGAGCCCTTGTCTGCCCGTGCAGGCCGCGGCAGGGGTTGGGCGGCGCTGGGCGAAGAAAGCGCTGACTGGGCGGGGCGCGCCCATTGTATATTATTGGTGCGAGGGCTGGCGCGGGAGGAGTTGGCGCGTGGCCAGAATTCGCCGCTGTGTTTGGAGGGAGCGCTATTAGGGATCGATCCGGCGCAGCGGTGGCGCTCCTCGCGGCCGCTCCGGCACCAGCGCAGCCCTCGGCCCAGCCCCAGCCCCGGCCCCAGCGGTTACTTTCAACTCTTGCAACAGCACACTCTTTCTCCCAGTAGTTGTAACTGTTTTTACAATTTTCGAATATTCAAACCGGGAGTCATGTCTCAGGGCATCAACAGATGTTACTGCAGTGCCCCTGACCGCGAGTCCTAGATTAGAGTGCCGACGGTAGTAGTATTTTCGACTCTACCAGATAGCTGGATCGAGTTTAGTCGCTGTCTGGAGAATTCTAACGGCCGGCTGCTTTTGCCTTGGTTTCTCCAATCAATATAAGGCGAATGCCAGACCAGTACCCTAACAAACGGGCCACGCACCACGCGCGATCTTCCCTTCCTCTTCCTTGTCTCTTTCTCATCCCTTACTTACACACATTTACACTTACCTGAACCACACTGCCACAAGCGCCGGGAGTCCGGTCGGGGGCTTCGAGCTTGTTCCGGCCGAGGCGGTGCCTCGCTGGTGGGAGATACCTGGTCGAGGAAAACTACGCTAGCCGATGGTAGATCGGCGCCCGATCTCATCAACGATCCGGACATGGCCACTGCCACTGCCTGAACAAAAAATACACTACACTTACGGGAATACTGGCCTACTCCGTTGACGCGTCCGGAATCCCTAGTAATCAGTTAATCAATCGAATATTCACAAAGTTCAACGAAAATGGGATCCATTTTTATAAACGTACTTTGATTTTTCTGGGAAAAAAATTGGAAGAAAAAAGTGCGCTTAAAAATCAAAATATGCCTTTCAAATTCAAGTGTCCGTGACATCAAGAAGATCGGCCGGAAAATTTTGGTAAAAAATTTTGGTAAAATGTAAAATTTTGGTAAAAATATGGTTTACTCGCTAGACATAGATAGATAGACATTTTGCCAAAGACTAATTGTTTATACATACAAACGTGGAGGAGGACGGGAGGACATCCAAAGCGTGAATCGCTCCTGCAATCTGCCAACTTCTAGTACAGGGAGGGCCCAGGATGGGCTCTCGCCAATGCCGGATGCTCCACTTCTAGTAGTATCGCGTGTACTTTAATATCGAGTCCATTTCTCAATTTCCACGATTGACCGCCTCTGTTGTCTGAGACCCAAGGATTTTGTGTCAAAAACAACATTTTGACGTGTTTCGACTCTGTATTGCTGTATCTACAACACATTAATACATTTTTCAAATTGCACGTCCAGTAAGAAAACTTGTAAAAAGAAAGTTTTCATACATCTCCAAACTTTGAAAATGCTCTTCCTAGGAAAGTGAGAGCTGGCGGTGAGTCGATGCCTGAAGCCACTGTCCATTTTGTCTTCTAGCGAACTGTCGCTCGTCTGCGCCAAGCCACTCCGCGCCAGGCCTCGAACCTCGCCTCCCTCCCGGAGTCCCCCAGCCAATCTCCGTCTAGAACTTATAGAGAGTGTCTGGGGGACACAAAGCGTATAAAATAAGCTCTTAAGCCAACTTTAAGCATATCTTGTCTAATAAACACCTTGGATATTCAGAGCATCTGAGCCGCAATGAGACTCAATTGCACTCAACAGTTGCTTTGTAAAAATGCTCTCTATGCAAAAAGGCTATAAACACTCCAGAAACATGTAAATTGTTTATTATTTACAAAAGAAATGAATGTATTTGTTCACAAAGAAATAATGACATAAATAAAAAGCACCCAATTTACACACTTCAATCGCTTTTTTATTTCTGCGTTTATTTCTCTTTGTAAACGAATGTATTAATTTCTTTTGTAAATGACAAACCATTTCTGGAGTGATTGGAGTGATTATATGCTTCTGAATCACAAGTTTTTGCATAAGAAGTATTTTTTCAAACCAACTTTTGAGTACTTATTGCGGTTCAGACATTCGAAATCTAGAATGAATTTTTAGACAAAATAAGCTTCAAATTGACATAAGAGCTTCTTTTCGTAGTTTCGTTGTTTCCGGAAATCCTGTATGAACGTCGGAGGTGAACCGTAGATCATCTCGGGGCTGCGGGGTGGCCTTTTCCCTTAACAACTCCGGCCCTTCTTTGTCCACAGACAACGATTGAGGTTGTTTCCACTCTCGACTAAGTAGCTGGGTAGAAGGAAGCTACTGCGTGGCTATGGATTTTTGGATGTTTTGTTCCGATGAAATTCCTTCCTCCCTCGCCCTGTTCTTGCGCCCGGGTACGAGTGGTCGGAGGACCCCGGGTATCATCCCCAGTAGGAGAGTTTGACCCCTTCTAGCAAATTACACAGGCACACGGAAAAAAGAAGTCCTCCCCAGAGACTTGACACGTGTGTCTCTGCGTGCGTCAATGCGCTGCATCCGACTCTGAAGCCTCAATTGCGCCACTATCCTCCATTTTTTAATCGTGGGAAACCACCGTGGGGTGGTACAGTAAATTTCTCGTTCGTTAAACCACTGGAGGCGGTGGCGCAATTCGGGCCTTGGTGGCCTTCGGATTGGGGTTGAGCGCGTCGACATACGTGGAAAATGTGTCAAGCCTTTTCATTTTGTGTGTTTAATGTGTGTTATTAATATGTCCGTGTCAGGAATACAATACATTTATCGCTTCATTTATAATGTACAGTCGTTGAAATGTTCAAAGTAAAGAATCCAATTCAAGGAAATTGGAAAAGAAAATTTTCCAAAAAGCATTTTTAAAATGCATTTAGATTGTAATGAGGAAACGTCTAAGGTCTTCGTTCAACCCCCAGGACGTCAATTCGTTCCCCTGGACAAAAATTGCCAATTCGCAGTTGGTCCTGCATCCGCGATAGGGTTTCGTGATCCTCGAAATCTCAACAGCTCCGCCAGTTCGAGCTATCAGGCGAAAACTGGAATTCGATTGTAGGTTAATCGGGAGAAAATCTGTGTGAACATAATAAAGCAAATGCTGAGTCTGTAAATCCTAAAAAAATTATTTTCGTGTAATTAGGTTAACAACGTAGTTGCTGCATATTCGCCTAAAAGAACAAACTGTTGGGATTACACATAGCTAAACCTCTTAATGAGGACGAACAACGATGGTTCTAATTTTGAAATAAAAAAGATTGATAAATGAAAAATATTTTATGCTAGTGAAGAATTGTGTAGTAATAATAGAGAATAATAATTTAAATATAAATATTAATTCGCATTCTGTGAAAAAATTAAATTAAAAAAGGTAACAAACATTATTTACTCTGTTTTTCAGCTTCCTCTATTTTCAGGAATCCTAGAAAGAGAATTGACTACATAATTGAACCAATTATTTTGCTGACTGACTTTTTTGAATGACTGCTTTAGTACATTCAATGTTCTTAACATTATTGAACTCGTTTTGTGATTTCGAATATCTATTGTTTTCAATGTTCCATTCTTAAAGTAATACAGTTCGTGTTTCAGTCACGTGACCAAAAAATGTATAATATGTAATAATGGTCCGTCAAATAACTGTCGGAGAATGTAAATAAAGATATATTTACTTATCATAACTTTAAATACAATTAAAGATTTTTATATGTTATCAAGGTTTAATAATTTGTATAGAATAATAATCGACGAAGTAATTGTATTTCCACAAAGTACTGTGCAATTCAACTATTTCATTAACCCTAGGAATTAAAAATGTTCTCTCTTTCTAAAAGGAAATTAATTTCCTTTCCTCAGTGATAATTTTTCGTGTTAGCCAAGTTCCTTTTCTGACTTCTCACGTCTCACTCTCAAGTCGATTTTCCTCTTTAGATTTTGCTCGTCTGAAGACTCCTCGATTCTCTAAAGCAGCATGTTTAAGTATAATATTTTGCTTTAGGAATGCCCGTGCCGGCTGCGAATGTTTCGAAGCTCTATTTACTGAAATAAGTATTGCATTTGGATTTTTATGTTTTCCAATGAAATTGTTAATGAATCCTACCACGCAAAAACCTTGACTGAATACTATAGGGAGAAAGATGAAAATTGGCAAAGAACACGCAAAAATCACTAAAAAATGTTTTTCCGTATTAAATAATATTAATTACAATTTCCACAAATGATATTTCTATATAACTAATAAGCATGTTCTAAACAAACTTAAATTTTCCTTTTTTCACAAAAAATATTTAGAAAGCCTTTGTCTTTTTTTCCATTTTGTTAGGTTCCATTTTTTTAATTTCCCTACAGTTCTTTTTGTATTTTATAAAGATATTTATTTGTTCTAGATGGAATACATCGTTCAGTATAATTATTATTCAGATGTGTTTTTAGACTTACGATAGTTAAAATACATAAGCTAACTTAATCTATACATTGGATAGGATACTCTATGGGAGAACCTCGGGGTTATGTTTCATGGTTGGCTAAGATTTTGACAAAGGCTTTAAAAGGGAATCTATGTTTTATTGGGGTGTGGGTTGGGTTTTTCGGTAGTTTAAAATGAGATGCAGTTGGGATGTCTGTTAGGTTTTGGACTCCTGCTTTAATAGTATGTGGAGTGGAGTGGTAATTGTTGAGTATTACTGAGTACGTACGGTTTGTTAGGAAACTTTCGATGACGTGAATAATGTAAGTAGGGCTTCCAGGTTTCATTAGTTTATAGATTAGACTTGGATGCCAGATTATGTCAAATGCTTATGTGATGTACAGGAATGTAGATATTGTGTGTTGCTTATTCTGAAATGCAGAGTGGATTTGTTCTGTTATTCTAAGTAGTCGGTGATCAGTTGAGTGGTGAGAAGTGAATCTAAATTGATGTTTCGTAATTATGTTAATGTTTTTGAGATGTTGGTTTAATCTAGCAAGAATTAGTTTTTCGAATATTTTGGAAATAACGAATAATAAACTGGGTCGGTAACTGTCTACTTTGGAGTGATTTTTATGTGGTTTCAGAATGGGGTGAATTATTGAATGTTTTCAACTTTAGGGGAAGTACCCAGTTCTTAAAACTGAATTATAAATATTGTTCAACAAGGCTAAGGCTGACGGTGGAAGATTTTTTAAGATTATTGAACCGATTTTATCGTCTCCGGGAGCTTCCTTATTTGAGAGTTCCTTAATTAGTGATTTTGTTTCGCGAGGGGAGATGTATTTTATTCTTTGATATATGTTAAAGATGGGGGAAGAGGCTATTTGAAAGATTTCCGAGTGCTTTGTGTGTGAAAGACAATTATTTGGTGTAAAGGTATTTTGGAAATGTTTTGCTAAGGCTTCAGCTTTGGCGCTAGGAGTGTATTTTGCCTGAATTTTATGATAGAAGTGGAATTGAATTTTTTCAGAATTGTTTTTGTGAATTTCCATAGAGAATTGTTTCTTACGTTTAGAGATTGTAATAAGTATGTGTATTCGTTCTGTCTGTAAGTGTAGAAGACCTTTTTGCAATTGCTTATTTCTTTGATTATTGTGTTGTTGAAGATTGATATTGCGCCGTCAATGTCTGTTGGAGATTTTAATGTTCTAAATGGGAGAATTGAGAAGTTGGTATTGCAATTAAATGTTTACCAATTTATATTGTGTTTAGGGGTATCGAACACGGGGCAGATGGAGAGGGAACTAGGAGACGGGTAGAGATAATGACTGGGATATGATCGGAATCTAATTGATGGTACGTAAGCGAATTCCATTGGGAACTGAAATTTGTGAGTTCTATGTCGAGGATGTCTGGATTTTTTTGAGAATCAAAGGGATAGTATGTAGGATCTGTGGGCGAAATAATTAAGATAGGCATTTGAGACTGTAGTTTCCCTAAGAAGTTGCCTGCTGAGTTAGTGACTCGGCATCCACATGAGTGGTGCTTAGCATTGAGGTCTTCTAGGATGATTGTTGGGGTGGCGAATTGTATTAATGTAGATATATTGTTATTGCTTATTTTAATTTTGGGAGGTTTGTATGCTGATATTATGTTGAGATGAGTGTTGTATTTTGATTCCTATTGTTTCTATGCCAGGGATGGGTAGTGGGATGAATTGATAGTGTGAGATGTTTTGATAAATAAATGAAGATATTGTCAGGTATCAATAAAGATATTGATATCTGACAATATCTTCATTTATTTATCATAATAAAAAGGTATCTACTTCACCAACAATCCAATTAGTGAGATATTTTGTTTGATTACGATTAGAACTCCACCTCCACCAGATCTATAAGTTTTGAAACTTAGGATTAAAAACGTTTGTATAAAGATATTTATTTGTGCTAATGGAATACATCGTTCAGTTTATAATTATTATGTCAGATGTGTTTTAGACTTACGATAGTTAAAATACATAAGCTAACTTAATCTATACATTGCGATAGGATACTCTATGCGGCAGAACCTCGGGGTTATGTTTAATGGTTGGCCTAAGATTTTGCACAAAGAGCTTTCTTAATCAAAAGGAATCTATGTTTTATTGGGGTTGGTTTTGGGCTTGGGTTTTCGGTTATGGGTTTAAAGTGAGATTGCGTTGCGATGTCTGTTAGTGTTTTGGGACTCCTGCTTTAATAGTATGCTGGAGTGGAGTGTTAATTGTTGAGTTTAAACTGATGTACGTACGCGTTTTGTTAGGAAACTTTCGATGACGTGAATAATGTAAGTAGGCTTCCAGGTTTCATTAGTTTATAGTTAGAACTTGCATGCCAGATATGTCAAATGCTTATGTGATGTACAGGAATGTACGATATTGTGTGTTGCTTATCTGAAATGCAGAGTGGCATTGTTCTGTTATTCTAAGTAGTCGGTGATCAGTTGGAGTGGTGAGAGAGTTGAATCAAATTGATGTTTCGTAATTATTGTTAATGTTTTTGATGATGTGGTTTAATCTAGCAAAGGAATTAGTTTTCGAATAATGTGTGTTGGAAATAACGAATAATAAACTGCGGCGCGTCGGTAACTGTCTACTTTGGAGTGATTTTTATGTGGTTTCAGAATGGGTGTGAATTATTTGAATGTTTTCAACTTTTAGGGGAAGTACCCAGCTTCTTAAAACTGAATATTAAATATTGTTCAACAAGGCTTAAGGCTGACGTGGAAGATTTTTAAGATTACTTGAACCGATTTTATCGTCTCCGGCAGCCATTCTTTTATTTGGAGTTCCTTAATAGTGATTTTGTTTCCGCGAGCGGGAGCATGTATTTTATCTTTGATATATGTTAAAGATGGGGGAAGAGGCTATTGAAAGATTCCGAGTGCTTTGTGTGTGAAAAGACAATTATTTTGGGTTGTTAAAGGTATTTGGAAATGTTTTTTGCTAAGGCTTCCCCCAGCTTTGGCCTAGGAGTTGTATTTGCCTGAATTTTATGCATAGAAGTGAGAATTGAATTTTTTCAGAAATTTGTTTGTGAATTTCCATAGGAGAATTGCTTTCTTACGTTTAGAGATTGCAATAAGTATGTGTATTCGTTCTGTCTGATAAGTCTAGAAAGACCTTTTTTGCAATTGCTTATTCCTTTTTGATTATTGTGTGTTGAAGATTTGATATTTGCGCCGCTCAATGTCTGTTTGGAGATTTTAATGTTCTAAATGGAGAAGTGAGAAGTTGGTATTGCAATTAAAATGTTTACCAATTTATATGTTGTTTAGGGGCTATCGAACACGGGCAAATGAAGAGGGAACTAGGAGACGGGCTAGAGCATAATGACTGGGATATTGATCGGAATCTAATTGATGGTACGTAAGCGACTTCCATTGGGAACGAAATTTGTGAGTTCTGGATGTCGCAGGCATGTCTGGATTTTTGCTTTGATTACGATTAGAACTCCACCTTCCACCAGAATCTATAAGTTTTGCAACTTAGATTAAAAAAGTTCATTGGAATTGTTGAGGGTTAGTTTCTGTGTATGGGCAAGCAATATCAACTTACTGTTTGTTGGATGAAATGTATTAGCTTCGGCGTTTTGTTGTTTGAGAAACTGTTGAGTTTCCAATTGAAAATGATACACGTTTTTAAGCGGGAAAGCGTTGGCCATTAAAGTTACTTAAGGTACGAGGTTTTTGAGC
>BOPP01000045.1:366268-414390 GCA_017312745.1 Gryllus bimaculatus
TTTGAGGTCTGTATGCTTTGTATTATTGTTGGAATTATTGAGGAGATGATATTTGATATGTAGTTATTGATTGAGTGAATTATATTATGTAGAGTTGGAGTGAATGAATTATTGTTGTTCGTAATGTGATTGTTGTTGGATGGATTAAATGTTTGGTTTGTTGTAGTGTTAAGACGGGGTGGCTGTGTTTGGTTGTTGTGGTTTATTGGAGTGAAATTTGGAATTTCTGTTTCTTGCGAGAGAGAAGGAAATTTTGTGAGGTTAAATGAAGGTGATGGCATTGGTAGAGGATTTTGTATGATTCTCTGTAACAGAATATTTTTTCCTTTTGTCTATTAGTTTTTGATAGCACGAACATTCATTCGATTGTAGGTCTCCCCTATGTGTTCCATTACAGAGTTTACATTGTAGATTATTATTGCTTTTGGTGGGGCTTTGCGCAGTGAAATGATTTTTACCACAAAATGCGCTCGAAATTACAGTAGTTACGGGTATGACCGAAATCTAAGCATCTCAAGCATTGAATTGGACCTTTTTCTTCTTATTTTTTCTATTTCAACTATTGAGTTGCACACGTTATTGATTTGGAGGACTGATTCTATTTTACAGACGTCTCGTCCGCATCTTATTTCTTGGGAAGAAATTGTGACAGTCAATCGTAGTAAGACAAATGATTTCATTTTTGCTCAATGGGCACTTGTTAAAGACACTGCTGCAAATAAAGTGCCATGATGTGTAGCGCCTACCCCAGGAGCTCACAACGCACTGGAGCCAGTGCACGCAGCGTATCTGACAGATATCGCAAAGCGCATCGATCAACTTTCAACATGCTCCCGGGAAAGTATTACATACATGAAATATCAGACGACTATACATACGACGACAAAATATAAGACATCTCAATAATTCAGAAATATAAAATTGCCGTGGAATGGCTCTCACAGATCTATTGCGATTACTCCCGGGTTAATATTTGTCTCAATTACCGAATGTCTTGAACATTTCGTACGTTGCCAGCGTTGCATATGTGATCGGCGGGTTGCATAATGTGGCGTCACCGCCAGGCGCCAACAAAGGAGCTTCAGGAGCAAAATTCCAATTTTGTACTTTCCTTGACTGACTAGAAGTTTTACAAGAACTTCATTATCTAAAAAACTAAGTTTTAACAATATGTTCATAGGAAGATCGTATCTAGAAAGATCCGAAATGGAAAGATGTGTCTTGGGAGAGTTATAAAAGCACATTTCAGTTATAAAGTATAGGAGAGAGGGAATGCAATACGTGTCTCCTGCTAATGTCCAGTTCGTTGAGTTCCGATGTTATTTAAATGCATTTTATTGAACGTCGCATCAACGATAAGGTTATTAGCGATTGCAACTATGCATGATATTATACCATAATCAATAAAGGATTTAAATTAAATAGTGAACACACAATTTAAAAAGGTATTAGCACATTAATTTTACAATTGACAATCAGGCTTATAAAGCATTATACACTTTTAGTATTTTACACAATTTTAATATTTTTTCCTGAAAAACTTAATATTATGAAATAGTTTAAAGATTCTCAGTGTATAGGATTGATTGGCGTTCATGGATGTGTCCAAATGGTCTTCAATTGCACTCACCAGTAATTGTCAATTTGGGCCAAGTGACCTCTCCGCCCCCTTCAGGACTTCACGCAGAGCTTCCACCCGCGCCTCGCTGCACGGAAAGGGCCTTGTGACGGGTTTAACTCAGACACAGAGGATGTGTAAGACACCAGCGATTATTTTATATGTTTCTCCATTTATTTAATATAATTGTCATTTCGTATTTTAAGAAAAAAATATTTTAATGTTCTTGAAAATTATAAATAAACAGCTAAAAGTAATGGAATGTCAGTAGTGAATTTTTTCATAAAAAATGTAAATATTACTTTATTTGATCAACGTGTGATATTTCATTCTGACCATTCTAAACGAGTACAAACAAGTTCATGAAGAGTATCCATTATAATCTCTGTTAATAATTCAGAATGAATTATTATGTAGAATATTAAAAATTACTTTAAGTAGATTTCTTACAATATTTACATAAATCTGAGAATTATTTACGTAGAAATCATCGAGTTGGTTACATTTTTTTATTAGGGTTTGAATGCGGGTTCAGTAATGTAGTAATACATCCCACTAGCGTTGAAACGCCTAAATCAAAATATTATTTATTTCTTCAGAGGATACATATTGGGAAAAAATTTAGATACAGAGTATTTATTCATGGCGCACAATGATTTTTGTTCTTTTTTCAGATTTTTGAAATGTGTATTTAGATCTTGTTTTCCGTTCATCTTGCATGTGTTCTCCAACATTCAACATATTTTTATACATATTCGTATTTTTATACATTTACATACGCCTTTAGTATATACGTATCATTCAAGAAGCTGAAATAACAATCAAAGTAATACTTACAATGCGATCCGTAGGCGCTATTAAAAACTAAACATAAAAAATACAAAACCAGTGAAAAATCTACGTAAGAAAAATTCACAAATGTGTTCTTCCTGAAAGTCATGTGTATTCTGCTGAGAGATAAAGAAATAATCATATTATTATTCACACTACTTTCCGTGTTAATAAGCTTCCAACTGGTAGCCTGGGAGTACGCCTATCTATATACGGATATAATTTAAGACAATCTGGATACAGTGGATAGAAATGACCGATGTGAGCCTATCTTAAATGAAAAACGATTGGTAATATTAGCAGTAATAAAGTTTCCTATAATAAATTTAAAATATTAGGGATCACATTTTTATCTAAATTAAAAGTTAAGGTTTATAGAGTATAGCCATCAAGTAGATGAATCTCTTATTCTCTTTCGTTATGTTTTTCAATATTAATTTTCTTTGAATTTGTCTTTTTTGGAAAATAGACAATTGCAGAAATTTCGCTGATTTTCTCTTCACTTCCCTCTTGTGACTCACTTTCTTACATTTAACTTTTCTGTTTCAGAGGTCAAGCAGGAACTGGAAGACTTGATGGCGGACATCAAAAAAATATCCTTTAAAGTCCGAACAAAATTGAAAGGTAAGACTGGAAATTCTGCATGTTGCATACGGTGGTAAGCATGTGTGTGTGTGCGCTTGAAGTACTCATGAAGAGTCGGCCTACTTGCTTTGGAACTCACACGAACTGCGGTTGGGTGAAAACAGGGTGAAGACTCGACCAAAGCCTCGGACCGCGCCAACCAGTCAGGAGGCGAATGTCGCGCTAGTTAGCTTTGCTGCCCTTTGAGGCTTCGGGCGAGGCTCGTAAATCGAGGCTTCACCGTGTTTTTGCCGCGAGTGCATCCCGGAGGGGACATCATACGGCGTCTCTGCCACAGCCATCGAGACCAGCATCGAGCAAGACGAGCCCTCGGCCCGATCGGCGGCCGACCTGCGGATACGCAAGACGCAGCACTCCACTCTGTCGCGCAAGTTCGTCGAAGTGATGACGGAGTACAACCGCACGCAAACGGACTACCGCGAGCGGTGTAAGGCGCGGATACAGCGCCAACAGGAAATCAGTAAGTATTGCTGAATCTTCCCGCGTGCGGTTTTACTAAATACCATTATCGTTTTGGACGAGACTTTCTGCATTGACTCATTCTACAATAATAAATTGGAGTCCAATTAACGTGCCGAAGTAAACGATATCTCTAACTTGTCGGGAAAATAATAAGCAATCTAATCTGATCCACACTACTGTCTGAACTCTGGATTCTTCAAAACGATCCTCCGAACGTCAATGAATTAACTTTTATTTTTTCTCAAATCATTAAATGTTTTGTTATAATTCAAACGATCAATGTGCGGAAATAATTCAAGGCATTGTCATTGTCAACAGTACTGTTGGCAATGACAACGCCTTGAATTATTTCATTTTAAATGCCAGCGACAATTCACCATTAAACCAATATCTTTGTGCTGGCCATTCCATGCCACACACATTTCATCAAGTTGAGGATATGGAAAACAATTCTCTTGTACTGACAAAATTTCTCATGATGAAAAATGTAATAATCTATGGTTTTTCATTGTATCCTGACCGATATTAAGAGAAAGTACTGTTTATTCGAAGAGAGTCAATTGAGCTTTGACTCTGATTTGTTGGTACGCGTTTAAGCTTTTATAAAGTAAAATTTTGCAGAAAATCCTTGCCATTCTAAAACACGGGAGCGATTCCAAACAATGTCGTTTTTAATTATAATAATAATAGCAATATTAATAATAATAATAATAATAATAATAATAATAATAATAATAATAATAATCACCCTGGTCATTCAAAAGACTGGAAAATGCAAGGCATTACTTTGTTTGGAATAGCTCACATTTTGCGCAAAATGTCGTAGAGGCACTACAAGATGTATTGTAGAGGCACCTAATCCCTAGAAGATGTGCTCCTTTGGGAAACTGGTTGCTACTCGGAGTAGACTTTATAATCAACCTGCCCATAATATCTTTAGTCGTGAATTAGGGGGATAATAATAATGTAACTTAGAAAGTGATTTCAATATTCCATTTGATGATAATTCAAATTTCCCTAGCACTTTCGGTGCGCTACTGCTGTGTGCAAGCAGCAGTCAGTCAACAGTTTTTGAATTTCATCAGTAGCACAGAGTTCCGCGATCTCTCGGGAGGAAGTAACATGTTAAATCTACGAAGGTCACTCCAAAGGAAATGCACAATATTTTTTATTCATTTTTTTCTACGTCTTAGCTCTTTACAGGTTTAATTAAATTACGTGCTTGAATTAAAATTTAGTCCCACCTGATTCCGCAAGTGTTGGTCTCAAAGCACTCGTTTTAAGATAGCTGCTGAATTAGATGCGCGTCGGAAGCAACGTGTTGGGATGGAGTTCCTTTGCTGTGAGAGTGGGACAGTGACAAACTTTCACAAGAGGTTGGAAATGTCTACGTAGATGATTAGACTCTCTGGTGAAGTAGGGGAGCGAATACTCAGATCTCCCCGCAGGGCAGACCGCGCTCTTCGCTCTCTCCTGACGATGTGCAGCGAAATCGCAACTTCATGGAGGTGACAAATGTGGAACTGTGAAAGAATTGTCAATGAAAGTGGGTGTAAGAGTATGGGCAAAACATTGGAAGAGCTGCAATTGAAGAGGGTTTCTGTCAGGTGGGTTCCGGGAGACGATGGCCCAGACGCCCGCCGAGCGGGTCACGTGCCATTGCCCCAAGGCGGAGGCAATGTGGAGCGGTGGCTTGTTGTTCCTCAAGGGGGGATCACATACTGTGAACATAGAACAGTTATGGAAAATGAATTGTGGTGCATTACGTTTGGAGTGACCGTCGTATAGCGCGTGTGGATCTGAGCGGGCGCAGCCAAGCCTTGCTGTGAGTCTGGGTGTGACCGCTGCGTGTGTCTGCAGTTGGAGTCTCCACGACGGACGAGCAGCTGGAGGAGATGTTGGACCAAGGGAACCCCGCAGTGCTCACGCAAGGGGTGAGTTCACATGCAAATTTCCTTGGGCCTCCCGTTATGCTGACCACACATTAGAGGAGCCCGCAGGAGTGTTGGTGCCTAGTCGAATATGCTTTCCTATAGGGTAACCGTCTGTCAGCTGGATAAAACCCCATGGGAAAAATATTAATTTTCAGTATACGTTTTTATTTATATGAAAGTGTTCAAACAAATGTAAAAAGTTAAAAGGTATTTCTATAAAGTTAATTTTTAATGGGTTAGCACATGCTGTAAGGGTCATGTATTTTCAAGAATTAATTCTAAGCACAATTACCTTTTTGTAATTTTCGCTTATTGTTTGCCTTTATTCATGGAAAACAATATCATTTTCAATATCATCAGTTCTTGGTTTTCATAAATATCCGTTTTTCTTATTTATTTTAGTTCTTTGTGAACATGAAAATTTGTCGAATGTGATGTAATAAAGAGAGAACAATCTGAACGTGCTTAATAGTAATTTGACTCAAACACGCACATTTAGGTTTCTCAGCTTTTAAAAATTTACTGAAATAAATTTAAAAAATGTCCCAAATGACGTGTTTGATTGCTGCCAACTGATCTGCAAAAATAGGCTGTGAAGGAATCAGAAAATATTTCCTTTCCATATTTCGCATATTTAAAATTTCAATTTTCATTACTTGATGTTCAGCCTGAGTTAGTATAATAGCACTTTAATTTAGATTTATGCATTGTGCGCTATTGATATAAGAATAAAACTTTGAAATTTTTGTAAATAATTAATTTGTGAGGATGGATTTCAAAAATATTTGTGATCCATCGTGGAGTTTCTGTCGGGGACAAATAAGTGATTTTACAGTATTGTGTCACAAGTTGAAAAAATAATGTATACTGTATTATGTTCTAAGAAAAATCAAGAGACATCAGAAGAATTTTATTATTATTTAATCTATTTCTTTGAATTACAGCTGGAATTACAAATTATTGCAGTTATTTGAGTTGTTGTTTTTTTTTTCACTTAGAACCTTAGGCGTGTAAAAAAATTGTATAATTGAAATGAATTTCCAAACTTTTCAAGTAGAGAAGAAAATTACTTGTTATTTAATATAAGCACAGTTTCTGACAAACTAATATTAATGAGGAATGGGATAATCCAGTAATTAAATTATTTTAGGAGAAAAATTTATACTTTTACTTTCATATTTCATCTTATGGAAATGTCATTGAGTGATTCAATTACATTATTTTCACAACCAATTAAAATGATTGAATCCTTTATTGCAATTTTCATATAATACTCTAAAAATATATTTTTTCTTACAGATTGTCATGGACACCCAGCAAGCTAAACAGACCCTGGCAGATATTGAAGCTCGACATGCAGATATTGTAAAGTTAGAGAACTCCATAAGGGAATTACATGACATGTTCATGGATATGGCTGTGTTGGTTGAGAGTCAGGTATTCTATTTCATAAAACTGTTTCTCCTTATTTTTTAATACAAATATATTAATAAGTTTTTCATTGATTATTATGAAATAATTGTTTTATGCGTTTATCATTTCTTGGTTTAGGGAGAAATGATAGATCGAATTGAGTATAATGTTGAGCATGCTGTTGAATATGTAGATACGGCTACAAAGGATACAAAGAAAGCTATGGAATATCAAAGTAAAGCCAGACGGGTAAGTTGCTGGTATTAAGACTGAAAGATTGCCGCTTATTTTTGGGTTATTAGTCTGTGTAATTATCTCAATTTCCTTTGATATTTCACTTTATAATTGCTCTTAAGATTAACTTTCTTTACTTCAATCCAAGAGGCAAATTAAATATTTCTTTAAATTTTTGAAGGTACTTCATAAAATATTTGATGATCAAAGGAAGGGGAGAAAAATCAAAGGCTATCTCAATTATGAATTCTTAATTTGTACACAAATGAAGACAGGATATGAAAAAACAATTAAAGCAATTGACTGCTGAAAAGTTATTTTATGTATCACAATAATAATTCACTGCATAAAACAAGTACATTTTCTTTGATTTTATTTTTCCACAGATATCTCAATTAAGAAAAAGCTTCTGAAATTAAAATATAATTTGTCATGTTATGTCTTTTGTATTGCTCCTTTTCAAGTTGCTATTTGAACACCTAATTTTTTTTTTTTTTTTAATTATAGTATATTTTTACTTTTGTCTTTTGTGACTAAAATAAATAATATAATACAAATACATTGAACGGCAAAGCTAATCCTCTGATGAAAGAATTTTAAAACACTGAAAATTAACATCTGAAATGCAATTGTACTGGCTAAATTTATCATGATATTATACACAATATTTTTTAATTGCACTATAACATAAAATTAACTTTCTGTTTCTATATATTCATGGTTAATGTTTAATGTATTATATGTTAAAACAATATTAGTAGAGAATGTTCAAATTACTTTTCTAAAAATAGTAGGTTAAATTTTTTCAATGTATTTATTTATTTATTTTTTCTGAAAAAAGATACAACAGGCTAAGTAGTCCAATACATTTATAAAAACTGTACATATCTGAAGCTCCAGTAAAAGCATTGAATAACAAACACAAAGTAAGAGACAAAATGGAAATGACAATTTTAAAATTAAGGCGCATTATAGAAAATAAAATAAAGTTAGCAATAAATATATAAACAATGTTTATTAGTTTTAGAAAATGAGTACAAATGATAATACAAATTGCCACAAGTTCTATTATCATTAGCAATTCTTTATGAGAGGTTTGCTTCTTTGATGAACCAATCTAATCTGTGTGGTTGTTTCCCTTTTGCAGAAGAAGATCATGATGCTCCTCTGTCTGACAGTGCTGGGCGTAGTGCTTGTCAGCATGGTGGCCAGCTACCTCGGCTTCTGAAGA
The DNA here is from genome assembly GCA_017312745.1 of Gryllus bimaculatus. Lineage (NCBI taxonomy): Eukaryota > Metazoa > Arthropoda > Insecta > Orthoptera > Gryllidae > Gryllus > Gryllus bimaculatus. Next base: position 374,637 of record BOPP01000045.1, read on the forward strand.
GGCAGCATGTGAGTGGCTGATGTCTTATCTTGACCACTGTGCTTCCCTTTCCAAAGCTGGATCTACACGCTCAGATATGTTTGCCAACTTGTCTGCACTAACCACACCTGTGTGGGCATGTTGAAAGGCGGACACACGGAGAAGAATTCTGTTGCAGCTGATGGAAGCCTTTTGGTGTGTTCACTGTTGCGCTTTAAAACCTTCTGTCTTGGAGGTTTGCGCAAGCAAGATGCAGAGTGTAGATACACGGGCAGACTTTTAGCTCAGTCTTGACTGACTTTAGGCAAGGACGATATGTCCATAATAACCTGTATGCGCTGTGTATTCATGAATATTATTAGCATAAATACAACATTGTAATTGTAATATCAGCATGAACGCGTTGCTTAGGCATATAACAATAATATATCAAAATACAATTTTTAATACATTGTAAATGTATCAACAGATAAACATGTTGTTTATGAATATATAATAACATTATGTACCGTTTTCAATCTTTATATATGCAGTATAGAGATACTGTAGTATTCATAAAAATAGTTTCCGAGAGTTTTGCAGTTAATATGTTTTATTAACCCCCGACACGTTTCAACCTTTTACTCTATCTCTGCATGTCTACAATGTGGCCAATATTTTGGGCACCTTATCTGGGAATTAGAGTTCAGAATACCATTAAAGTTTCTTTCAATGAGTGGACAACCGAAAAACTGATTAGATTTTGCCTCTAATCGTGTGATGTGATGGCCATTTTACATAGAGGCCTGAATATTCATGTTTTCCAGCTGAAAAATATTTCTGATCAATGTGGTCAAAAATAAAATAATTTAATACTGTATATTATTACTGCTGACTTCTTGCCTTATAAACTTTGGAAATTGAACTTCTGTGAATTATGGCTCATAAAATTACACTTTGGGGCAACTATGATTCGTTGGGATCTTCAATGTTGTGAAATTTTGGTGTATATAATAATTATAATAATAATAATAATAATAATAATAATATTAATAATATGCCAAGTTTAAGGTTATCAAAAGAAAAAAATGTCAGGAGGAGAATGTATGTAGCTCTATAGGTAATTCCTTACAATCCTATCATAGATGATGCCCACACTGAAGTGAGAGAAAAAATTCAAGTAAACCAGTCTAAAAGAAATTATCTGCAAGACATTCTGAAGAATTTTGTGGAGAAGATTAATGAAGACATTTGTGACGAGCGCAGGCAATGACTAGGTTAGAGGGGTTGAGGCAGGGACCTAGCAACAGAGTTTGATCAATAAATATCGGGACCACTTGCCAAGGTGACTTCAGAGAAATCACATTGAAATTAATTCCAAATTTGGCCTTTCTTCTTTCTGATGTCGCTTATTTATTCATGTATTAGTCATGTAAATAATTTTGAATTCGAAATAACTTGTAATATAATGCTTGGTTAAGATGGCCAAATCTCGGCCTAACAATCGGAAAATTGAGAAACACGATTGCCTGTCGTTCGCTTTTGTCTGTCGTTTAACGTAGATACTCTGAAGGCTGATCTCTGCGACTTCTCTCTTTCTCTTCTCTCTTACCAAAGAACTCGCTGATTTGACGCCAACCACAACACCCACATGACGTGTTAATATGGAATTACTGTTGTCTCTTCAGGAACCCCAATTAAGTTCCACATTGATTTTTTCATTATTTGCTGTTTGAAAAAATAAAATAAAATAAAATAAAACAAAAAGTTGCAAATGTCACCTCGCAGTGGACATTGGAATGTCGCGCGCCGAAAGACCCGAATGCATCCTCGCGAGACCCGAAGACTGAGCAAAGAGACTGTGCCTGGGACGCCCAACTTGCTGGTGTTTGTTATTCATTGGTTTGCGTGAATCATGTTGGCGAACATGACTGAGCGTGTAGCCTCGGCCTAATACTTTGATTGTGCCTACTGCCACATGTCTGTGTTTTGGTTGAAAGTGAGAAATGGAACTCTCTCTGTTGAGCGCCCAACGCAGTGTATCTCACTTGCAAGTTTGCATGCAACTCATTTGATGTGTGAAGTAGTCAGTATGCAAACGATCCTCACTCCACCTTTGTTACTTCACTGATAATCACGATGCATATGTTCATGTCTCATTGTCTCTTCGTGAAAATCAGATGAAACCAAGTAACATTGTTCCCACTGTCATTATTGTACCAAATTTGTTTATTAATGAAAAAATTATTAGATGTGAATAAATTAATTTTAATCAGTGTAATTTTTGCTTTGATGAATCATTTTTAATTCTTACCTGATGACCTTGTTGAAATGTATGAAGTAAAACTTTGTTAGCAGCTATTTGTGTATAGTGTTTCAATGAAAACGACCCTGGTGTTATATTGTGTAGATATTGTGTTGTTCTTTGACTGTCTGTTATCTCTGACCCATCAAGTGTTGTGTGTTCAGTGTTTTCCTTCCTGCTTGTGGGGGAGGGGGACTTGAGTAGGGAGGCGGTGCAAAGAAGGCCAACGTGAAACTTGCCTGGTGGTTCTTGTATGCATGGCGACTCTGTTCCTTGTGTATGCTTGTATTGTACAACACGTTGTTGTGTTTTTGGGGGCAGGTGTTGTGGGTTGTTTGTGGCGTGACGTGACGCGGCGTGGCGCGAGTCGCTGCCCCCCGCCCGTGCCCCTGCGAGCCTCCGGCCGGCCGCGGGGGTGGGGTCGGGGGGAGGGGGGCATGCAGATCAATAACACAGCCCGCGCCTCGCCCGTGAGATGCGCTGGGATTTGCGAATGGTCTCGCTGCCGTGTTCGCTTAGGCTCGATCTCCACTCGGGGTGCAGGGCCGCCTGAAACATGAAGCGATCGCTTTCAGACACGGGAAAAGAAAAGTAAAGACACAAACAATGTTGCTTATAACTTTGCAAAACTTTCTCGAATTATTGTTTAAAATTGGGGAAAATAATATTCGTATATTTTACTAAAAAAATTGCTTTTCTCGGAAGTTCTCAGCAACAAAACTTTTGTCATTTTCAGGATGCTCCAAGCGTCCTTCATATTTTGTTTCGAAGACCGAAACACTCGAACATTTACGTAACTTGTTATTTTTCATGATTTTATTTCGTTTCATCATTTAAATCAGGACTGAAACAACATTTCAGTTATTATAATAAATTTTCAGCTGATTAACATATTTAATTTTCTATAGTTTACATATAACTACAATTCCAATCATTGGTACTAAATAATAAATGAATGTGAACATCTTATCTTTACCGACTGTTTGGTTATCTCTGCAAACGAAAGGGATAACTATAAATGTAAAAAATAGGGAAATATTTCAATTTGTCATTAACATAGAAATGTAATCAACAATAAAATGTCATCGTTATCTTCTATGGCGAAACTATAATTTCAGTAGCAGCTATTACTCAAGATTTAGTATTTGGTTAATTATTTGAAAGACATGTTTTCGGGATGCGGAATTGGCAGTAGGGCGGAAAATATGAAAAGGAGTAAGATATAGTCATTATTTCATTTTTATAAGAGCGTAAAACTATATTTTGTAAAAAAGAGTATAATATAAAAAATGATTATTGGAACGCTCATTAATGGCAATGACATAACAATATGAATTTAAATGCTTATTTTCCTACAATGATGGTCCCAAGAGCTAAATGAATTGTACTTAATAATTGTATACATTTTAATTCTATTGTAGATGTACACGAAAATACGAAACATGATTTTATGTCGACAGTACGTTGAGTATAGCAAAATGGTGCGTATTATCTGTACCTTCCTGTGGCAGCCACCATGGCGACATATCATTTCAGTATCCGTGGCCTCTTTGGAAAGGAAAGGGTACTCCACCATCATCAAGGGACTTTTAAATTCAGACTGCGGTAAGTGATCGCGACACGGCCACGGCAACCGCCTTTGCTTCGGAGGAGGCGAGCTGCCCGTCCGACTCGCAGCAGTAAAACCATACCGTGAGTATCGACCCGGAGGCCCAGACACTAATATACGCTCAGAAATTCAATACCATGCCCGCCAGATCTCATAATTTAGGCTAACTGATGCATTTGTGTACATTTTGTCTCGTTCTTGACTGATAGAGGAGCCCCGTCGAATATCGAGATATCGAATCGAGCCTGTTGCGTTGCAAATGCTCGATCCTGCTTGAAAATACTGCAGTGCCTCTGCAGGGCCTCCGCAGTTCCGGCGCAGCGCGGAACGGATGCTGGAGCCTGGTGTAACTAGGTCGGGAGCGAGTCGCAGTGTCCTGCAGTAAACTTGTAAGGGTATCGATTTTTATGTTCTTAGTGTCTGTTTCGTTAGTTTAAGTGTCGTGTCATGGGAATATTTGTGCATGGGATGTTTCTATAGAGCAAGACAGATCCACACAGAGTGAATTGGAAGGTTAGAAGATGACCAAGGATAGATTAGCAGCTCTAAAAGCAGTAAGTTCCGTGTGGAGTTTTCTGTTTAATTTGCAAACCTAACCCATCCCACGCATGAAGCATCAATATAAAATATTTTGGTACCAAATTGAATTGTAAGATGCAAAGTGTAACATTTAAGTTATTTGCAGTGCCTTCCTTTGTAGTTAGATGCGGTTATAAATATTTCATTTTTTGACGAAGGTATAATGCTGTTCGGTTAAAATGGAGGTACTTATTGATTGTACCTGTTGACAATACGTGCTGATTGAGCACGCTACTTGTTGATTACATCATTCCTTTAACATGAACAGTGTTTACTTTCAATGTGTTATACTACTTTTGAAATTCTGTAGATTTTAAGGTATTTAGTGAGATGAGTTTGTAGATTACGATATTCGTATTTAGCGAATGTGCTGTGATAAACAAAAGTGGCTAATAAGTGTCGGTGTCCCGCAGGCACAGAGTGACGAGGAAGATGATTTCCCCGAAGATCATGCTGTGGACATGGAAGGGCGGGACGGGTTCATGGACGAGTTTTTTGCAGAAGTGAGTTTTTATTCCATCTAGTAAAATTGCATTTCCCCATGTCTCCATTGATTGTTTTCCCTTCTTCCACATTGTAGTATGTGGAAGTAACAGTTGACCTGTTTTCTGTTCCAGAATGTAGAGGTTAATGTACCTCCATATAATGACATTAAATGTGATTATTAATTACAATTACAAAATATGATGTTATTAGGAATATAAATTTATGGGTATTGATCCAAGTTATTAATTTAATCCTAACTTCATATGGCTATTGTTGCATATTTTATTTCAAAAATGAAATCTTCATATATTATTAACCAATTATCTATTTTTACGTTTATAGAACGAAAAATTAACTTTATAGTTTGTATTCAAAATTGAATGAGATCCTTGATTAAGAAGTGTTTTCATATTTTGTACCAATTTTTATTGAACAATATGTTATTTAACTTATTAAAACTTTATTCTACCTTACATTATCAATTCAGGTTTAATGTGACGAAAGATTTCAAGAAATATCAAGGTCAATGATCATTGATAGTTAGATGTGAATGAAGATGAAATATAGATTAACATAATTGCCATATATTTGTAGAAATTGATACTATCATAATATCAATTTTAATTTGATACTATCCTAATACATTTATCAATTTTCTGTCAGTAAAGTAAATGTTTAACCTACCGGTGATTTTTTATAAATTTATTAGTAAATTTTCTTCGTGTGTTTTGCAATCAAGCAAGAAATTATTTCTCTGCCTTGAGAAATATATCCTTTTGAAGTTCTAACCAATATCCCTTTCCCTTTGTTCTTTGAATATATTTATAATCGAAGTTTTTTTTATAACAACCATAGTCCAAAAACAATATTTGGACTATGCTGTTTCAAAAAAATTGAGGACTACGGTTCTTTTTTCAAAACCACTCAAACTTTCGGAGATAAAACTACGGACAGGTGCTGATAGTGTTCACAACACGGTCAGCGAACGGCTGCTAAGAAGCTCCAGCAACAGCTCTAGTAGCTCAAAATTTCACTTTTTGGACTAAGGTCGTAACCCTTCAGCTATTTTTGGGGCACAAATTGAAGGCTGGTGTTTGCAGGTGGAGGAGATCCGGGGGATGATAGACAAAATCGAGGCGAGCGTCGAAGAAGTGAAGAAGAAGCACAGCGACATCCTCTCCGCGCCCCAGACAGACGAGAGTGAGTGATAGGTCGTCTCTTTCTAGACCGTAGAAACTTGGAGCAGTTGCTCATGAGACGATGACGTAAGAGGGGTCTCCAAATTCCTTCCCGTTCCGCGATGGAATCTTTTTCCCCATAAGAGGGAAGTATGAAACATATTGGAAACCATGGAACAACATGGAAAAAATTGTAAAACTTGCTTACAAAAGTTAATTACACTCAGAACTTGTTCTGGCCAGTGCCGGCGAAACGGATAAATTTCACGTGGGTAGTATCATGGGTGGGGGTATGTTTGTATTGACGTTTTCGTAAAAAACATGATAACGGTATAAAATATGTACTTGTTAAACACTTTTTAATATAAATCGATCAACGCGACTATCAGTGTAAAAAATTGAATTTTTTAATTTTTTGTCAAATTCTAGGTGGGTAATTAATTAACCACAACCTTATTATATAATATTAAATGGGCGTTATTTACTCTAGCCTTAAATTTTTCTAAATTATACATAAGAGGAGGCCAAGGTTGGCAGGCAGCAGTTAGAATTGTTTTAATATTTTTCGCAATTCGGATTTAAAATGGACAAGTTCGAGAGTCTCAATATAAACTACATTTAATTGACCCCTTTATGATATTTTTTATTGGTGATGTTTTACTGTCCAATTTTTAGAGTCGTTAAAAGCCATCAAAGCAAGAAACTTCACTTTTGAGGTTGGTTGGCGCTGGCGTGGAGAAAGATATCTCACTGCCTTTCGTGTGAGTATGGAGTAATAAATCAATGTCAAAATGATATATTTTTCAGTGTTTTATTGGCACAAATAAATGCAATCGTGATTACCACCGTTAGGACATACAGAAAAGCTTCACATTGGCAACTAGTTTCAAAATTACGTATTTAAAAACCAGTTTTTAATTTGCTTTAATCGGTCATTAATTTATTTTTAGTAAAATATGCCACTTTTCTTATGAGAAAAATTGTGTAGGTTGGCTTATTTAATTGTTTCAAATTTCGACACTACGATGTTTACTGTACCAGAAGTGCCCACTTGTAGCACAAAATTTGAAAAATAAGAATTGAAGGTTTCCTCCTGGCTTCAAACGAGAAACTTGTGCATTTTAATGGCGAAAATCCGAACGAAAATAATTTATTTCTTTTCCTTTATTTTATATTTAAAGAATAATTTCAAAATGTCTTATAAATATTGGCATTAAAATATAACATGAAGGGCACGTTTTAACACATTAAATTAAATGCATTTTGAAGGAATTTGAAAGTAGGGGCGTTTAGAACGTAGAACGAACGCGTGTAGAACGAAAACTACACGAGTTCATATCAAACTCAATGTTTTTCCACCAGCGGTCAATATGCGTTTTGATTAGTAGCTCCTCAACTAATAATGTACAATAGAGGTGGCAAGGGAACTAAAAACTAGAGTTTGGTTGAAGGTTTCAGCTGAAAAAAAAAAGAAAAGCAAAATCTTTTATTCCCAATATTAGAGAAGACAATATCCCTGTTCAACTGACCTTTAATTTGGAGACCTTTCTTGCGTCGACGTAGCAGTATATTCTTAATAATTACACGAAACTTTTCTCACTAAATGGTGCAACTTTCTCAATAAATCATAAATTGAAGACCTTAGGGAAATAATAACATATATCACATTTTTAATGAAATTGAGATATTCGTGTATTTTCGACGTCACATAGATGTATCTAGACGTTGGAATTTTACTTTAAAGATTCTCCACAAGATGTCAGTGTAATTCATAAATTAATGTGAAGACTGCTTGCCTTTTTCTCAAAACTTACGTATGTTAGTACGTTATTGCTCCGAGGTCTTCAGTTCCATGTGCCAAGATTAAAACTAAGATACAAAAACATATCAGCATCAAATGTCGATTAAATGTGAATGATAATATATCGCAAAGAGAATTCACTAATGCAGCGTGCCGAAATAAATAAAATTTATTATTTTATATCCTTAAAATAGAGTAATGCTCGAAAAGCGTATCAGTAGTTATGAAATACGTCTGATAGGAGAATGATTTGGAGTTGAGCAGTTCTTATGGGACAAACATCGTCCAATATGGGTCATTGGCATTTCCCCAGCTTTAGGTGGTCATGCGTCTCGTATTAATCGAAACGGTCCTTTATCCTGTTCCGTATTTTTTGACAGGAAAAGGGGACGCTAAAATGTCCTTTTTATGACAATGACTTATCTGGTTAGAATATCGTCAACGCAATTAAATTTATCATAATGTATTGCGTTGGAGTCGCATTTGTTTACAAAAAATTAAGTGTGTCAAGATATTGTGCTCGCATGCCACACTAACAAGAGTGGTTAGAGAGTCGGTTGTGGTTTCTAGGAAGAGAAAATGCAACTCTGGCGTCATTTCAACTTGTATATGCTTTATCGTTAACGATATCGTCATAGAGAAATTAAATAATCCGATCATTCTGCTTCTGATAGTTTCTTTGCGACTTGGTATGTAATCATGAAAAATACTGACCTACTTCGTAATGAATGAAATAGAAAATTAAACGAATGCGATTTTGTTTAAATTTCTAATGTTCCTTTGGAAGGGTTTCATGGTTGGCGTGAATTGAATGCTACTACATCATGGAAGTTATACGCATTTATTTAATTTATTTAATCTTGCCTAAATATTTGTGATAAAATATTTTTTAACGTCCTCTTTTGCCCCTTTTATTGTTGTGACAAAAGCTAAATCGTTTTCGTCTTCAAAATATGGTCTATACCTGAGTTCCGTTCCACGAGGAGTGACTGAAACGAAGTAAAAGTTTCCCTTCGGAAAATCCCTCCATCAGCAAGCAATAAATAAGCGAAGGCAGTCGTGGTTTCGAATTCACGTTGCCGTCCGTGTCATATTGCAATAAAAAACGCCAGGCCGGTCAAAACTTACAGGGTCTTAAACGAAACCGAACTATGAGCCTCCCAACAATATTAAAACATTGGGATAATGTAATTAAAAAATAAACTATAATCTTTGCAGTTTCAAAAATGTTTATTCGTACCTCTTTAACAACTAATGTAAGATATATTTTTATGAAGCGGGTTCCCTAAACGCTTGTTCGGACTGGGAAGGGCACCACTGCAGCTCTTATGGCGGCAGACGATCTCAGGTTTTGAATTCCATGCTCCACAGTATATTTTATCCTTGCGTATTTCAGAGAATTTGTATGTAATGTTGGCGAGACAATTTTACGTGAGGAGCGAGCAAAAGTGTTATACATACCACATAAATAAAGTATCTTTATTATTATTATTATTATTATTATTATTATTATTATTAATATAACTATTACTATTATAAATTTAATGTAATACTAGCAGAAATTTTGCGATTTCATTGTCCAAAAGGAGAGCTGTGGAAATGTTAGAAAAGTACTTTATTTTCGGTATAAAAAAAATCGAAACTCTCCCAAAATATTGTTTCATGCCTCCCAGTACTTATTTTGTAGGACTGATGAAATGAAGAATGTTTACAAATTCTACAACAGAACAATCCCTATTACTACATACAATCACTAAAATGTGATTGAAATGTTTTATATTTACCAAGATTTGCACATGTATGTTCTGGTGAACTGAGGCCAGGGAATCCTGTTCTCTACTTCAATTAGGTAAATTAAGCAAGTGATGACGCATAAAAGAAATCCAGCGTCAAAATGCAATACTTATAAATTAATGAGAATAACTTGACGTAACAAATATGAATTTAACGTTCATAATAAAACACTTTGGGCGTGAATTTATATAGTGCACCCACACACGCTATAATTAACAGAATTGTATCGAAGAAAAACAATGTTCTCACACGCAAACTGAATCATAAATAAAAAGTAAATACAAAACTAAACAATAATAGGAAGCAAATGCAACCTTCAGTTGGGCAAAAATTTCGCAAGTGTTGACACCTTGTAAGAAACAAATAAGAGCATTACAAATAATTATAATTAATAAATGAATACGACACAAGCTCAAGTATTCAGTAAAAGCACGTTGGCGTCAAATAATGTGTAACACAAGCGAAAATTATTCGAAATAGAAAAACCACGTTGGGCGCCAATTTATTGTATGAACATCGCTGACGTGAATACTCGTGTCGCAGTGAGTCGCACTATCATAGGGTGCCGTCACACTCAAGGTGCGACGGTATTTCCGGATACCGGAGCATGCGGTAAAATTTATTTACGGGGGCGCCAAGCGTAATGCCTACCTGTATCTGGGCCCGGCGTCGAGAATCAACAGGGGTGGGCGCCTGTCGGAGGTTGCATTTACTAACTAATTCTTAAAAAATACACATTTTCCTAGTAAAATCACCCGACAAAACGACGGGACACGTTTATTGTTCGTGTTGATCTTCTACCATCGAGCGGTTAATTGAATAATGACTTACAGTGTGTGATGGCTGGAATTTAGATACTTCACCCAAAGGATTACACACTCAACTGGTAGTCGTGGCAACAGATGGCCGCCGAATAGCCATGGATTTTTCTTCCGGAAGCCGGCAGGAATCTGCGCCTGGTTGAGTCGGAGACCGCCCGGAGTCCAGTGGAGTTGAGGCCGCAACGTCTGATGCGCTGATCACAGGCCGCCAAACGTCGCCTGGACCGCTCGCGTAGTGTTTAACAGCCGAGAAACAATGCTGCACACTCCCTCGTGATGGTTCTAGTCCAACATTCGGAGTAAATTTCGATGCTGAAGTTATCGAAATTACTGGCTCGAGATTATTACCAGTTTCTCGTGCGGCGGTAGTCGCCGTTAAAATTTCAAACAAATCTCCGAGCCGACCGCTCACTTCGACAGTCTATTTCTATCTGTCCAGACATTCCAGCACCCGTTTGCCTCTGCGATTCCCACCCCCACCCCTCTCGCAAGATGCCCGACCTATCTCGTCGCAAAACTTAACGGAAAGTTACATGCGAAGTTTTCTGTAGGCCGGTCTTGATTTACAGTAGGCTGCTGTCGCCTCTTAATGCAACAGTTCTGCCCGTCCATCACCCACTGTTGCACAAAGGGGTGGAAGGGTGCATTTCGGGGGCGGTTACGAGAGGGGTACCGGCACGCGTGCAGCTGTGTGTGTCTAATACTTCGAGGCACTCTTTGCCTCGACGTATTTTAACACAGCGTGACTCGAGGGTCGCGCTTGTGCGATGAGCCTTGCTTATTGCAAATAATTATTAAAATTTGTTTTTGAAATTGATACATCTGTGAGACAATTGTTGTTGATTGCATTTACATTCAGCCAATAGTCTTTGCATTTATAAACTCCTTTGAAACTTACGTAAATTATATAATTTTTCTTTGCTAATTATATCCTTCCACTCACAAACCTCCCGGAGCTACACGTCGAAATATGGAGACTTTTCAATAGATTGATTACAACTCTCATAATGAAATAATAAATAAATTGCGAAAGATGAGCTTTCATTCATTAATTTTAGAATATTATTAAATTTAGTGTTTACATTACAAAATCGATTATCACGAGCAATTGATAACCCATCTAGGATTCACTACCTTTCAAGTAGAACTCGCGAAATCTGATTGAGTACAAAGCTCAAACTTCTTTCCTAAAGAAAACTCTTGGCGTATTAAATAGAAACATAATTATATTAATTGATTATATTACGTATGCTCTTACGTATACTGTATAGAGAATGTCCGGGTGTAAACGTCGAAAATTAACGCTGAAATTAAAAAAGAAGTCGAATTGTGTAAATGGACGTTCTTTTATTTGTGTCAATGTTTCTTCCTAAACAAATATATTCATTTCTTTTATAAACACGTTTCGGGAGGGTCTATACGTTTCTGCAATGCGTGTTTTTTTTTTCAAACCAATTTTGAGTGCTTATTGCGGCTCAGACCTTCGGAATATCCCAGTAGTTTCTTAAACCAAATGTGCTTAAAAGTTGCCTAAGGGCTTGTATCGTGCGTGTGCCGGCTGAGTGAAGTGGGGAGCGAGACACGGAGGGCACGGCGTTGCGTTCGTGTAATTGGCTCTAACGCGGAGCAGCTGTTGCCGGACGCGCGTCCCGGCGGCCGCAGGAGCGACGACGACCAGTCAGGAGACGGCGCCTGCCTCCCTTGCAAACACGACGAAATGCCTGGGCGAACCGAAGACGAAAGACCCATCGATCAACAGCATTTTGATATTAATGCTCGAGTAGATATCGACACATACTTTTTTTTGTCGCGAATTAGCTATCTTGGGACCACGCGAACGTGCAAACCAACCAGTCTCAGTTATATATTTATCGACGGCACGTGCACGTAAATTTTATGGGGGGGGGTTCAGCATTTTTGTGCTAAATCCGTTTTTTACTCCCAAAGTTGTTAGTTCTAGGAGATGAGAAATGATAATGATGAATTTCATTATAAAAATTATTAAACTATAATAGTCATAATTATTGAATAAATGCTTTACAAGTTTCATTACATGCAATACGTTTAAATGCATGATAAATGGGTTTCGCGCGTCGCGAGAGAAATACTGATTTAGAGTACTGTGCGCAAACTTCAAAGTTCGCCACGTATTGTTTGCCATCGTATTTTCAGTAATGTTTACGATCACTAACAGCATATAAATGCTTTGATTTTCTTTCGCATACGATTTAATAAGCAATTATGATTGTGGTTATGCGTCGAAATATTCGAGTAAAGTTATGTGCGATATATTCGTCACTCATTAAACGCAGTAAAAGGCATTCGCAACATCCGTGCAACAAGTAAACGCACGTCGCAACATCCGTGCTTTTATTCCTAGTCAGCTGAAGAGAGAATCCTAGAATTTCTTCATTTTTATTACATCGCTAGTCGTTTATATTTCATCGCATTTATTTCATCGAGAAAAAGTTATGTAATGCTGCGCGAAAAAACGGCGAATTTTCGGCAAAAACCTCTTATTACAGGGCCCTAGTAATGAAAAAATGAATAAATTGAGTTACTAATTTAGAAGAAAATCTTCTAAAACGTGGTGTAGCCAGAATCCATGTTTTGTAGGTCATTGATACCGAAAAACTGATTGACATCAAAACGTCCGTCTGTGTCTGTCCATCTGTGAACAACGCTAGCGGCTAAAACGTTCAGCCCAATTTTTTCAAAATTGATATTACCTAATCCATCTGGCGGATGTTGCAGTTCAATGTGACAGTGAATGAAATTGCCACTGTGATTATTCTTTTCCCCGCGAAATATTTTTCATGGCCATTTTCATGTATATGTGATTTTGATCTTTCACAGTGAAAGATAATTCGTGGTGTTGTAGTTTATGAATGCTTTTTACATATTATTATATCCTACAGTTATTACTTAACCTATGTGATCTTCGATTTGGGTGACTAACTCTGTTATGTGTTCTCATTTTGCAGAAAAGTTCTCAAAGGGTGTTTCAGAGGAATTTTATTTTGAATGTCTCTTGTGGTGTATGTCTTTAAACATATTGCGATTTAGCACATACTGCGTCGTTAAAAGATATCTACATCGGTTCACATAAGCGTTTCATGGACCGCAAGTGTAATTTCTTCTATCGTTCCCTGGTTTCTAGTAAATTCATCTAAACATTATCTCGGCGATCTATGGACACAAGATTAAATTGACACAGTCACATCTCGCCCAAAGTAAATTAAGCCAATAGATTATTTGATATTTTACGTCCAAAACTCAAACGCAACTCTTCTTTAAAAATCCATTTCTCTTTAACTTTTTATTTATTTACTTGTTTATTTATTATTAATTAATGTATTTATTTATATTTTTATTTATTCATATTTTTATTTATTTATTTATTTATTTATTTATTTATTTATTTATTTATTTATTTATTTATTATTTATTACATTTTCAGGGGATTGCATGATTCAGTTTTTACAATAACTTTGTCACATGCATTGGTGGCTTAGAAATTAACTTAAAACTAGATTCGTACAACTAATACTTGGCTAAGAAAACTTATGAAGGCCCTCTGTTTATTCCATTTCAGAGAACAGTTTAAGAAACACATGGAATGGATAATTGTTTTTGTTTCTTGTGTTGCGGGTTTGGTGTCTGCACTGCGTGAATTCGGATAGAGATGGTATTTGCATATGATTTATATAAGTTAAAGGAGAGGTATGTGATGTGATTGACTAATTGCTGTAGATTGAATTCTTTATGTAGTTGATTGTTAGAATCATTCTATAGTGTACCATGCTAGACAAACATACAGCAACAGAGGTCTTATTATAGTTTTGTACAATATCAGAGCTGTGTTGTATGGAAGATGGCTATTCCTGTTTATAAGAGGTTTGAGTTGATGTAATTTATTTTTGGCTTCGTTAATTTTGTTGTCTATATGTTGTTTCCAATTAAAGCGCGTGTCGATGGTATCTTAGTTGATGTCTTGGTTATCTGGTTTATTAGGGGTGTACCAGTTTGGTTGGGAATATCAGCTACATATAGGTTGAAGAGAGTGGGTGAAAGGGGGGAGCCTTGGAGTGAACTTGTCAATAATGATTTGAGATTGGATTGATTATTGTTTGCTGTAACTGCTAAATTTCGTTTTTTTTTTATTTCAGCAATGTATTGTGGGGTCGCAGTTTTTCTGATAGGCTGCGATTTGGACATTGTTTAAGATTACGAGGGGAGGGGGCGTGTACGGTCTGAAAGTGAAAATGTTTGCTGTAGCTTTAATTGGATTCAGGAGTATTTAAATTTGGATGCCCAGCTTTCAAATCCCAGATTTGATGCAGGTATAGTTGAATTTTCATTTTTATGTCTGTTAATGTAGTTCCAGATAAGAATACGGTTGTATCGTCTGCAAATTGTGCGATATTAATTTCGTTTTGTTTGGGAATATCGGCTACATACAGATTGAAGAGAGTGGGTGAAAGGCGGGAACCTTGGAGTAAACTTGTCATTAATGATTTGAGATTGGATTGATTATTGTTTGCTGTAACTGCTAAATTTCGTTTTTTTTTTTATTTCAGCAATGTATTGTGGGGTCGCAGTATTTCTGATAGGCTGCGAAGTGAACTGATTGGTCTGTAACTATTGGCGATTGTTGAGTTTTTACTGGGTTTTGGTGCTGGAACAACTATTGCGTGTTTCCATGAATGCGGAAAGCGGCTTATTCTCAGACAGGAATTATATATGTTAGTTATAAATGCTATCGCCTTAGAGGGAAATTTTTTATTAAGTAGTTTATGCTATCATGACCGGGAGATTTTCTGTTAGGCAAGTTTTCTATTATACTTTTGATTTCATTTAGTGAAGTGTAGTGTTTATTTGATGGGGTCCGTATTGGCATTGCGCTATAGATTTAATTACTGTAGTGTGTTCTGGGCGGTTTTGTGTTGTGTTTGTTGGGAATGTGGATTCGGAGAATGAAGCTAGCTCGTAGGCTTTTTCTATTGCTGTGTAAGCTTCCCTAGATATCGAGTTGAGAGGTGCTATTATTATTAATTGTTTTAGTATGTTTTGTGAACTGCCATGTCGAATTATTTTGGGTATTAAGAAATTGGATTTTACTTGCGTATTGGCGATCATTAAAATTTATTATTAGTCTTTTGACTGCATTCTTGATTAGATTAAGTTATATTTTTAAATCGGTATTTCTAGTACTTGCCCATAGTCTTAGATTTTTATACAATTTCAGATGGTAATGTGTTTTGATTATCATTTTTTGGATGTGTGCGTGAATTTTTTGAGTGGATTGGAGGGTGACGTGTATTAGTGTGTCGAGTGTTGAAACTGCCTTCTCTATTGCTAAAGGATGATTTAAAATTTTAAATTTAGGAATTTCATTACTTAATGGTTTTTTAAATTTATGCCAGTTTACATTGAGGTAATTTTGTTTAGGTAGAGGGGAGTGGAGGGGTGGTAATTGGCGAGTTGTTATTAATAAGAGTATATGATCTGAGTGAAGTTCAAAAATTGGGATTGGAAAATAAATTATATTTGTGTTGGTAATTCCGATGTCAAGAATGTCTGGACTTCTTAGTCGATCATTTGGGTAGCAAGTCGGTTCTTCAGCTGCAATTATTTGTAACTTGCGCTGATTTACAATTCTTTCAAGTATTTTGCCATCTTGATTATTTGAATGACAACCCCATTGGGTATTTGTTGCGTTCAAATTGCCGGAAAGAATTGTATTAATATGGAATTTGAACATCTTTTCGATGCTTGCGGTGGCTATTTCTGCCGAATGTCGTTTATATGCTGCTATTGCGTTCCAATTGTGGTCATTAATTCTTATTTTGATTGCAATAGTTTCTATGCCTGGAGTATCAGATATGTGTGTTTCGTGGTGTTCGAAAATTGATTTTATGGCTATTAACACTCCACCTCCGTTATTGTCATTTCTATTTGTTCTGTGGATGGTGTAGCCTCGAATATAACATTTATTTTTATCTTTAAAGTATGTTTTTGTTATGAATGCGATAACGTCTTGTGAATTTAGAAGGTTAATTAGTTGTTTTTTTAAATTTTTATTTGTGATGCCATTTGAGTTCCAATTTATGACAGCTAAGTTATTATGAAGATGGGGTGCCATAGCTATTACTTAAATACGATGGTACTGAATGTTGAATTGTTGCAATGATAGTTGGGATTAATGAGTTGATGCAATTTACGATGCATGATGTTATCGAGTTGATTATTGTGTTTAGGAAGAGATTGCTTGATTGGGAGGGGAGTGAATTTCTATTACGCTGTGAGGAGGTTGAATTTCGAACATTGCTGTGATTTGGAGGTGGGCATTGTTATTGGAGGTAAGATTGTGAAGAGGTTGAGTGGTTGGCAGGGATGGGAATTGAGTGGTTGAGTTATTTGGTGGAGGGGATGTGTTTTCTTGGTTGGTGATAGATATGGTTTTACTGTTTCCTTTATTAGTATTTCTTTCATATATAGTGCTATAATATGAGCAGTTTGAATCTCTAACATCTGATTGGTGCTCCCCGTTGCAATTAGCCCACTTTGGCTTTGAATTTTTACTTTGGCAAGTAAGTATGAAGTGATTCCTGGCAATACGTACAATGTATTACATGATTACAATTATTTTTTGTGTGTCCATAGTCAAGGCATCTTTGACATTGAATGGGGCCGGAAGGTCATTGTCTTCTTCCTGTTTTAACTTTATGGTTACATATTTCGTTTATTGATAATATAGCGTTTAATGGTTCATTCCCGCGGAATTCTGCTGCAATAACTGGTATGGGTTCATTTTCCTTAAGTTGTCTAGTTCCTTCAATAATTGACGGGTACCGTTGTTTTAAGTCTTGTAGTATTTCCGAATCAGAAATGGTTTGGCTATTGTTTTTAAAAACCACAGAGTACTTATTGTGTGCCGGGTCTTTGTACGTGCGAAAAGTTCTCGGCGTGCTAACTGTATACTTTACCAGGTTTCTAAAGTCTGTGATAGATTAGGTACTAATTTTTACTGTCTGATTTTTTAATGCTATGAAATTTGTTGACACGTTTGATTTTAGCTCGTTAATGAAATTATTTGTTAGGAATGTTGGCTACGAAAATGGAGTAATTTTATTTGCATTGTTGGTTTGTTTACTACTGTTTTCGTTTCGATAGGTGAATCTGTTGTTTTCGAAGCTTAGGTTAACTTTACTTAAATAACCAAATCTGTTGCCGATCTGTTGCCAGTTGTAATGTAAATTAGTTGGATATGACTTTCACTATCACATACAAAACCCGCATTTTTTCTCCGCATCTTGCGTATTTTCGGGATCACTCCCTGACCTTTTTCGCTGATCGCCGTTGTTTGCTGCCATTGGGAGGGCCGTCCACGGTTGAGAGGATGGAGGCCGCTTCATTATCGCAGTCGCTGCTTTGCTGGCCCATGGCTGCCTGCAGTTGGATGTCCATTCCTTCTTCCGTGGAAGCGGATAGTTGGAATACGGTCACTGCACCATTAGCTGAGTAGTTGATGTCATTGTTGACTAGTTGCAGGGCTTGACTAATTGCTAGCCCTGTTGCTGAGAGTATACCATTAGACATTTAAAAATGATAGTTGCTTAGTTGACTACTGTCTCACTGCAACTTAAACGAGGTTGACTACACCAAGTTANNGGGGGGGGGGGAGGTGTGCGGAGCTCCGCTGAGGCTGAGGCGAACCTCGCAGCTCGGGCGCTCGGAGCAGAAGGTGCTCTTTAATATTATCTATGAATGTAGATTTCGTCCTATGTTAACACGCATGTCCATATGGATTTCTGCTGCCCCAACCACATTAAATAAATTATAAAACTTTTGAAACAAAATCTTAAGAATAACAGTGAACTTGGTTTGTCTGCAATAAGACACTACAAAACGATCGTGCAACCGAACCGATCACTTCCTGTATTACATACAAGGAGCACTCGCTTACGAAATAGGAACTGATCATCTCCCACTCGCCGGCCTAAGAAACGAACACCCATTTCACATTTTCCTTCAAGATGTCTCCGACATTAGATAAGGATAGAACACATCGCATTTACCTGTCTCACCCATTGCTGTCCTGCCTAAACCCTGTCATCGCCCTCTAACGAATGTTTCAAGAATTTTCCACGCAATAACCTTCGTTTGAAGGCATGACCTAATGAAATCCCTTTCAGGGAGGTGACAAGAAGTTACTCCCTTCACACTTCGCTGGTACAAAGCTACTCAATCAATCAACTGAAGAGCCACGACGGTTTAATGTTGTACTGCCTGTCAAGGCAAAATAAAAATTAATAAAAAATCTCATGTACCTAATGCTGGCAGTGCAAATTGCGAGCTTGACTTCCTGTTTCAAAAATGAAGATTTGAAAGCGGAAAACCTTGGCCTGGAAGTTAGCGCCCGGCCAGAGGGCGTCCCTCAGTGTGAGTTGCCCTGGGCCCCACCGCTTTAGATTTCATTGTACGGGAGTTTCTGCTCTCAATTTCCTACAACTCTTTTTGACGTTTACAGACCGTTAATGACACAAAGCCAGTTGCAGAGTATAAGCTTGCCGTCTGCCAGAGATGTCGCAAAAAATTATAATAGGATTTTTTATTACTTTTTGTTTTCAATTTGAATTTGGCGCAAAATTTGCTTGACAAAAATGCTTTCAAAATCAAATTTTGATCTTTTCCTGTCCAATTTTTTCAGCCTGATACATGAAATAGAAGCTGAGAAACATGAGAAACCAGTTTCTCTTTGTATCTCTGTAACAGATTGTCCTAGGAGGCTGATTGTTTGAAAATCTATTTTTGGGAATCATTTTTATTGTTTCATATGAGTATCGCGATTATGGATTTGATATGGTGGCACTTATCATCTCCTTATTCGGCTATATACTTTGAAAACTCGCTACTTATGCAAAAAAAGCTTGTAAGTATGTAATTGGCGCGACAGTTCGTGAACGGGCTCAGGCCTACCGGCGATGTCCGTGCCTCGCGATCCTGGGTTAAGGGGATACGTGTGGTTAGCACGTAGACATACCCGCGCCTGTTCTCACCCTGAGAAGTGAATTACATCGTAGTCATACAGCAACATATACTGTAACATTGCGAGGTAAACCCATACCATAATCTTGCCGGATCGGGAATCGAACCCGGGGCCGCGTAGTGGAAAGAAGCGAGCAAGCTGACGAAGAGCTAGCCACGACTGGTGCGAAATAGCTTGACATTATAAAGTAATTGCTTAAACTACTATTATAATATGTTTTTAATGAATATAACTGGCGCCATTCACCTGAGCTCTTAAAGCTCAGTCAAAGAAAATGCAGGAGGAAATGTGGTGTCACGTTCTTCGAAATAGTGTACGAGTAGTAATGAATGCCCAGACATGGAAGGACACAACCAATGATACATATTACTCCCATTCCCCTTTAAAACTCTTTGAGGTTGGCATTAGAAATAGAAGAACTTTGATTTTACCGTCTCCGACCTGATGGCCGGGGTGGCTAAGAGCGCGGTTGTTTCTCCCTTGTCTCTCGGAGGGCCTTACGTCCTGCCTACCACAGATGAGGGAAGGTCGCAAGTGTGATATCTCGTGCGTGGTCGAACATGCGTCCCATCGAGACGTAGAGGGTAACCCGCAGCCGGCGAGATAAAATCCCTACAAAAACACTGTGTTTAAATAATGCTCAAAATACATATCTACAATTAGTAGGTAGAGTTTTATTGCATCGAAACTTTTTCTAGAGATGGAGATGTCCCAGCTGTTTGAGTTGTAAATAATTCAGCAGATGAGTAGTTGTTGTGAAGGCTATCGTTCACGCTTTGAAGAAGGCAACAATACGCTGGCCGAAACGTAAGCCACCATATGAGTGACACGGCTCGTTCTGGAGAGCCTAGACAACACAAACTGCGTCCGCGGAAGCCGACGCAGCCAGATGAATAGGTGACAGTTGTGTTCGTAAGTGAAGAGTCCTGCTGTTGCGAAGGCGGCAGAGTAATCGAGGAGGGAAAGCGGAGGCGCAAATGCGAGTGATCAGATCGAGAGATCGATTTTGGGGGGTGTCGACTGCTCTAATGGTTCGTCTCGTGAACGAAGTAAACGTGTTCTACTTCAGGGGATTCTACCTCCAGCAGGACCCAGCGGAGACTTTTTACAATTTTAATTCTTTTGTCTTGTAATTTACAAAAAAAACTTTTGTAATAACATTTTCTATGAAAGAAAGACAAGGAAGCTCTGAGCTCCACACTGATCTCACTTCGTCCGTGATGGTGCAGTGCATGTAAGAGTAGGGAGTGAGGGCGAAGAGGAGAAGCCTCGGCCCGTGCCCCGGCCGGAGGCGACGGTAAGTGAACCGATACTAGCTGCTGCGCTACGTGTCTAGCGGTTAACGCGCTGCGAGTCTAAAGCGGTTAACGCGTCGCCAGCGGCAGTGATGGAGAGGGAGGAAGCGACGATCGGAGGCTGCGGCCGAAGGCGGAGGGAGTGGCGCGCTGCCCCCGCTCTCTTACCTGTCTCACCCCCACCACAACCTTCCCTCTCGCGCCCCGGGAGGCCTCCGCGCCGGGCGCGGAGGCGCGGGGGAGGGGGCTTGCTCTTTGCGCCGGCGGCGCCCCCTATTGCGAATTGCTATAACAAGGGGCATTAAATTTGGATGATCTATAACATCGCCAAAAATAATCAATAAAATGCTCTTAAAATGTTTTTAAAATTTCGTAAAAACATAGAAAATGGACGTAAAAATGTGATCAAAAACAGTTCGAATGAACAATTTACTGTTGGGTATTTTACTCATGTAATCGAGGCTTCTTCCTTTCGTTCAAGAGCACTGAGCTCTTACAATTTCGGTGTAGACTGTTCTTTACCACGAATGTAAGTTAACCTGAAATCGGCCGACAGCGAAGCTTTCAGGCGTCACAACCTTAGATTACATACAACGGCTTACATTACAATTTGACCATAGAAAGCCTGAGGTGAGTCCAACGGACTCATTTCCATCTTTCATTGCTCATATAATTCCACAGTGCTACAATGTAATTTGCCGCAGAACAAAAATATGATTATTATGTAGTATCAAGTAAGTAACTATAGCAAAAATGTTGAGTGCGAGGACACTGTCATTACAATATGTGCAATAGAAATGTATGTTCGGAATATTCTTCATGCCGAAGAGAATGTTTTCAGTGTAAAATCAAATTAATTATTAACTAAAAATACAATAAATAGTAATAAAGCAATTAATTTTCATTGTCTGTTATAACAAACACAAACAGCGCATTATCAAAAACAAATTGCGTTTAGCGCCGTGCGTCCGACGGACTAATCTCAGGCTCATTCGGTTGAAAAAGCGCCTGGGCTATCCAGGGTTAAAATGATATTTAAAAAGGGATAAGTAAACAATTAATTAAAACTCAAGAACGGGTGGAGCAATGTTAATCATCTTTGCTTTGTTGGATTCATCTCCGCCCGGAATAGCAGAATAACTACTAAAATGTCGTGAAAATTCGCCAAAAAGAAACACTCAATATTAATGTCAAATGCAACCCGCAACACACGGCAAGAAGTATATTTATTTATTTATTTAATAGGTAAGTATTACAAACAAATTAGCTTACTTGATCCAATGTGGCTAGGCCGAAGGCTTTTAAGCCATTACAATACCTACATCCTAATCTTTCGAATTCTGGTATTCACCCCAAATGGTCTCTCCATCGTATCAAAGCCGCGGAAAAGAAACCATAAGGTACGACTCAGGAAAAACCCCTGAAGGGGGAAAAACCTGCCGTCAGAAGCCGAGTGCATACTAATCTACCAGACGTTTATTTTAACTATTTAGTTTCTGGCGCGGGCGTCTCGCCGTCTCTTTCCAGTGCTTGGCCCCCTCAGCACCTGAAATCAAACAGCGCCACAGAAGATCGTCCGCACCAACACCTCTGCCCTTACATTTTCGACCCCCACTTCCCTTCACCCTCTAATGTACTTATTACTATGCCAGTTTTATTTTATTTATTATATTGACCTGTTACTTACCAATTGACAACGACTTATGACGTATTTCTTAACTGTTTACTAACTTAACTTAAAATTACTGATTAACTTACTTATTGTTAGCTTATTGACAGTCTAGGCTCAGCGCTCAAGCTAACCAGTGCGTGTTTTCCACTCCTTCAATTTCTCAGTTTGCCTAATGGTCCGAACCTTCCTAAAATTAAGAGGATGTGGACCAGCCGTTCCTATCACCGCGCAAACAACCACAGAATCCATTACACGCTGCATCCACCCCCCAACCCTGAACCAAGCGTATCCCCCTCTTGCGTCCTTTCCGAGAGTATGTAGGAAAGATATATATAAAACTCAGAAATGAAGCGTTCTAGGGTATTAAAAACTAAAAGTTTAAGGCCCAGCTCTTCAAAGAAACGTTTCTGACACCGTAATATAGAGGATGAGATCTTAACGTTACAAATTTAATTCAATTCCCATTCCAACTCACATTGGATCCACTCGAGCTGCAGTGTTGCTGGCTGTTGCCGCGTGGGGCGGCGCCAGCGCCCGCGGCGATGGTTCAACCGAGGGTACTCCTGAAGGAGCATCCGCTCAAAAATAGTGGAATTCAAACGCAAGTGCGCTGACCTGAGTGACGAACTAACGGGCGGACACACGCATGTTACTCGGTCTATTATAAGTAGAATATATTGTCAAATAAATTTTATCTCTCTGTAAATTCGTCTTCTAGAACAGATTTAACTTAAAAAATACTTATTCTATAAGCATTAATTTAAACACATTTCAGACACATTGTCATTGTCAAGTTTTTTTCGTAAGTACCTAGATGACGCTGAAGACCAAAACTAATTATTCACGTCAAATGCAACTTGTAGCAACTTGGTAGTATTTTTTAATCAATATCGTTAAATAACTCCTACATGAACCGTTCTAGGGCAGTAAAAACTAAATGTTGATGCCAATGGCCTAAAGCGTTTCTAACACCGTAATCTACAGGATGAGAGTTTTTGAACATTCTTTCACATTCTTTCTGGGGGGAAAGAGGGCGGGGAAACGCAGAGAAGGGGAAGACGAAGAGTAGAACAGCTTGAGCAGAGGTCCGCCAGTTTGAAAAATAGCGTTCGACGAACGTGAACTTTCTCAAAATGTTTATATTTTCGTATACAAAAGTTTAAAGAATAAATCCAACGTTGCCTGGTTTGTAAAAATGACTATTAGTCTCTTGAGAGTGAAATTTCATTTAACATTTTCTTCGAAAAGATGCTGCAAGTACTAATCTTTTCAGAGGTTTATAGGAATTTGAAGTTGCTGGAGACTGCAGGCTCAGAGGAGTTTTTTAAAATACATACTCAAATCTCTCGGATTTTAAAGAAGCTTTTAAAGAAAAAAACATATTTTTTTAGATTTACAAACATAATCTGCATTCTTATTTAATTACTGTTTAGCGTGTATCGGAATTTGGCAATTTCTTTATTATACTTATGGATAACAAAACGTGCAACGATGTATTTTTTCACACTGTGCACTGAAATATATTAAAAATACTTGTACTTAAAATTCATGAAATTCACAACAGAAAATGCGCTGACATATTTATTAAAAAGCTCTATCATTATTATGAACTTTGCTGCATGATCAGAAAATTATTAACGTCGACAGTCACATTAGAAAATAGATTGATGAGCTTGTTTACTTTTCAAACATGATCAATATGTCGGGTTGGGCGTAAATTTGAATTTATAATTTTGTTGACATGAGTATTGGATTTCAAAGTGAATCATTGTAAACTAATCCCTAGCATCAGCGTTATTTCTATCATCTTAAAGTTTGTAATACTTGTTTACGGGTACCCGATTTTTTACTCTCTTACTATGCAATAGAGAGAATGTTATGTAATGTTGCGCAAAAAAACGGCTAATTTTCGGCAGAAAAACTCTTTCAGGCTCAAGTTATAAAAAAGTGGATAATTCCAGTTGATAAACTTGGAAAGAAATCATCTCCCATGTGGTGTAGCCAGAATCAATGTTTTGTGGGTCCTTGATACCGAAAAAGCGAATGACGGCGAAACGCCCGTTCGTGTGTCCGTCTGTACTCAACGCTAGCGGATAAAACGTTCAGCCGATTTTCTTCAAAACGGATGTTTCCCAATCGATCTGCCTGATGTCACGGCCCTTGAATTTGAAACCGATAGTTTGATTTTCACAGGTGCTTTACATGAAGCTGTACATTTACACCTGGGACATTTTAAAAATTAAAAAAAAATAGCTTCCTTGTTTTTTATTAATTTTTTGTTGTTGGATTGGGTGAAGAAAGTTTAAGAGAATGGTGCAAGTTTCATGTTCGTTGAATACCCTCATTTTTCGAAAATTGCAAATGTTCAACTTTTTTCGGAGTCTTTATGCAACTATTAATGATAATTGTACTATAGTTTGCCATAAACGGGGAATGAAATCCATTCCTTAAAGATATATTTTGAAATAAGATCATGTAGAATTTTACGAAACTTCTGCACTTTTCGCGTACTTTTGCGTGAAAGTACGAGCGAGAAAGTAGGTGCTGTTTTAGAACCACTAGTTTACATTACAAATTACAGAATGCTAGTAGTTGAGTATTGTAACGTACAGGTAACCAAAAAGTAAGCAAAAAAGGCACCTACACTTTAAACTGAAAATGTAATTTTTACATGATTATCTCTAATTTTCGATGATGTACAGCACTTCTCTTGGAAAGCGAGCCTAGAGCGTGAAGTTTATAATTGCTAGGACAATCAGCGCATAAATAATAAAACGTCAATCATTTTCTATCGCGAATACCAGTTTTCTAATTCCTCATTCTCGAACAGAGATATCAGTACGTTTGTAAAGATATGGACCTTGTGTCACCCTACGCACAATCGTATTTCTTTCTCCCCTTATTTCTATTTCTCTGTCTCGCTCCTGTTCACCGTGCGCTTGGGGGCTGTGTACTTGCCAACGTTTCAGACTTGAAGGACTAGGAAACTAACTTTGCTTCCTCCGCGGATCACTGATATGGAGTTAAAGGAATATCGATGTACCCGTAAAATAAAGATATGCAATCTGCCACTTTATTAAAAAGAAATGTGCCCATTTAATATAAGTATTATACAGCTTATGAAATTACGTGTGCGAATCAAAAAGTAAGTTACATTAGCTCGGCGGGAGAGCACGGTTTGTGCCATGCCCGTGGCCAATGCAAGGAACAAGGTACGGAATCTGCTAGCGCGTCTGATAGGAAGGTTGGGCTGCACAGCGGGCGAAGTCAATGGCACGTCAAGTGGATGTTCACTTCAAATTGAAGGTGCGTTCGTATTGTCAAACACTGCACCCGTTGCGTAAGGCAATTAAAGAAATGTGGCAGGAAAAATTAAACGCCTGCGTGGTTTAGTTGCATGATTACGCAACACCTCACACGGCCCGCCAAACGTTCGAACTGCTACAGCAATTCAAGTGCGGGGGGGGGGATGGCAACGTTCTCCTTATAGTCCACACTTAGCGCCATGCTAGTGTCATGTGTTCGGTAAGCTGAAAAGGATCTCGGTGTACGATGATTCCGAAACGATGAGGAGATGAAAGCAGATGTCTCTAAGTGGTTATAAAGCGAGGGGGTAATTTTAACGCATCCGGAATCGAAAAGATGGTTGACCATCCGAGAAAACTTTACTCTTGCAAACTATGTGGAAAAGTGATCCATAAATACAAACAAATGTGTTTACAAATTGCTGGGAACATGGATATTAAAGGCGTGAGAGATATTTAAAAAATATTACTTTGTAATTTTTTTAAAGTTGCAAATATTCCACGCAATATTGCTCGAAAAGTACTCAAATTTTCAAAAAACTGTACTTGACCTTCATGAAAGAACTGACTATGAGCAATAAATTGTATATGAAGCAAAAAACCTCTTATCTTTAATTTTAAAGTTTTTGTAGGAAAACCGGCAAAAATTTCAAACTATTGCAATTTTCGAAAATTTGGAGTTAACCGTAAAAATTGGTTATATGCCTCCTTTATAAGCGTATTTTACGCTATTCTTTCGAAACTTTTTTGAGAAAATTTTGAAAATGCCCCAGGGACTTCGTGTAAAAGTACCCATAAATTTTAAATTATGTTTTTCAAAATCTTAAAGCTTCTCCTCGATTCAGTTGGGCATAGATTTCTTCCATTTGGAAAAAATCCTACATTGGGTTTAGGCCCTTGCAGTGTTCATAGATGGAGGTTTAAAAAACACTTTTTCGGTATCAGGGGACCCCAAAACGTGTATATCCATGAAAATCTCGAAATATATTTTCCGCAGCATTACATAACTTTCCATATATTATGTAGATCACTAAATATATACGTGTGTATACGGGAAAGTGAAAATTAAATATCTCTCTGAATACGCAAAAATTAATGCTGCAAGTGCTACTACAAAAAAAATTTCTCCAGGGGCGAGGATTTTGCGCAGCTGCGAACAGCACCGCCTCGCGGGGCCACCGTCGCTTTGGTCGTTGACGGATGACGGGCCGAGCGGGTTGAGCGCTGCTGCATATTGATCGTCTGGCGGCGGCTTTTTCCCCTTTTGCGGAAGTCCGATGGTCGATCGCCATGCCGCCCACGCGCCACGCAATCGCCCCATCGTAAAGCTTTTTAAATGGAAACTTCCTCTACCATCGCATTGAGTTCAGCTCTTGTGTTATCAATACAACGCCCTACTGCTATTTCGTACGTTACTACGGGAACATTTTCGTGATACTTAATACTTTCAGGTGCACCTCGACCAGCATTCAAACGAAAATTTGTGGTGAAAAACACGTTATTTATGGGCCATTTGGCCAGTACATATGTCTTAAAGTTAAATATAAGTTACAATAAAATTTATTCTAGGGAAGCTCACAAATAATCTAGAAAGCCATAAAAGATCCCCAAGAATTTGGTTAATGAGGAACGAAGCATCGCGAGCCAAAACCTGATCCCCAAATCATCCGCCGTCATTCGCTTTCATTCCTTTTTCACGATTCACACACGAACGTTGTCTGACCGAAAGACACATACGGAGTATTATATGTAGTATAGGGAGGTGATGCAATGCTGTGGAAAATCGATTTTGAGATTTCAGCAGAAATATACGTTTTGTGGTCTCCTGATACCGAAAAAGTGTTGTTCTTTTTCGAAACGTCCGTCTGTCAGCCGGAGTAATTTTTACAGCTGCGTTGTAATAAACTCCTACTATGGCTTATCACTTTTATAAGAAACCTCCAACGTAACAACTTCGTTTCATCAAACAAACGTAGGCCAAAACCTTTTCCGGGATTTCACTAGGCGCCACCCCTTTGCAACTTTAAGTTGCATTTCCGAATCTTGAGCCTCCTGGATTGGCTCGTTTATTGTATTCTATAAAAGAGTGCCTCGGCGCTGGGTATCCAGGCAAAGTTAATAGCAAAACTCGAAATGCAAATATTGAAAATTGGAGATTGAAACAAATAAATTTACCCTAAATTACGTGTCAGACGAACGCAGGTAGAGCCGAAAGCTTCTACCACCACCGTCTCCTCAATCCCCGTTTCTGAGCTCTGAGTACCTTCATTGGGTACTCAGCGAAACACACGTGACCTTGTGCGCGTGCCTATTGCCGGTGTACGCTATTTTAACACGTGTCGTCCAGAAGACGACGCTTTTGCAGTTACGTCAATGATATTTGGGAGCTTTACTGGCTAATAATATAAATAATAAATACAAAATACTTGTCTTATAGCATTATAGTTTTGTTAAGTTTGTAATCATAACGTGGTTCTTCTGCGGATGCTTCTCAAAAGCCATGTCACAAAAGACACAATCGAACAATCGTCAAGTCATTTAGATGTAACTACAAAACCTTTAAAATATGTTTTCTAACTTCATATAAAATATGTTCAATGCATTAATTTAGGGTTTGATTGTAAAATTGAGTTTTTCTTTATTTTTACCCATGCTAGTCTACGAGACTACTCGTTGGTAACAATGCTTGGTACAAGGCGCCTTTATAACCTAGGGTGTAGCAAGTGGTTTGTCGTGTGAGAGTCAATGTAATAGAGTCCCTCCTGCTACTGTGGTCCTGAAATATCATTGGTTTGCTAACTGCCTACACTTTCTGTGGATTAATAATTATATGGAAGACAAGAATAAAGGTGTCAGCAAAGGGTACATTCTGGGTCAGCGATAAATTTTTATTTTTATCTTTTCAACATTGCTCTAAAGTGGAAAACGGTTTTTACTTCTTAATATAACAGTCAACTTAAAAGGTAAACAAATGATCAAAACTCTTATATTTGCTAAAGGCCAAGTTGTAGATGTCGAATGCAGCTTACGGAGAGCCTTAAACGATCGACATAAAATAGCAATGTCATACAATTGCAACAAGCAAAACCAAATCTACGGTATTCAAAAGTTTCCAACCTCGAACATTTAAATTCGTTTTGGAAGGTAGGATATTATAAGTCAATTCATTCAGATATTTAGAATGCAATGTATTTTATATCGGCAAGGTGTCAATGGGGGAAAAAATTGAAAGACTGAATCTGATGTGCGGCTCTCGTACAAGATCCCGCAGATGTAACGTTAGGAAGGATGCATTACTTAAGTTTTATAAAGCTCCAGCGGAGCTCCGAGATGTCCGTGCAGACCTTGATGACAGACGTTCGGGGCCACGAGGTCTCATTGATGTTTTCCCGCGTTCTCCAGATCTAACTCCATTGGATGGGGATTCTCATGAATGACATAAACCGTAAAGAACCAGCTACACTGCCAGACATGTGCTGCAATCCCCGAGGATACATTCCCAAAATTTATCCGAACAGTAGTTCAACAACTCAGAAGTGTATGGACGGCGATAGGTGGCATTTGGAGCGTTTGTTGTAACGGTTGACCCACTAAATGTCTAAGAAGATTCGTGCACATCATATTCTGTTTGTAGGAATACAGCATTATGTTAAAACGGGTTTTTATTTGCTTCAAGTGTGTATCCTTTTTTTACTGTGTTTTGCTCTGTATATATTTCTTCCTCAGTTAAATCTACAGTATCTGGAATATCTGTTAAAGTTCAATAAAATGTTCTGGCTGAGACGACCCAGGACAACTTAATTACATTAATACTAGTACGAAAAATAACAAAGGCTTGGTTTTTTTAACATACGGTATCGATTGGATATCAGTAATACGTCCTAATACCACGTCCTTAAGTGTTTATTTGAGGCAACTTGGGTCCATGGCATCGTGTGGACATCTCCACACTAGAATCTTACCATCGGCTCTCACCACATGGAATCGG
Organism: Gryllus bimaculatus; assembly: GCA_017312745.1. NCBI lineage: Eukaryota > Metazoa > Arthropoda > Insecta > Orthoptera > Gryllidae > Gryllus > Gryllus bimaculatus. Next base: position 404,480 of record BOPP01000045.1, read on the forward strand.
GACTCATCTGAACAAGCCACGGTTTCCCCAGACGACTAAGGTCCAATTGATGGTCACGCGTCCAGGGGAGGCGGTGCACGTCGCGCCGTCAGCAAAGGCAGCCCAATCTGTCTCCTGCTGTCAAATCCAATTAAAGCCAGATTTCGTCGCACTGTCCTCACGGACACGTTCGTCGTGAGTCCCACCGTGGTTTCGTCGGTTACTTGGCGCAGCGCTGCTTGTCTGTTAGCATTCACAACTCTGCGCAAACGCCGCTGGTCTCGGTCAGTAAGTGAAGTCTTCGGCCTCTGCGTTGTGCCTGGTGAGAGGTTATGCGTGTCTTGCACGAGGCGAAATGAGGAAATTGGGTATTCCAATGCAAAGCCCTTTGAAACTTTTGTACGCGAATATACTGTCATCTGGTTATTTTTATATTCATATGTTATGACTTTTGTCACATCACTGTATTTAACAAAATATAGGCGAACGAAATTATTATCTTAAAGAAACACATGTGCTCTTTGTGTTTTAATTATGTATGCTATATTAAACAGTATAATTAAGAGAGTGAATGGAGCCACCTTATTATAAAAGGAGTAGAACGACAAAGTTAGAAATCCCTGCTCTAGAGCTTGCTCTGTTGTGAGACCCGCTCAATCACTCTCACTCTATCTCTCGCTCTGTCTCTCTCGCTCTGTCTCTCTCGCTCTGTCTCTCTCGCTCCGTCTCTCTCGCTCCGTCTCTCTCTCTCGCTCCGTCTCTCTCTCTCGCTCCGTCTCTCTCTCTCGCTCCGTCTCTCTCGCTCCGTCTCTCTCTCTCTTGCTCCGTCTCTCTCTCTCTTGCTCCGTCTCTCTCTCTCTCGCTCCGTCTCTCTCTCTCTCGCTCCGTCTCTCTCTCGCTCCGTCTCTCTCTCGCTCCGTCTCTCTCTCTGTCTCTCTCTCTGGGTGTCCGCTTTGAGCTGTCGTTGGGCCCTGGCCGCGCAATCGAAGCCTTGCCCGGCGCTGTTCTTTCACGTCCGTTGCGCGAGCGACGACGAGGGGTGCCGCGGCGGCCTCGCCCCTCTTCCACCCCCGCTGCCGTGCCTTGCCGTGCCGGGCCGCGCCGCTCCACGCCGCACGCGATAGCATCGCCGCCGCAGATGAGGCTGCACTTGACTGTGCAGAAGCGTCCGGCCTCGCACAATGGTGGCCTTTGTGTGGGCGCCAACACTCGTCCGTCCGTGTGTGAGTTTTGCACGAGGCGAAAGGCGCGCATTGACGCAGTGTTTTTGTCCGCTGAAGGTAATGAAGCTTACGTCTCGATCAGCAGCCAACAAACGACGCGCGCACCGCGCCTGCTTCTTGCCACCAGGCCATGGGGCCACATTAATACGAGCGACGTGCCTTTCGAGCCAACGGGCGTAAATAATTTAATAATAATAATAATAATAATAATAAATAATAATTAATATATAAGTTTATGTTCAGAAAGATACACCAAGTAAACTCAAGCACAAAAGTTTATTATTGCACTTCTTACAACCAAATACCAAAACCGTGTCAATACAATGCTCATGAACTGACGTATACCAGATGTTCGGCACAGAAGCACTGTCGTTGCCGCCGGAGATGTACCGATTCAATACAAAACGAACAAATATCTAATTGGAGCCCACAATACAAGGAACGAGCGTGAGCTTCTACTCCAATACACAGCGCACTGTTCCTTCGCCCGTCGCCTCTCACAGTCGCTCGGCGCCAGACTCGCTCCTGCCTCTGGTTACGGTGGCTGCTTTTGCCGCCACCAAAGCCTATGCCTCATTTGAATCGCTATATGAAACCATAAATACATTATCATTACATTACATGAAATTCGTATTACCCCGTCTTCGTGCGAGAAGAACAGGACAGTTTTCTCAATTATAATAATGTATTTATTATTTTTGGACGTCTGAACTCCAATCCATACCCGAAAGAAAGCTTTGTTTCCCTGACGTTTCTGGGGGATTGTTTAAGAATCATTGCAAAAACATCATTTGGAACGTCGTCAAAATTTAAAACAATCTCACCAATCAAGAGGTTTCATTTACTTTATATACCTGCATTTGTTCGGATGTTTAGGGGAAAATGACTCGTGGTTTGTCAGAATGTTTGTCATGAAAATCGTCACCTTCGCATAATGTTAGTCACAAACGTGGCTTTTGTGTAAAATCATTTCACCCACTTGTTCAGTAAAAACGTATTAATCAAATTATTATTTCCTCTATAAATAATACGCCAAGGCAAGATGGAGGTTTTGTACGATTACACACCATTAACATAAAATTCCAATACATCATTCGACACAAAATTAATAAATCTTAATTATTTTTTATTGTTAGTGAATGTCTCTATTAGAAAATTACTCTGTGATGTTTTTTAATTATTTATTTATATCAGGTAAAAATAAAAAAGTATTTGCGGAAAGATACACTAGTTTTCAGACGTCAAACAAAAATGTCATAATACCATTTGCTGATTGGATAAACAAAATAAAATGCTTATTCGTATTTTAAAAAACGTTTTTGCGCCTAACGTTTGCGCGTTAGTTAGGTACTTGCACTGGAAATAACTATTGTAGTGGGCAACCACGTAATGAGGAAATTGTATAAATACAAACCAAATGGAAATGATATGTAAAATAAGAATTATATTTGATTGCGACTATAAGAAATTCTATTTCTCGCTGAAGGCCGTCGACATGTTTGATTGGGCGATAGCCATGCACACACGCATTCTCTGTGGTCCTGACAATTCCCTTCGTCGGTGTCTATTGTACTCGTAGCTACTTCCGGTCTGTTCGTGCCTTGTGAATTCTACAATGCAAATGAGAAGTTTCCGTGTTAGAGAATTGGGCTTGTCTCCTTTTGGAACTGAATATACGTTGCATGTTCACATCTTCGGCTTTTGGCATTGATATCGACCTTTTCGTGAATTAAATCAATGATTTGTAAGAAAGAGAATATACTTGGTACTGCTATGAATGCTATTTCTTGAAATTTTACTGACACCGATTTTGTACTATGTAATAAGGTTAGTTTCCAAGAACAGAGGAATAATTTTTGATTTAGAATGCTAAGAATGCTAATGTTGAAATTAGATTATGTATTTTATGCTTCTCAATTTCCTGCCACAACGGCTAGCAACAAGCAGATGCACATTTTATTGTCGGGGCATTAACCCAAATGTAAAATAATCCTACCTGCATGAAAGATTTTTTTCTGGCCCAATGAAGGAATAGGTTAAAAACAGGTTTTTACTGAGTGGAAAAGGGAATATTACAAAACAGTTTAAAGTTCACTTTAAATATTTAGTTTAGGCTGTGTACACATACTGCTATGTGAAAAGCATGAAGATAAGTTCTTTGTAGTAATGGGAAATAGATAAGATATATAAGAAGGTAGCATTATTTTTGCTGTAAATAATTACGTAACACTTCTCTTAAACGAACATTGCAGATTGCAACTTTCTGTGTTTTTGAGTGACAAGGAGCTGTTACAACATCCCAATTTTCTTCCCAAAAAAATTTAGATTATAATGTCTAGTCTAAATATTAAATATATTATTATCGCAACTTGAATGTTTGTAAAACAATTTGTGAGTCGTAATGTGACGCCATATGACTCGAGCGTGGCAGCGAAAACTTCCATCCGGGTTAGGTGCCAGAAATTGATTTGCAATGTTGGCCGACCGATCTGATCTCCCAGTTCAGAAAATCTCCGATCGGCGTCAAGCAGCCACAAACTGTGATCTCCAGCTACACTAAATGTGCCTCGAGTTGAGGAAAAAATCGAAAAAATAAAATAACTTATAAGGGAAATTACGGGCTAGGAATTGTGGAGTGCTATTATGACAATTTGGCGCTAGGGTTGTTTTTGTAATTCGTACACAAAGCATGACTAAGGTTATGAGAAAAGCAAACCTCTGGGATAGGACAGACTGAGGTAGCTCCGGGAAAGAACCGTTGCATCCGCAGCGTGTCTGACCGACAGGTTAGGGTTCGAGTCCTTACGACGACATATTTCCGACCATAGCTACCTAGATAGGTCAAATTCAGTCACAATATTTAGGATAATTCTAGAGGTCGGCTGCTGTAATCGATGGTTTTCCGTGGTTTCTCCGATCAGTAGCAGGCAAAATTAGGAGCCTTAATACCTTAACAAACAGACCACGGACCGTACTCGATATTCCTCATTTTTTCCTTCTCTGCCTTGTTCACACACCCGCTTACGTGCACTGCACAACAACATGCCTAGTCAGAGCAGCCGGGAAGTGTGAGAGCTTGTCCGCCGGCTTCTCTAGGGGAGACACCTGGATGGGGAAATCCCACTTATGGGTTGGCGTACTCGATATTTCCTTTCTCGTTTTTTCCTTCTCTCCCCTTGTTCACACACCCGCTTACGTGCACTGCACAACAAACATGCTAGTAGAGCAGTCGGGAGGTGAGAGCTTGTCCCGGCTGCGGCGGTGCGTCTCTAGGGGAGACACCTGGATGAGGAAATCCCACTTATGGGTTGGCGCGATATGTCACGTTGGAGCGGAGGAAGATCACCGTCACTTGCAAAGACATAACATGAACTATACTTTCGGTTCCAGAGACAGCTCAGAAACACTTAACAATCAATCGATACATTAAAAACCTTTTAGCAGCTTTCAACTGGATTTGAGAGGCACCTCCTATAGATATTTTCATGTTAAAGGTTTTTGTGCTTTGCAAGTTAATAATAAAAATAAATATTAAATACACCACGGTTGTCCATCGGATCCGGGTAGCCGAGAGGCAGTAGTTCCGTGGCGGTCTTGGAATAAAGGATCGAGTCCTGCCTCGGGCACGGTTGTGTTTGTGTGTGCTTCTGTAAGTTTGTTATTGTCCATTTCATCCTTCATCATCATTATCATTTCACTTCATTTTCCAGGCTAACAAACCTGGATGTAAAAACGGATTCAGCATAAAAAATAGTGATCCCCCCCCCATAGAAGTCACGGGCACCTCCCCTCGATAAATATGAATGAGCCCCGGTAGTCCCGAGATGGCCAACTCGACAAAAAACACTACAGTTGTCTGGCTCGTCCTCTACTGTAAATAGAAATTTTCATGAAAATGTATCGATTAAAAAACTTGTTTCAATTGCAAAACTAGATTCATTATGCTTCATTGTTGTTTTTCATTACAAAACTAGATTTAATTATCATCAATCTCATGAATCACATCGTAGTGATTCACGTAAAAGACTGTATTTATTTTTCACCAATGTACTCGCGGATGCGTTAAAATCATAACAAAACACTTTTTTTTTCAGAATATCCTGCAGGGAACCGACAAAGAATTGTGTCAATCGATTAATCTTGTGGAAAAGAATCGAGTTATCGAAGAATCGAATTCATCACCCATGTAGTTGCTGTAAACCATCCAAAAGACGTTTCATTTGTATAAGAAAATACGATTTTTAGAGAAATTTCTTATGAAAGCAATGGCTTGGCTTCGGAAAAAGAAGCCAGTACCCAACCAAGACGCGTCGAATGACGCCTCACCCTTGTCCAACGAGGAAACGAATGGAATGACTTTGTTCGAGATTTCCAGAAGCGTTCGAAGGTAATCAGGCGGGAAGGTCATACTAGTATTTGCAACGAAGATATTTTTGTGATTCATTACGAATTGTCCGTGCTTGGCATCGTGGATGCTTCGCAATGGTTCGTGAGAGTTCGCCTTTCAACCTGAGCGTCGGGTGCGCATGGGGCGTTGCTCGGTGCTGGGGACTTTGCCGCTTTTTAATGGGTATGTTCGTGCAGGCGCTATTCAAACACTCGATCTTCAGATTATCAATAGCTGCTTGTAAACGTGAACGGATCATTTAAATAATTATTTGTAAGTAGTTAAAAGAGAAGTATTGAATAGTTGCTGTTGTGAATAGTGTTTACTTATATATTTAGTCTCTCGCATGATTTTTCATTTTCGTAATTTGGCAATACCTAATGGAAGTTCGGTTGACTTCGGCGCCCGAATTATTTTTTCTTTCTGTTTTGAATAATAGTACACATTGTTTACATTGAAAGACTATCGTCAAATAGCTTAGGGTTGTGTTAAGTCAAGTTTGTTTTTCTTATCTCGTATCTCAAGAGATATAATGCTGGAAATAGAATGATTTGTACAGCATAACTCCTAGGCCGAGAGCCAGTACTTCGTATTGCGATGCATTTCGCATCAGTTTTTTTTTATTACTTACCTCATCTGGAATTCTGAGGGGGTATGTTACATTTAACCTTCCGATTCCTAAAAACAGTTACTACTTATCGAATAAAGTACTTTCGCTGTATAAGTTCCCCAAGAACTTCGCAAACCTGCACTAATTTAAACATATTTTATTTAAACATGAAGCCGGCGAACCAATTTTTGTCTTGCCATCTTGAAGATGCGTTTTGGGGCGCTTCACTGCAGTGCAGCTGAGCAACGCGCGCCCTCCCACATCGAGGGCGCAGGAGGAGCAGCTGAGAGGTTGACCCCCCGCGCGCTCAGCCTCAGCCTCCGCCACCAACGACTTACTCGCTCTCTACGCAGTGGAGGGAGACACGCCTCGCAATGCAGAGCCCTGCTAACGAAAAAGTAGAGAAATACAGTTGCTAAATAGAGAAATAGAAATCCCCCATCCACTTGATGTAGCCGCAATCCTTGTTTTGAAAGTCGAATGACGGCAAAAGCGCGCTGTCCGTCTGTCAGGGAGCGACGCTAGCTGCTAAACCGCTCAGCGGATTCCCAATAGTTCAGGCTGATGCCGCGATCCCTTTCCATTATTTTTTTCCATTAATGAAATCTTAACGACCTGGTTTCCGAAGCGGCTCCTTACAAAAATCATCGCAATAACACAAAACGTGGATAAAAACAAAAAGGGCGACTAGCCATTGTGATTAGTTACATTGTCGCCTGGTTACTTCTTGGTATAGGCAACCCGTCTTACGGAAGCGTATTACTAATAGCGACTATGGCATCGCTTCATCGAGGCGCCATTTTCCTAAAAGGCTTCGATACACTTTCACGCTTATTTGTGTTCCAGTAACGACACGCATTATTGCAATCTAATATGAAAATAGTTGGCCTTCCCCTTCCAGGGAGGTGTGAGCGTGCGCGCAACCACCCGCGCTTCATTGCGTCTGCGAAGGGGCAACTTGGCAATGGCTTTACAAATTGAGGAACGGATTAATGAAAGGATGACCATCTTTGCTGTCTGAAAACCATAATGATGCGCCAAATATGGACGATTCTGTCCCCGGACAGAGGAGGAACCAATAATTTTCCATATGGTGACCTCTGCAGGGATTCTGAAAGGGCGAGCCGCCTGGCCAAGTCCGCACGGCGTCGGAGGTTTGGCGCTGACTTGAGAGCAGCCGCTGTCTGGAGGAGGGTTCTAGCTGCACACACGCCACTGCCATACACTTCCACACATGTTGGGAAAGGAGCGACGCATGGGCGTGGGATGCCAGTCTCCCACAAGTGGATCTCCTCATCCAGGAGCAGCGCCGTTTCGCGGGATAAAACAATCACTACGCAAATGGGATTTATGATCATTGCAGTTCATTCCCGGAAAGAACATTCTCGACTGAGGATGTCAATCGCTTCGGAGGAGAGAAGGATCCTGGGAGCCTCTGTCAATTCGCACCCTACGGATACAGCCTTGCCATCTCGAAGTTCTGGAAAATGCCGTCGGCCGTTTCACAAACTTGTTTTGTTCACACCGTCATACAGTAGTTCCTGCATTATCAGAAACATGTAGCAATTGGAGGTATTTCGGATAACTGATTTTTCCGATAACCGATCATTTCCGACTGTGCTTTGTAGTGTCGTAGGAACACGAGAATTGGCAAAGTTATTTAAACTCTTCTCATACTTCTATTTTACACGCGTTCTGACACGACGTTGAGTCGTGAGTCACACGCCACTGCCTACAAGAAATGAAACAAATTGGCTATTAATACAATGGCAAACACAAAGCAATAATAATAAATACATAATGCATACTACAAACTAAATATACATTGGCACTAAATTGTATTCGATAACAATACTTTTAGAATAGTGTAATGACCTATAAACATGTTACAACACAAAACAAACGTAATAGTAACAATGACAATAATCTACTGAAATGTATTCCGCTTACCGATGTTTGTAAAACCGGCATTGGAGTAGTCCAGAGTCTACTGTAGTTTCACACCCTGCAAGTACGTCATCTTTTCTTCTTGGGCTCATTAGTTAGGGCATTGTAAGTCTCATTAAATTTGTGAAACCCATCGAATTTGAGATACTTTGGTCCTATTCCTGTCTAAAAAAAAGGTTTGGCTATGTCTGTATATTCATTGAATTCTATATTTTATTTAATTTCGTATCTAATTCAACTTTTATTGCTATACTTTCTTCCCAGTGTTTCTCTGCTATAAATTACTGAATAACGTGCCAAAGCACCAACGGCGAGCTAGTGATACCTTCTCCAATCCGCAGCACTCAATGAGCGACGGACCGCCTACCGCCTAGCCGTTCTTTCATTAACGTGAATGTCAACTGCATGGACTGCAAAGGGGAACAGAGCAGTGAAGGGAGCGGCAGATTGGCTGAGAGTCACGTAATGTCAGGTCGTGAAGGGAGGAAGGAATCCTTTGAGGTCCGGGTGGTGAGATCAAAGACTCTTGCGCTCTCTTTAGTCACACCTCGAACTTCAATACTTCTCGAGAAGAATGAACAAAAGTGAAAGAAACAAAGCAAAAGAAGGGAATAGATTAGAAAAAAACACGAGGATAATATTTCTTGGAAAGTGGTCAATGAAGAATTCAAGAGGGTGAGAAATCTAATTAACTTCCTTCGTCGTCCTGTGTTAAATGAAAAGTGTTCTGGTCACGTATCAGCCTAAACGTTGAGTTAAAAGTTACTGATTTTTATTTTAAAAGAAAATGAAACGAAATAATAAGATTGCAGAGAATATTTCTGAAAGTACGATGCAATGTACGTATTGAAATGTTTTATTCAGTGTTAAAATACTCGGAATTAGTTTTAAAAGGAAGAATTTTCGCAACTTATTTGTAATGTATTTTAAAATTTATTGTGAATAAGTAGAGAAAATATATTCTAATGTATTCAAAAAGCTTAATTTATTAATATAAATCATACACAAAAATAGTTGTTTTAGAAACCTTTAAAATTAATTAGTTTTGGTTCATTGAAAATATTCAATTTATACTAGAATTTATTTAACCGTGCACTACAGTAAATCATTTCTTTACGGTTTTATTAATGGGAAGCTTGAACGTCCTGTAGCAATATATAATCGCTCGATTGGATGAAATCGCAACACCAGATTTACGTCACGTGCACGACTAAATAAACCGTACTATAGATTGGGATCGAAGTTAGATATAGTGTACGTCAAGAATAGTATCAGATGGAGCGAAAAATTGTTTGTTAGCGAGGAGTATACAAATTAGAACAAATAGTGGAATTCTAATGTGGAATGAAAAATCTTATGCAAAAGTCAAAAGATGGAAAACGCACTTTAGTCCCTCTTCTGGACGTGACACTGAATTTAGAGTTGATCGGTACTATATGGCCACTGTCTGTTACAGAAAAGACCTCTATTTAGAGGGAGGGTTCGCTCAAAATCAAAACTTTCAACAAAATCGAATTATTAACGTCATTAATAACTGATGACAGTTGTTAAGAATTTTTTGATTATCAGTGATATAATAATGTATAGAATAATCTAATGTTATGAGCTTTTCTCTACGGAGTACAGATAAAGTTATGTAATGCTGCGAGAGAAAAAAGCGAAAGTCTGTCTAACTTTGTGTGTAACCGTCTGCCTAACCGTCCGTTTGTCCGTCCGTCTGTCCGTCCGTCTGTCCGTCCGTCTGTCCGTCCGTCTGTCCGTCCGT